>BMAV01005575.1:287094-300899 GCA_019973955.1 Trichonephila inaurata madagascariensis | reverse complement strand
TATAAAAAGATTCAAAGATCGCATTCGAACCGAAATTTCTTTCCGAATTCTAAAGAGATTTAGTATTGGTTTTATTTTTACAACTGAAAACGATTTTTTTTTCAAGTACATCACTGAATTTTTCAATGTAATGGGCAGTAACAAGAAAAACACTTTCACATTTTTTTGTTTTGTTTATTCTGACTTCATTACTTGTTCCACGTACAACAAGGAGATTACTCTTGTCAATTTCGCTTTTTTCCCCCTCATTTTTATTTTTTCCCCATGATCCTTCGGGTTTGTTAGAAAAGAATTACAGATAAAATAATCGTAATCGTATGTTTACTTGGTTGTTTATTTCTGTGTTCGAAATCTTTGATCTCTCTGTGACCTTAGATGATCGTTCTCGTTTTTTGTTTTACAAGGCAAGGAAAAAAAATCTTCAAAAATTTTTTTGCTTGCTTTTGTTTCTTCGATTGCTGGAGGCTAGTTTAAAATGCTTTGTTTTTCGAAACCAATAAATTCCATTTCGTTGTTGTTGTAAAGCTTAATACTCTTTGTCTTATCTATGATTTTTGTTCAGAAAGAAGATTGGGAAAATAGTTTTGAGACTATTTATTTATATATTATAGTATAACTATTCATTTGTGTGCAACAACAACAAATAGGAAGTAACTATAATAAATGGAATCGGACTCTTGACTATATTTATATATGAATTTATAATTAAAGATTGTTAAGGAGGAAAATATATTTTTGTTAAATGCCATCAGTAATAGATTTTAAAATTTTGTATTTAAAAATATAATATTGTTTTAATCCTATTTATTGTTATTTTTATTATATTTTATGACTACTTTACACATTTTTTAAATAAATTATTTATTATAATTTAAGAATAAAAATGAAAATTATTTTTTTTATATAAAATAAGCAGAACAGCTTCCGTAATAAGTTATACTTAAAAGTAAAAAACATGATAAATTTAATTTTTGGTCTCAAAAATATATTCAAATGGTTCTTTTTGTCTTTTTGAATTAAGGTACATTCTATAATATAAAGAAACTATCGCACCAAGTAGATCACTGAAGTACATCAAATTTCTTTATGCAAAATTATTAACGTTAAGTACTGCATCAACATGTATGTGTGTATGTTAAATCTAACATAACATCTAAGCCTCAAATATCTTTAAGTAATAAATATTTAACAACTTTCTCAAGAAGAGGTATAATTTGAAAACAAATTCATATAATTTAAAGATTAATTAGTATAATACGTAAAAATGGTTTTTAAAAAAATATGAACACTTTTGCTTTACATAGGCAATGATTTTGCTTAATGTAATTTTTTATTTCATTCAAATTGAATAAAAAACTGAACTACTCACCACTCTGAAGCTAAAAAGTAGCTTTGAAGTACTTACCTAAAAGGAAAAGAAAAATATTTATTACAAAAATAATTTTTAAACAATAATTAGATTATTCTAAGTTATGTAGCAATAAACGCCACAAATTTTAATATTTCGACTACTCTTTGTATGTCTTTCTAAATATTTTTTTGTTATTTAAAACTAATAGGACATTCTGGCCATCCCAAATACAATGGCAAAGACAAACGATACCAAAGTGAACTTTATTTGAAATATAACACAAAGTACAAAGTTGAAATGATTGAAAATGCAGTCCTCTGTAAAATGATGAAGGTTATGAAATCAGCACCGCATTGTTGGTAGTAACTGCTCCTATACAATTCAACGTTGAATGCGAAAGGCTTTGGATCCTTGAATCTTGGTGATACAAATTATATTATGGAATTGTGTAATATTAAGATTTTAGTATGAGAGATAACTATCCGGATATGATACAAAAAGATGACATTAGTGTCTTAGTAACAGATAAATTTTGATGTCAAACAATATTTAGTCATCAAAAAAAGAATACTTTTAATCATTTTTAAAATTCTTAGAATACATTGACAACATCGGTGTAACTTTTAATGGCACAAACGGAGCAGAATTCTTAAGGCTGGTTTCGGTTAATGTTAAAGAATAGGACCCGAATTTGAAACATTTTTTCAGATATAAAAGAAATAAAAAATTAATATGATATTCTGGCTTCACTATCCATTAGAATGCAGCATTTTTTTTATCACACTTCCCATTTTTAACCGAGTTGATTCATTTTTTCTGGTATAAAATGTGTTTCGCATTTTTTATCCTATACCGTAATGTTAAATGGGCTTTGCCTTCACGTATTAAAACAAAGTAAGTATTCAAGGAATATTTTGAAATTTTTAAAAACACTATATTGTTAACAGAGGTATGAGTTATAATACTGCAAATTTCCATGGAAATTGGGTCATTTTTCTGTCTAAAAATGTGCTTCGCGTTTAGTTAGAGCTCTCGTACTTTTACCGAAGACAGCCTTAACCAAATAAATTATATAACTAATTCTTTACAATAACCGTTGTTCTAACATTACTAAATCAACCAAAAATTGCAAACATACTTTCAATACCAATTTAGTCTACTTTTTAAATTCCGTCTATCGCGCGCCAAATTAATTCAGTGGTTGCCATTTGGCGACTAATTTTTTATGACATCACGTTTTACTAACAAGACATTTCCCAACTAATTCTAATCATTCGTTTTCCATATTATATTTCTGTTCATGATTGATGAGATGAAGCCGCAAAACAACTTTTTTTGTCTAAAAAAAACATCGCCTACAACCACAACAAGGCGAATCATCCTCACTGATTACCCTTGAACCTAAATGTCCCCAACGTGTTGTTTATCTCGTTTGATGTGGATTCCCTAGACAGTGTTAAATCTGTCTCGCTTCGCTAAAGACTCAGCCACATAACGTCAATTAACGTCCTATCATGGAACAACATTATCTGTCCCTAATTGGCAATCGAGTGCTGTGGGGATATCCATAGACTTGAATTTATCGAAAAGAGGACCGATTCTTCATTTTTCTTTTTATTTCTTTTTACTGTTAATTTGGTTACTTATTTCTTACTGTTATTACTCAAAAGGGAATGTGTTATCGCTGTATTTGGGAATGGAGTTTAATGAGAAGGCGCCATTTTGTCTCGGAATTTTAAGATCTGATTGGTCGCGTGTGATTCTCTTTTTAGTAATGTCAAACGTCCCTAGTTAAATTGGAACAAAGGATATGATATAATAATCTTTATGGAGAGCTTATTATAAAAATTATAGTTGTAATAAGTAATGGATTACAAAACATGGCAGCTTTTAAACGCTCATTATATTATCCAATAATATTTTTCTTGGTCGAGATTTTAAATTGTGACTGTGTTATCCAAATAAATTAAGCAATACTTCTTAAATATTTGCGTGCATTAACATGAATTAACTTTTAGGGTAAACTAATTGAGTTCACGAAGACATCTAAATTTTATTCATTTAATTTTTGATACATTAATCAGGTAATTAACGTTCATGTTAATGCTCGAATACATAAGGTGGACAAGTTCTTGGACAATTTAAGGTATCCGAAATTCGGTCAAAAACCCATATTTTTATTTTTTTATTTTATTGAATAGAGCTGACTTTTGGCTTTACAAAACATACTTTGTTTTATTTCTACGCTACCAAGAGGCCAAGTTACAATCGATTTTATAAAATTGGATAAACTGGCAGGGGATTTTTAACCTACCAGAAGTGGGTATTTAAATTGTTCAAAATCTGTCATGGCAAGCTTGATATCCAAATATTATAAATATATATTTTTGTAAAACTATTTGAACCTGATATTTATGTTATTTTCTAGAAAATATACTAAAATATTTCTTATTGTGTGAATATTTTTTGAGTTATGGTCTGTTATTTAAATAATGGTCTAATAAAGAATGTCTCATTTCTTATATTCTTTACTCGATCAACTCTAAAATTTTTAAATTTTAATAAAACACTAAAACTTTAGTACATTTTCTAGATAAATGCATCTAATTAATTTTAGTAATACTTTTACTGATATAAATACATTACTTTTTTCTCTAATTTCTTTGAAGCTCTTGAAAAATATTGCTAAAATTTCACTTATAAATGTGATTTTTGTAACATTTAGGTAATTTTTAAAAAATATTGTTATAAAATATTAGTATGTATTTTTTTTGGTATTTATTCCTACAAAAGCATTTATAATGTTTTAGTATGCTATTTTTTAAAAAAGTACCCCGAACGTGTTGGGGTTCCTTAAGAATTATTATTTAAAAAGAACGCCGAAAAAGTAGTTATATATAAGGAAATTCTGTTTTAAAAATTATCATTAAATACATCCTAACATTTTAAAAAGAAGTCTTGATATAAATGATAGCTTCAGAAATGAATTCATTTTAGAAAGTTTTGAAAGATGGAAAAAAGTACACATTTTTTGTAATTTATTTATATTTATAAATACTTCACCTACATTTTAAAGAATTAATGTGCTAAAATTTCGCTTTATTTTCTGCTTTAAGGTTAATTTTTCGCTATTAAGATTTTTTGAAAATACAAACATCAAAGTAAATACTGTATGATTTTTGAATGTGTTTCTTCTATCTTGTAAATAAATTTTGAATTATTTTATTAATTTATATGCTTCAAGTTCTTGTTTCTTTTTAAAAAAAGCAAACAAATAAAAATTAAAACATAAACTTAACACATAATTAAATACAAAATTCAGTAAATACAACAGAATTAATAATTAAAAGAAAGAAATAAGTGCACATAAACAAAATTAAAAAATTGAGCCCTGTGGTTCAAAAAACAATTTCTTCTGCAATCAACTTTGTCAATTATTTAAATGTTCATTTATGGTAAGGTTAAACATGAAACAAGGAAATTCAGTGTTTTTCCGAACATTATAATTTTATACATACATTGATTCAAAAAATAAATTGAAGAATTGGATTTGTAGAAATTTTATTAAAACACATAACTACAAAAAAAGGAGGAAAAAATAGAAATTGCTTATTTTATTTGTTTTTATTTTAAAAAATAAATCTTTGAAGTATATAAATTAAAAAATAATTAGAAATTTGTTTACAAAGTAGAAAAAAAAACACGTACAAAAATCATTATCAACTGTATTTACTTTGCTGTTTCATTTTCATAGAATCTTGATTACGAAAAATAAAAAGCTAAAGCAGAAAATAAAACAAAATTTTAACATTAACTAATTTTTTAAAATGTAGTTAAATTATTTGCAAGTATAAATAAATAACAAAAACTATGTACTTTTTTCCAACTGTCTAAACTTGTTAAAATGACTTAATTTCTGAAGCTATCATTTATATCAAAACTTCTTTTTAAAATGTTAGGATGCATTTAATGAAAATTTTAAAACAGAATTTCCTTATACAACTTCTATTTGTGCGTTCGTTTTAAATAATAATTCTTAAAATGGCCAAGAACTTGTCCACCTTATGTCATATCACAAAATTAATTCCTTACTTACTCCCCTGACAAACAAATTTAAGTGTTAGTAACATTTCAGTAACCGAAAAAAGTATTTCGTTCCTTTTCAAGAGAACTAATTAGTTCAGATCACGTGAATACGAGAGTCATAATCACGTGATTCAAGTTCTCCAATGAGATTACAGGATTAATCCTAGAGTATTTAAAGTAATGAATGAAAAGCTCTAAAAAGACGCGTCATACAAAAGAGGAAAGAAAAATAGTATTTTCCTCGACTAACTTAGAATCTCTTATGAAAATCCACCGCTGGGAGGGTTAAAATTTAATTAAAAGGAAAACTAAGTTTGTTAATTAATTTAAAAGCTTCTCTTAGAAAAGAGTCTCCTTTTCCTTGAGGATAATATATCTATGCATATAACACACTTTTTTTTCCCTCTTGTGCTAAAAAAAAGGTGAGAAATATTTCTAATTTTGTAAAGCTGTCCACAGTGTTTTCTTTTAAGTTTTTGTGTGGTGTTAATTTCTTTTATTGTTGTTATTTCTTTTTAACAAGTAAACGTTTAATTAGTTTTTTTGGGTGCCTTAAAATGGATTTTTGCAAGAAAATAGCTCTTGAGGAAGTGTAGGAAATGAGAATATTAAGAAGACGTTGTAGAAGCAATTAGGTGCCACATTTGTTAATAGTTTAGTTAATTTTTTTCTTTAGAAAAATAGTTTTCATAAGGCACTGAAGTGAAACAAGTAAAATCGATATAAAGGAAAAGTTCATTAAAATCTCTTATTATCAATTAAACTGCACCTCTGTATGAATATATATAAAACCATTAGAATATTAAATGATAATATTTTTAAAAGATTTGCACCTAGTATGCCTACAAAAATTAAATTTCTAAAATTTATACTACAGTAGTACAATAAATCATTTTTTCTGGAATATTATTTTTTAATATAATTACTTCAGATGATTATTTTGATAAATGAAAACAAATATAAAATTTATAAGTAGAGCACATAACTATCCTTTAAAAAATTTTACTGAATGATAATGAAATTCTATAACTAATATCGACTTTTTAAACTTTTGTATAGAATGGAATGCCTTAAAATTTGTATGAAAATGAAAAAAAGTTTTTGTTGATATTTTAACAAAAATATGTGAGCTTAAGTATATACAAAATGTTATGTTTTTACAAAATATAAATAAATAAAAAAATAAAAAAAACATAAGTAAAATAAAATAAAATAAAAAAACAATACCGTAAAATCCGGCGTATACGCTCACTTTTAACTCAAAAAATAAGATCGAAAATTACGGGTGCGCGTTATACGCCGTGCATAAAAATAATGAGTTTGAAAAATGAAAAAAGATAAGCACAGAAAAAAAATTAGACTTCTACATATATCTCGAAATAGTGTTTATTTATAAGAAATGACTTTTCTTATGTACTTAAAGGCTTGTATTTCTAGAAGTGTGCTATTTTTTCAAAAATCTGCAAAAATACCTCGAATAAATGACTTCAAAACATACGAGCATTATATACGTGCATTCCAAATTTCTTCGTAAAAAAGGGGGTGCGTGTTATACAGCGAATGTATCTAAAAATTCAAAATTGCAACTCTAAAGTATGGGTGCGCGTTATACGCAGGATTTTACGGTAATTTCTTTATAAAAAGATTTTAGTGTTGCTTCTGATGCCACTTAATTGACGGTTTCCCATAAGCCCATGAAATTCTTCGAGGCAAGGGGCTAAATTAACGTTTGTTGTTAGTCGTCACTTTGAGCACCATGCAGGTGACAGTACGATTTGGCTAGGTTGTAACCCCAATTTCTCGTGGGAAAATACCCGGGAGGGGGGAGGCAGAGGCCTCCCACGTTTCTTCCTCTTTCACCAACCTCACGAGAGGATTCGAGGCTCGACGAATATTTAGAGCCCCATATGGTGTGCACAGGGACTATACATTTACAAACAACCATGCCTTCTCCAGTTTCCTATACCAGGCCCTACGGCACAGCAGTTAGCGTCACTAACCGCTATACCGGATGGATGGCAAAAATATGGCAATCTGTTTTATATGTGGACACGTAATGTATAAAGGTTGCCCAAATGAGTGTCATTGCTGTAATAACTCCGCAATTTGAAGAAAAAGATGACTGCGCACGCCCTTATAGAAGGTGCAGAGTGCCTGGAATGTATGCGATATCGTCAGATCCCTCCACACGAATGTGTGATAGCGTGGGAGCTCTTTAAAATGCATCGTTCGCATTATGGATGCCTCCAAATGTTACGATTGTCAATGCTGCCACGTAATATGCCCCACAGCATGAACTGAGAAAAAATATTAAGAACCGCCAACGTGACATGCAGGTTACCATCTTGCATGATAATGCTCGTTCTCATGTGGCTGTTGTGTGCCAAACATTGTTACTGCAGTTCTGTTGGGAGGTTCTCAAACAACCTCCTTACAGCCCGAACCTCTCGCCGTGTGGATACCATATCTTCTGTCCACTCCAGAAAGTTCTGTTTTCCGACGATAATCAGGTCCAAGCCCCATCATTTCTTGGACCACTGGAACGCTTGCTGTAATCAACATGGTGACTTTGTGCAGCCTATATGTTATATCTGTATTACTTCTTTCTTTTGTATACTAATGTATATTAATACCAATAAACTATCTATCAAACCGACTGTAGTACCACTTTCATTTGGGCTACTCTAATGCATACAAAAAAAGAGCAATTTTAATTTTATTCTCAATACAAAAAGAAGTCCCAAGCATTTACATCCAAAACTATTAAAGGTATTTTTCAGTTTAATAAGTTTTTTATTTAAAAATTGGTAATAGTTGTTTTATACTCTATTCGTTTTACAGCCATACATGCCGGTTTTATAATCATATTTATAATTACGTTTCTTTAAAATATTTTTAAAAAAATATTTGAGAATGCATTGGAAATTTTTAACGACAAGCTACTTCCTTTCTTTTAAATAATTTATATATAAATGTTTAACAAAAAGGAAGCTTAAAGAAATAAAAAAATCTGTTTGATTATATTTGCAGAAGCTAATGATTTCGCTATGTTAATAATTTTATTTATGTTCCCTTTGACTTTAAAAGAAAACATTATAATTATGAATAGTTAAAATGAGAAATTAAAAAGAAAATTTAATAGCAAAATAAATTCTAAGCATTTATATATGAAAAATAAATGCATAGAGAAAATAAGAACATAAAGGGTACTTTTATTAACATTACAAAAATAATATTCATTAATGAAATAGCTCTAAATAAGGTATCGGAATAATACCATTTAAGTATTAATTCTTTGCTATATATATTCTTTACATAATTTTAGTTTTTAATAACATTATAAACTTGATGCATAATTATTTTAATGGTAATTATTTGATTTTTTTCTTTATTTTAACTAGCCTATTGTTTTGTCTGGAACTCTGAAACATTACCCAAGATAATTATTATTTGTATAATTATATTTTTTTGCAACTGTATTAATTATATTATTTTATTGTTGATGAAAGAATATTAAGACCAAGGCAACTCACAAATTACGTTTCTATTGTATTTTTAATGCATAAAAATTAAATTAAACTATAAGTATAAATTATGAATATAGATTAAATCTGATTCTTTTCAGTTATAATACCGAATTTTCTGTTTCTCTTCTCTTATTTTGAAAAAGTTTATCTCATTTTAGAGTCAGTTGAAAGAAATTAATGTAGGAATTTCACATTATTTTACATAATTCTACATAATCATAATAGTTTTAAATCTCTATTGAACAGGACTTTTGCTTATGTATTTTTTTACTGGAATCCTTTATAGAGTATATCTTGAATAGTGAATCACATACAAGAACATTAAAATATTGCTTTTCTTAAACATATTATTATATGTGCGTAGATCGGGGTTCATGGATTTTATGCTATCAGCCTCAAAGAGCAAAACAGTCCCAGAAGAGCGATGAAATTTGTTTTAGGTAAACAATCCGTAAAGTACAGGATATAGCAGCAAAATTCTCAAAATAAATCCCAGAAAGTCTTTACACTTTCTACAGCGCTCAGATACAACTATCAGTGTCTAAAAATACAAATACGTAATATTAAAGATTATTCGCAAGCAATCACTCGAACGTAACAACTGTTCAACGGCCAAAACAATACTGATTCAATATCAGCGAGCAACTCTATTTGTAGTCCGCAAGAATCTTTCTCGAAAGATCCGCTTACGTCATAGATATCGGAATATCGTTAGATTTTTCCAGTAATTTCCGGAAGCATCCATAAAAAAGCAAAATCACCAAAATGATGCCAACTTGGCTGTTTTGTCAATATTTTGCCAAGTTTCGATTGAAACACCATTATAAATGAAGGGCAGCGTTGCTTGAAAATATTACAATTTTTATCGTAAAATAAATACAACAGAAAGTAATATTATTGTATTAAGCATCCAGATATAAGTTATTTCACTATTTTAAACATTAATAACACAACATTCGTATCAATATTATTGGATCAAAACTTATTTGGATCATAACATTATTGGGGAATGTTATTGAATCATAACATTTTAGATTATTTTTTGCTTTTGTATAAGCATTTATCTATTTCAAAAAGGTTTTATCTTAATATTAATATTTTTTTATTTATAAATTTAATTTCTTGTATTTTTATGACTTGTAAATTTAGAAGAATAAGGCGACCCTTGAGTTCAAGTTTATTAATCTTTGAGCATACTTCTAAGTGAAAAAGAGTTTTCTAAAAAATATTGAATTTTATTCATTTTATGATAAATTGATTCAAATCACCCTCCCCGTCCCCGAGCAAAAGCCTTTGAATTCATAAATTCTTAAAAATAAATAGTAGCGCGTAGCTTTTGTATATATATATATATATAAACTCAATTCATAAATTGAAATTCTCATGAGAGTATTCCTTAAAGTATAAAACAAAATGACGAAAGTTTACTCAAATACATTTAGTCCACACGATACAAAACAATACAGCAATCTAAAAAAGTACCATTTCATGAATATAACTTTGACGTTTTTCGATTCAATTTATCAAAACGGATTTAAACTGCCTTAAAAAAATCCACTCCTTCTCTTAGACCATTAGTTTCATATCCCTCACAAAAAAAAAGAGAAAGAAACAATTTATTCCTCCAAAAGAAAAGGGGAAAAACTTAATATGAACAGAAAACAGTCATTTAATAAAAATCCAAAGGTACTTTGTGATAACGTTTGCATAAAATGAATTATTTTATAAACCCGTTTTGTGAACCAAGGAATTTAAAACGGGAACTTACCATCCAGGACGGATAATAAAAACTAAATTGAAAGAAAAAATAATAATAAATAAATGAGACAGCAAAATACAAACAAATAAATCCATTTCGAACGCCTCCTTCACTCGAATTTGATTTCAAAAGAAATATCTAGACTAAAACGCTTCATACAAAATATTTTAATTTCATAAGGAAACGCTTCGGCTTTGAATGGCATGTGTTTCTTGCAGGAAAGCGTGATATTTCTCCCGAAAAGTCGACGGTGCCGTATTAATACCTCTCTCACTCCTTATCTTTTATTTCTTTATAAAATGATATGCATAAGCATCTTATTGAATTTAAACACCCTCGCTTTTCTCTGCATTATATTATTGTGTGCATATGTTTCATTTTGAATTCAGTTTTAGAATTACGTGTTCCTTGGAAGGATATGACTTGTTCCCTTCTCAGAAAACTCGTTATTTTGGCTGTAGGAAAGTTTTGTAAGGGCAGAGAAACGCTCGGATGCTTTGACAACGCGAGAGAGCTCTTTGAACATCTTGTTATGGATTCAAATCTGGCGCTGCTTGTGTACACGGCAGCTACAAATTGCCTTAGAGGTGACGGTAGGATGGAGGAAGACTTTGTGAAGTTCCTCCCCTTTTTAAAGGAAACTGCCGTTGTGATCAAAGAGTTTATTTCGATGTGATTCGGTTTTCATGAATTTGATTTATTTGACTTTTGAATTTCTTGGAAGGCGCCATGACGTTTGTAAGATGGAGTTAATGTTATAGTGACAGCCCGGCTGGATTTTTGGATGCTGGGTATGAAAAGAAAAATATGTTTTTCTTTCTCGACTCTCTTTTGTTGTATGAGTTGTTGTTGGCAGGATATGTTTAGATTGAAATTCAATAGTAGGAAATATACATCTGGATTATTTCTTCATTCAAACCTGAATGAATCAAAATAAGACTATTCATTATTATTTTTCGAGTCTGCCTATTCGCTATGAGCTCAATAGAGACACGGTTGATGAATACATATTCTTCGGAAATAAATAAGGATTGCCTTTATTAATAATAATTTCGAAATAGATTCGTAGCAGTCTATTTCATCAAATATTTTTGTCTACATCCATTCTTCACAAAATCTGCCTTGAGATTATCCATTCTTCCAATATTTATCCAACTAAAGTAACAATGGATTGTGCGCTAATTATTAGAACAAGAGGATATTTCCTATTCTTTCTTATTCTGAATTTTATTGGTTCAATTTTTCACTAATGATAACAAATATTCTGTCAGAAGTTAGGCTGCATAGTTTGTCTAGACCTATTTTAGGCTTATTATTAAGTTACTGTCTAAACACACACACATTCAACTTTTTCATTAGCAAAACTTGTTATTTATTAATATTAATAAATACTTTTGAAATTCTGATTTTTATCTCTAAAAATCGTTCAAAACATCAAACTATTTCAGCGTGTTTTGGGGTCTAAGCAAACCATCTTTTCATAAACACTCTACATGAACATGATTTTTGTAAAATATCAATCCTTGAGGTGATTCTCTAAATAATTTTACAATACCCTTTATATTTTTTTATAATTTCATTTATAATAGTCGTAGAATCTTTTTTTCTGAATAAGCAGTGCAAGATACAGCATCAGGTGATACATTACCTTCAAATTCTAAGCATAAAACACCTTGTCTAAATCTTCAATTAACTCATGATTTTCAGCAATATATTCACATAATAGTTTTCTATTTCAGCAATGCTTCCTTCTAAATCCATTCTTTTCGAATAAAAAACACCATACATGACCAAGTATACGGAGTATATATAAACAGCATAGCTAATACTCCAAATTCTTTATTTTTACAAACTTAACCATCATGATAGCACCATCAGTAACACACACTACTAAATGTTTTCCAACTGTGATTCTTTTAACCCCATCCAGGTTCATTTTATTTCTGGATCATGGATAAAAAATGTCAATTTTATATGCGTATTTTCACATATGCATATCTTTTTAAAAATAATAGCACCATTCTCATACAAGATTTCCCAAAAACTAATGTAAGAAATCTATTTAAAAAAAATGAGTAATTTACCTGTGAACTTGGCTTTCTGTATGAAAGAAATCGTTAGACTTTGAAAAGTCAGTTCACTCAAACTCAAGTCAACTTTAAATATGAAGCTTAGAACACCCAGCTTTTATTTCGAATTACTAATTTTATTTACATCTTTTGCATTTACATAAATGATTATGAAAACATTAATCAAAATTTGATGGAGTATGATAAATTCACAAACACGGTACAGCACATAACCCAACATCGTGATCTGGACAGTAGAATCTTGTTTCTCTTCTTACCTTCTTCGCTTTACTGTCTCTTTGACCAGCAAATAATACACTGTGATGTTGGATTAGTTTTCTTTTCTGTGAATATAGTCAACGAAGTGTCTTTCAGACAAGCGAGAAGGCGGAGGAGATACTCAGCAGAAAGACATCCTTTTTGCAGAAAATTCTACCGAGTGGTACTTGTCAATTATTCGAAACCACAAAAAGCACATGTGAAGTAATTCGGGAAAGCATAGTAAATTCTTACAATGTTCGAGCTACACACGGGATGGGCTAGGATGGTACGCTTCTCCTGTCCGAGCTCGGCTCTAGAAAAGCCGGGAAGGGGTTAATTTAGCATTTACTGCCTTAACACAATTTTCTTCCGAAGAAAATCCACGATTTTTAAGCCTTCATAAAAAAAATCTACTGTTCATTCGAATGAACTTTTATATTCAAATATCGTCTGCTGTTAAGGAATTTACACTCATCACAAGCTACAACGTATTCCTGTGTTTAAATTTGAGAAAACCATATTTTTAACCTGAAATTTATAGTCGAATTATATAAATAAACTTGTGAATATCACTGGTAACGTTTCTGATTTCCCGCTTTTTTTCCCTTCTCGGGAATTCTCGGGAGCCAAATATAATTAATGAGAATACAAAAAGTATGAAAATCTTACGATTTTCCGGGAACTCGGGAAAGAAACTCTAATCTCGTAATGTTTAGATCAGCGTTTCTCAAACTGTGGGGAACGCCCCCCTT
>BMAV01005575.1:240451-250814 GCA_019973955.1 Trichonephila inaurata madagascariensis | reverse complement strand
AAAAAAATGCCTCAAGATAAATACTCAAATGTGGCTGAAATCTTCATAAATATTTAATTTGCCATCGAAATAGCACTTTAAGAAGAAAAATATCTTCCATATTTCACAAGAAAAAAGTCATAAGCCAAACATATATATTCGTTCGCCAAATCTTTACCCCTCTAAACCCCCCTCCCCCAACAAAAAAAAAATCCAATCACAAACATCAAACCAATCCCATTCGAATCCCATTTAATGGAACATCCGAACACCCATTCCCGTGCGCTTCTATACAACACTTTCACGAGAACCTACTCAATTCCGCCTATACAAAACTCGTCTCTTAAAACGTTACATATCGAAACTCAGTTCCTACTATTTGCCTTTCTCAAAATTCGCAAACACCCTCTTTTAAAAGCAATCGCCACTCCCTTTCCACCCCTTTTCTAAACATGAGATGACAATAAACCACTCCATTAAATTCTAAGATCCTGTATATGGGCCGACCCCTATCCATTCCCCTCTAGCTATCGTCAACACAGGGCAGCACTCTGTCCACATTCTGAGTTGTAGTATCAGACGACTATTTTGGGCATACGATCTCCACGTATAGAATAGACTATGATGCCAGATTTGCGGAGTTCTCTTCAAATACACGAGAATTGGGAGTATGCGTGTTGTAGAGGGTGGAAAACAGGGCAAATAGGAGAGATGTTCTCAGGGGGTGTTCTCAAGGGATCGAAGTATTGGAGAGAGGGAATGGGTATGGATTTCTGATGCATCTGTATTCAGATAGAGATTGGGTTTGAAGAGCGATACAATTTTGTGCTAATATAATTCTCGAAGATTTGGAAATTATTTTCATTTGTGTGTGTGTGTTGCAATGACTGGCAGTTATACAAAGTTTACCGGTTGCACTTGACTTCAAAACTTGTTTAATACAATTTGCGATAAATATTAGCATCAGAGTTTGAATTTTGAAAGCAATACTAAAGGTTCGGAGAGTTTTCTATATCGAATATATAAAAAAGTCAAAACGTTACTATTGAAGTTTCAATAAAATATGTACAAAGTGACAGTGGCATAATGGAAAATATTAGGGCCCCTTGCAAAGTCAGGTTTTGGGCCCCAGGCCAAATCTTACAAAGGATTGCAAAACCATAACGGGACATAGGCTTAGAGCTCCCTAGAATCCTGGGCCACCCCATGATGCAGGGGTGTTTGTTACACCCCTGCAAGATGGGACAATTAAATAGAAAGTATGAAACTAAGTATGAAGTATGACTAAGAAACTTGTATGAGGATATGGCATGTGATGATTAAGAAATTAGGCAGCTATTTTCCCGCTCCACGCATTTGAGAATTTAGTACCCAAATAATATAAGATGGATGAACAATATGGATTCACTATCATAGTATCATAGAGTATTTTTAAAAAGTGGCCAAAGTTAGTATGTGATTAGCATACGGTTTCATCTTCCACTTTATGGTCAGTAAATATGTTTAAGAGTGATACAGATGATCATCTGCTGTATAATCTGATTAAGAAATCAAAATTGCACAACTAATAATATTATTTATATATTCCAGAAAATACAAGTGAACCAAGAAATTCCCTGAATGAAGATCTCTAATGTTCTAGTGTTCTTTGATACAAATTGTTGAATATTTTGAATATTTAATATAATACCTAAATAAATAAATTATGACATCTGCTGGCAAGAATTCTGATTCTGAATAAGTGCCAAAATATTTTAAATCACCACGTATCCAAAAAAAATAGGAAACTGAGCCCATTAAATAAATTTTTGACCACCACACAGAAGTGCCATTACAGCCATCACCACCCATACCTAAAAGGTACAAAGAACAGCTCGCCACACCTGGCACCCTAATTGACCCAAGATCTGGACACGAACAATGATTCCTTAAAAGTCATATTCGAAATGGGTTCTGATTGCACAGTGGGGGGTGGGAGTACTTGGCTCTTATGACCATTTCGCGTGACCACTCTGGACCTTAAAAGTCACTCTTGTGCTCCCTTCTCGTAAATTGGTTTCTATTCCTGTCCCAAAGAGAGGAACACTGTGCTTCATTACTTAGAAGGAGTGAGGAAAGAATGGAAAAGAAAATTAATTGTTTTTTTAAGGAAGTTTGGGACTCGGGGACTGTATAATTTAGTGATTTGAGGTGACTAGGAATGTAAAATGATTTGGGGCTCGTATGAAAAAGAGAGGAAATGTCTGAAGTGTATGGCACGAAAGGAAATTTATTTTTATAGCTTAAATGACACGGTAAGTTTTCAGTGAATTAATGAATATTTTTCATAAATGCATGTTTTCGTTCCTTTTGGGGAATGTAAAAAGCTTCCGTTTGAATTTTTTTTCTCTTTTTGCATGATGTGAAAATTAGTGTTACTCTTCTGGAATTCTAATGACCCCTTTCTATAGCGAAACCTCTTTATGGTAATATTGCCCAGCACACAAAAACATGTATAGAAATTTCTACAATTGTGGACATGCTCAAAAACTTGATTACTCTATTAAATTAAGGTATCCGACTACGTTCAGAACCGTGATTTTAAAAAAGCGCATAAATGGATATTTTTCTTAATATTTAGTGTTTCTTAGATTAGAATACATATATAAAATGGTTTTAAGGACATTTTGACAAAAAAAATTATTTAAATACAATATTTCGGCAAAAAATTAACTAAGAATAACGTTTTTTCAAAATGTTCTCCTTTTGTGAAAAATGCGTCTATTATAATAATATTTTGCCTGTATATAGCTCAGACTTCTGTACAGAGGCTCAATTATGATTTTTGAAAAATTCACATTATTTTCAGAGTTACATCCAATTGAAATAATTATCAGCGTTTTTTTCTTAAAATTTCACCCCTCTGTTGTCGTAAGACATGGATAAACCCATTACTAAGTTATATATTTCAAAAATTCTAGTTGAGCCTCTGTACAGAGGTCTGAGCTATAGACAGGCAAATTATTATTATATAATAGAAGCATTTTTCACAAAAGGAGAATATTTTGAAAATGGGTCATTCTATGTTCATGTTTTGTCAAAATATTGAATTTAAATAATTTTTTACTGTAATACTAATCTTAAAACAATTTTATATACATTTTCTAATCTAAGTGGCACTAAATATAAATATTATCCATTTATATATACGCTTTTGCAAAATCATGGTTCCGAATGTAGTCGGATATCTTAAAAGAAAATGCTACATAGGGAGTTTAAAGTGTCCAGTGATGAAATTATTACACGTGATTGGTTAACAAAAATATCGATTAATGAAATTAATACCTTGTGCCAAGTTATCATCCAACGGCTTTCATTTATGAATGATAAAGATAAAAATATATATAGTACTTTCTCAAGCATTCAAAAACAATTCTAAAATTATTCTATTTCTCAACTATTTGACTACTGACTTGCGAAGAAAAAAACTGCTTATAATTGTGTAATAGGTATGTATATAATAAAATTGACAATTTGTGGCACTTGGAATGGGGCAATAGCAACATTCTTCCAACAAAAGTATTACTGCATTGTATCTATTGTTTAAAATATCTGCAATAGTTCATACACATAACAAAAAATAATTAAGTTATATGCAGCCCAAATATATTCAATAAAAGATGGACATTATTGTCTTTGTTTATTGTCTTCTCATGGATATTTAATGCTGCTATACTCGAGTTTCGGGTTCGAGTTACGCATCTCTTTCCTGACTGACGAAATTTACAAAATCCTTTGCTTTCAGGAATTTTGAAGAACGCTCAATAAATAAGAAAAGGAAAGATAATGCATTTTCTGAAACCTTCCATTGTATAACTTTTTGATGTGCAAGAAACTACTTTTGATTAAGTCATTGATTAATTTTTTGCGACAATTATGCTGACTAACTAACTTCCAAAAGACATCTTTTTGTTTCACTTACTGTTAGATTAATAGAGTAAAATGAATAAAAAGTTTACCATGATATTTTACGACTATTATCCTCATTTTTATATATCATCTTAAGAAATTATGACCTCAAATAGTTCTATTTATACATTTGTTTTGTCTATGTTAGCAAACTTATTATTAGAATACATTTTAGTTACTATCCTATCAAACTTGCTGGAATACCGTAATAAATCCTTCGAGAAAGAGAGAACGAATGGCAGAGAAATACAGTTCTCATCTTCCTTCTACTTTTTTTCTTTTGGCGTCCGATGCTTCGCACATCCCCAGAGAGTAGTAAAACCCCCTAGGTCAAAAGCATCGGAAACTGAAGTGGGCAAACACGATAGATCACTCCATTTTCTCATGTAAATAGAACCATCCCTTCCAAAAGAGATCCTTTCCCTCTTTCTCCTCCTATCGGGATCCAGCAGATCTGAGATTTCTGGGAAAAGATTAAATATGAAATATGATGCATTTAACTCGAATTACAGTAATATTTAAGGCGATCAAGAATCTTACAAAGTAATGATGAAATGTAAGTAATTTTGCTTAAGGTATCCGACTACGTTCGGAACCGTGATTTAATAAAAGCGCATAAATGGATAATTTTCATGATATTTAGTGTCACTTAGATTAGAATACATATAAAAAATTGTTTTAAGTACATTTTGACAAAAAAAAAATTATTTAAATACAATATTTTGGCAAAAAATTAACTTAGAATAACCTTATTTCAAAATGTTCTCCTTTTATAAAAAATGCTTCTAAAACAATAATATTTTGTGTGTGTGTGTGCTCTTATATATAGTAAAGACTTCTCCTGAGAATCTGAACTATTTTTTTTTTGAAAAATTCACAATATTGTCAGAGTTACAAACAATTGAAATAATTATCGTCGTTTTTTTCTTAAAATTTCTCCCCTGTGTTGTCGTAAAACATGGATAAACCCACTTCTAAGTTATATATTTTAAAAATTCTAGTTGAGCCTTTGTACAGAGTTCTGAGCTATATACAGGCAAAATATTATAATAGAAGCATTTTTCACAAAAGGAGAATATTTTGAATATGGGTCATTCTATGTTCTTTTTTTGTCAAAATATTGTACTGTACTTAAATAATTTTTTACTGTAATAATATTCTTAAAACAATTTTATATACATTTTCTAATATAAGTGACACTAAATATCATAAATATTATCCATTTATACGCTTTTGCAAAATCACGGTTTCGAACGTAATCGGATACCTTAAAGGATCATAATCAGCAATGAAATATTTTATTTGATTTTGATACTTGATGAATTAGAACTACAAAATGGACGTGGGTATTAGAACTACTAAATGGAGAAATACTAAATGGTTTTGTACCTTGTCGTTTTAATAAATGGTCAAGTGATATTATTGGGTATTTGTGTGGGGGAAAATAGGTGACGACTCCAATGGTTAGAATAATAGATTTATTAATGAGGGGGTGGGACGAGGACAAAAGAAATGACTAAACGAAGACAAATCGACGTATGCTTACAAAGGGATATTATAACAAACTATTTACATTAGAGAAAAACGTACTCGTTAGTAATAAGCTTTACAATGCTCCAGAAATGGCTCTTTAAACATTCAGACAGATAAAGTCTATCTGTTATCGTAGTCAACGCACACGACTGTACATATTCTCAATTGTCTTGATCGGTGTGTCTCGAAGGTCCCTTGTATAGCCCCATGAAAATTTCTAGGGGTTTCGATTCCAGACTTCTCCATGATTCCTTAACAGTATTAGTTTTCGCCACATTTGTCAACAATCTGGTGGTTCTAACCACGTCTTATTTTTTGTTATGGTAGGTAGTTGTAAAACTAACTTTTCAACAAGAAGCGCACTACCTCAGAGAAAACAATACACATGGGCATTTCAATATGAACAATAATCGTTTTTCCTTTGATCAGAGCTATGGATTTCAAGAGACAAAAACCATATCTTACTTGATTTCCTAATTCAAATATTAACTTTGCTCCATGAGACATGTGTAGATTTATTTTGCAAGTACTCATTAAGAAATGTATTTAAGAAGTAAAGATTTTAGTAGGTTAATAGTTCTTCAGTATGACTGTACATTTATCATCTTTTTGCCAGATACATTCATCCGTCAATTAGATTTTTAAAATTCTTAAGTCAGTGTACGGATGAGAATTTCAGTTAAAAATTATATATTTTTGAGTCAAATAAAAGCATGATAATTGGAGCAAAGCAAATTAAATTAATTTAATCCAACATAATGACTAATAACTTTATTCTTATGATGAGTAATGGTTTAAAAATAAATATTCTGCTTTGTTACAATTTTCTTAGATTTATAATTCCTATTTTTCTATTAATCTTACTCTTTATAAGTATGCATGAAGAAATCCTTTACTCTATACTGAAGTAACACATATTTTCTTAGGAAAGTACTCACTGTTTTATCAAATAAAGACTTTTTTTTTACTGACAGAATAACATAATTATCACACAAAGATAATCGAAACATACTCACATGGCTTCGTATTAGACAATGTGATGATCATATATTGTAACGAATTGTGTGTAAATAGTGAAAATAATTTATATTTGAGTGTTTAATGCATTTATATTACTCTATGTTATGTTTATTTCATGTTAAAATTGTACCATTCACAAGCTATGCCACCCCTTACGTTATAATGGCATCATTTTTGGCGACCAAGTTGGCGGCCAATTTGGCGTCATTGGCGACCATGTTGGCGAGTTTGGAACCCTCTGGAATCTTCTAGAAAGTAGTGGATCTCTCCACTAATGTCACGAGCGTCTATATTTCTGGAAGTTTCTGTCGCGCCTATAAATAAGATGCTCGCCGGTACGGCGAGGGGAGTCTGGATTAAACCAGCGAGTAGTAAGGATTGTTTTGACTAGCGATTAGCTCGGCTGTGCTTGTGAATAATTTTTACATACGTGTATTTTTAAACACTGGTGATTGTGTTTGATTGCTGTTGAAGGTGTGAAGACCTTCGGAGATTTACTTTGTGAATATTGCTGCTGAATCCTGTATTTGAAGGATTGTATTTTTGATAATAAATTCCCATCTCTCTTGAGGAACTGTTTATTTTCTTTGTGACTGTTTTGCATAAAATTCTCGAGCCCTCGGATCTACGTAACAATATAATATGATTACATACGATTAACAGTATATGTTTCTTATTTACTAAATATGAAATATAGTTATTGTAATCGCGGTAAAATATGAAAATGTGAGAGATTTCGTATCATTAACTTTAATATGTCATTGAAAATGAAATAAAAATGCTATTCATATAATTAATCTGCATTATGTATAACAGACTTCCAAATTCTGTAAGTCTTCCTCCAACCCAAATTTTATTCTAAATAAAAACTTTTTAGTTTTTATTTAGGAAAAATTCGCACAATCGGGGCAACATTACAAACTTAGGAAAGAAGTATATGACAAGAGCTGCAAATAATAATAATAATGAAGATGAGATGAATTAAGTAGTTTTCTGGGTACTAACGTTTTATCGCAATCTATTGGCGACATTATATGAAACGAAACACCCGGTTACCAATTCAGCGCGTTCGACACATAAGGAATCGGGTTTGCCAACTTTGCGAATTATTAATAGAGTTGGCGATTGTTACCATAATACACAAGTATCGTTTTCTGCACCACATTTTTCAAAAACATTATTCGAATAACTGTAATCAGATTATTTAAAATGCGTATTTCAAAACGTATAAGCATACTTTATATTTTCAATCTGTTCATCTTTTGATTATTTAACATATTACTTGTATAAGAGGTTTGTTAGTTCACTTGTTACTTAGTTAAAATCTTTAAGGGGAGAAAGTTCAAATAAATATTTATCACACTATAGTGTAAAATTATCCGTTTAAAATGTTGACACAAATTCAGAAAATTTCAATTATCCTAAGGGCAAAACATAATCCTTCTTGACATTACGCTTTGTCACAAGCTATAACCCATAACTATTACTAAAACTATATTCAAGCAAATAATCTTGCACACTATCCCTAATTTGAATGCATTTATTCATTAATATTTCTACAAGGCTGGAATGTTTTATCTTAATAAATAGTGATATAATAATGGATGACTTGTCACTAATGTCTTCTGTATTTGATAAATATCTGTTCCGGTAGAATCTATCACACATATCGCAGAGAATAAGACAGATATAGCCATTTTGTTAACAATGTCGCTAATAATATGATTAATGACTGAATGTTCCCACATGTAAGAATTACCAAAGTATTAAAAGATACTAAATAGCAACATACAAACTTTTGTTTGTTCTTTCGTTCGCCTATCTTTTAGTTCTATTATTTTTTTGTATGGCTGAATTATATTTAGATTTTTATTTGTTTGTGTCATCTGTTGCATATTGAATGAATTATTACTATTCCATTTTTTTTCAAATTGAAGGAATGATACATTGCTCTAAGGGAGTAATGACATAATTTATGAGTTTTATATTTAGAATAGCCAAAATATTGGTTTTTTCCATAACTTTTCTGTCGGGTTTTTGGTTTTTTTGTTAGACTAATGATAATTTATGACTTTTATGCTTAAAATAGTCAAAGTATTTTTTTTCTTTGTCAGTTTGATAGGATAAAAAATAACTTATATGCATATTCTACGTTAAGTTATCCGACTACCATAAAATCATGATTTTTTTCAAAAATCGATAAATTTTGCTTATGATTTTATTTTATAGGCCATCATATTAGCTTAATAAAAATACCAAGTTTTTTGTTTTCCATTTATTTTCCAGCAAAAATTACAAGTGTTTTAGTAAAAGCAGATGCCATAACTTTACACAAGATGTCAAACTTTAAAATGCGTTTTACTCGAAATGTGTTTTTTTGCGAAAAGCTCAAACGGAGACAGCGATTGCTCAAAAAATTAGGAAAATAATTTGCTGAAATTTTTTGTTTATGTTCTGTATAACAGTAGAAGTGTTTTGACCTTCAGATTTATCAATCACTGTTTTATTTCAGAATTACAGTCCCTTATGTCAATATAATCACTTTCTTTTTAAGGAATTTCATATAATCACTAAGATAAAGTGCTCTAATTTTTGTAAAAATTAAAATATCTCTTATCCTGAAGGTAATTTCAAACGTGAATAATAAAGTAACACAACAAAACTGAAAAATTGAGAATTTTCTCATAAATATTTTGTACAGAGTGGGCCCCGTTTATGTAATTTTTTTGTACATTTTTACCGGTTTTTTTCCCATTTTAATAATAATAAATTTTTTTTTCTGCTTTCAATTTTAGGATTTTTTCCTTAAAATATACTAAATAAATCTAAAAGTCACAAAAAGAAAAAAAAAAAAAAAAACCCCAATTTTTCCATTTTTAAAAAAAAAAAAAAAAAAAAGTAGTCGGATATTTTAAGCATTTAAATATTTAAATATATAATATTTTAATAATACGTAAAAGTAACAAGGGAAAACATCGTTTAAATTCTAATATGATTTTATTTTTGTAATATTTTATTATATAAACTAAGTATTTTTAATCTAAAGCTTATCTTTTTGAATTTCAAAGTAAATTTAATGCTGTTAAAATTTCTAAGCGAAATCTTAAAATTGTACCATAGTAATAAAGTTAAAATTTTACTCGCTAAAAAGTAATATAGAATATTTTAATAGTTCAAAATTCATAATGGAAAACCCAAAATCTATCTTGAAAAAAGGAATCATATCTTAAAATCAACATCTAATAGAAATATAGGTACTTACGAATTAACGCAACCATGCCAACGTTTAAAATAACTCTCCAAGTTGGCAACCTTGATTTCGCATGTGTCGTACGCGCAACTATGTGTTTCGTTTCATATAATGTCGTCAATATGTTGGGATAATACGTAAGTACCAAAAAGTCTTTGCCACAACTCATGCAAACTGTTACATGAATAATTTTCAACAAGGCTTACTTTAATTCTTTTGAAAGATATTTCAGAGATAAAATGTCTCAATATTGTATTGATATTGAATTAACAATTATTGTGAAATAAAAAAGAAAGATAATTGAAGTTGCCCCGTGAAATAATAGACAGATTCAATTTATACTTATTTTACTTAGGAGGAGCAGAGTGTGTAACACTTGCATTGTTAATATTTTAAGGTTACAGATAGCAATAATGTAGTTGAGGTTTTGATTAATAAATAGTGAATGATTATTGCTTTGTTATAATATAGGATCAACAAACGGATAATAATTACTTCATTACTATTTTGAAACAAATAGATAGGTATCAATTGTTACACTGGTCCTAGCTCAACAGTTTATGCTTACAGTAATATAGATAATAATACATATATATATATATATATATATATATATATATATATATATATATA
>BMAV01005575.1:217910-237075 GCA_019973955.1 Trichonephila inaurata madagascariensis | reverse complement strand
ACGTGTAATTTTAATTTTAAACACTGATTATTTAAGCACGTATTCTGGTGCCAAATACGTAGTTATTATTTAGTCATCATTTTTTGAACTAAAGACAAATGTGAATTACTCTTTATGTTCAGAAGTAAACCAGAAGCAGAAATTATTTTCCAAATGGTTGAAGAGGTAGATATGTTAAGGTGACTGCCTACCTTCGGACCCAATTTTTTTATAAAAACAAATTTTTGAAACAAATTGAGTGTTTTTAGGAAGAAAAATAAATAAAAATATGTAAATACATAAAAATATTTAAATAAATATTGTACTTTTAGAAAAATTGGTTGTTTTCAAGGAAATTTTACCAAATTTTTACTAAAACGGGTAACAATGTATAAAAATTTCTAATGCAATTATCATAATTTTCTTTGTACACAACATATATATTACGGTGTTCTTCAAAATGAACCAAAATCTAAGAGAAATATTAAAATACAAAACAATTACAGACAATTATACATAACAATATGAAAATTTTGATATTTTTTTTCTTTATAAAAACTATCCTAATTAAAACATTATTTAACCTACAACAACACTTATGGTCCACTTTATGAAAAATAGTACAATAAACATTCCCACAAAATTTCAAAACGTTATCTGGTTTGGTTCTTAAGATATCATGTATCTGGTAATAAGTTTCTATCAAAAATATAATTTTGAGAAAAACTCATTTAAAGTTTTATCTTATCGCCCTTTTGCATAGAGTGATGTTTTTAAAAATCACTATAACTTTATTTCTATTTCGTGTAAGGGAAAAAGAAAAACTGTTTTGGAAAGAAAAATGTCTAAAATATAAGATTTTGAAATAAAAAAAAAAATTGTCTTATGTAGACGAAAAACGACATTTTCAAAGTAGGCAGTAACCTTAAATTTTTTAATAATGCAATTTTTCTCATGTGCTTGCTCAACGGCGAAGTAGGTTACATTGTTATCATTGAAATATATTTATCATTCCGAGAAAAAAATATTTCATTAAATATGCGCTTAGACTCTATAAGTTAAAATATAAATTACAGTATTTATATATAGTTATATAGCTATGTATATAGTTGTATTACATAGTTATGTAGTAACATAGTTATAATATAAATTACAATAAAAATTATGCTGGTTGCTTTAATTCAATTCCTGCTATTAATTCACACTCTCTCTATATATTTATTTATTTGTTTACTTAATTATTTATCTTGGTGGAATTTTCAATCGTTATAATAAAGTACATTTTAATGCGCTCAATTGAATTGAAATTTAATATACATGATTATTTTAGATGACAATACGATATACTTTAATGATGATTAATAAAAATTAACTGATTAAAACTAATTATTTAAAGAATTACAAATAGAGCCACGTTCGCATTCTTTTTGGCGACTTAGTGACCCTTTTGGCTACTTGAGTCAAAACTTGAAAATGATTTTTTTCTCACATTTTAAAGCATTCAGTTGAACTGAAATTTTATAGACACGATTGTTTTGGATGACAATACGATATTTTAATGATAATTAATAAAAATTAATTACCACTTAATGTTGTGATTCTTTTCCATGTTTATACATACTTATATTAATTGTAACCATTTAATAAAAAGTAGCTAAAATAAAATTTCTTTGTTGATCTAAGTAGGAATTGACTTAAATTTTTTTTTTATATCACTTGTTTTAGTGTATAAAATATGATAAATTTAAGATTATACTTAGAAATTAAGTTCTTTGGAAACAACCTTTGTTGTAAAAGTAATATTATTCATAAAAAATAATTATATGATAAGAATGTCTAGGAACTTTAAAAAAGACAAACAAATAAATTATTCAATCAAAGGGATACAAATAAATATATGAAATGAAACATATCCTTATTAAGTATATGCATAATAATGGCATGCATGCAGGGTGTATCATAACAACTGTTACAAACTTTTAGGATAAATAGAGTACATCTAGACGATATAAAATCACCTTCAATGCATGGTTGGAAATGCTTTCTTGGCGCGGTAGTGGCGACACAAAACACAAAGACAGAACATAAATAAAAGTAGAAAACATGATTATTATTCTTTGAACAGAAAAAATGCTGGGCATGCGTAGTAGATGGCGTTACGTTAACCTAAGCATTAGTTGTCCTATACACTGGCCCATTCGATCGCCAGATCTCACTTTCCTTGATTACTTATTACGGGGAATACGTCAAGTCACTGTTGTATGAAACCACCGTTAACAGTGCTTAGGACCTTGTTGCACTCATCACGGCAGATATTAGGGGAGTCGTGACACACCTGGTATTTTCGAAGGTACAGTAATACCTCGACTTCCGCGAATTCTGAGTTACGTGATTTTTAAACCTCTTTGATTCATTTTTTGTTTGAGAAAAAAATTGGTAAAACTAGTGAAATTTGTAATGTGATGGAAGAAATTGCTGATCTTGCCAGGAAAATAAATTTAGAAGTTTATAGTAATGACTTTCAAGAACTGCTGGATTTCCACAATCAGGACCTGACAATTGATGAGCTAACAGAAAGGCACATCAGCAAAAGCAAGGGAAATTTGACAGAAGGATTCAGTTTAATAGGAAAAAAAAGGGTTACACACACACACAAATTTCAGAAAATATAGACTCGAATATTGCGCATATTTTTTCAACAAGACAAGGAATAAAAAAAAAATAACAGGAAATTTTGCGTGAGAAAAAAAAATCGTTTGAGCCAGCAGACTACTTTTAAAGATTTTATGAAACCTTCTACTTCAAAATAACTTCGACTCGCGATTTTGTATGTGTGTTATCTAAGATTTTATTAAATGTTTTTATTTTCCAAATTATTATTTCCTTTCGCCTTTAGCCCAAAATAAAAATAATTTATATGTATTTATATGCGAAATTATACCCAACTTACGCGAATTCGACTTATGCGGGTTTCACTTAGTCCTCCCTGTAGAGCAAGTTTGGGGTATTACAGTATTCGATCTTAAATATATATATATATGCTGGAGATGTGTGATCTGCCTCAGAGCTTGGGGTCGTAATTTTGATCACTTACTTTGATGATGATCGTTGTCCCTTTAATCTTCTTTATTTTCCCTAAGTTTTTTTGCTGTTCTAAGAATAATAAACGTGTTTTCTCCTCTTGTTCATCTTCTGTCTTTCTTGGATTTTGTTTTGTCCCTACCACACCAGGAAAGAACTTCTGCCCCTGCACTGCTATGTGATTTTCCATCCTCTAGGTACACTATCTGACCTAAAATTCTTGTGACGGATCTTTACGGAATCTTATTACTAATCCTTTTTGGAAATCTTTGGGTAAGCATTCGCGTTTAATTCACAACCACCCCTCTCAAGAAGAAACCCTGATATGTATATTAGTTCGACTATATAAAGTCAGAGTTTTGTAATTGTATGGTAGAAGGAGCTGAGAAACTGTTACGGGCGTTACGAAGGTGAGATATAATTAATTTTAACAGCTTGAGTTAAGGACGGAGTTTGCCACTATACTAAATTAGAGGATTGGGAATTTATAGTCAAATATATATAGATTAGGTTAAATTAAATTGAGTACTTGCGCTTGTTCTCTTAGGGTTTATTGCTTTCTCTATATCACTCCTGTGACATTCACTTGTGGTTTAACTTGTTGTTGATTAGTGTGCTTGAGTAAAAATAAATAATAATTGTAATGGAAGTTTCTGATCCTACTTGGTTTCCTCTCACACTCTTAAATAGGCAGGACGATGAGGGAGCGACTTCAGGAGGAAGAAATCGCTCATAGTTTGTGTGTGTGTGTGTGTAATCGTCGTACTTTATAACTTTCTTCTAATTAGCATCAGCCTATATTGATTCTGAAGAATCACAATCACCATAGATCATGGAATTTAAATCAACAAACATAATAACATATAAAGAAAACAAGTTTCAAGGTTTTCAGAATAGATTTTGATAAACGAAGAAATAATAACACATGCCCAATTTCAATTATTACGTGATGAAAAAAAGAATTTAAAAAAATTGCAAATTGAAATTTTGAATATGAAACCCTGGATTAAAAAGAGTGCAATTTCTCACGTGCTCTATATACTACTGTAGAGTTAAGACATTCCTTTTCACAAACGCATTTTCAAATCCTCTTTGTTAGGTTTAAAAAATCTCACTCTTTGATGCCACGGCAACTTTTAATTACAAAG
Organism: Trichonephila inaurata madagascariensis; assembly: GCA_019973955.1. Taxonomy (NCBI): domain Eukaryota; kingdom Metazoa; phylum Arthropoda; class Arachnida; order Araneae; family Nephilidae; genus Trichonephila; species Trichonephila inaurata. Next base: position 232,867 of record BMAV01005575.1, on the reverse strand, counting down.
AAGGAGGAAAGAAATCGCCTCGAAATTCCTCCTAAAAAGAGCACGTACGCCATCTTTCAAGCAATAAAAAGCAACTCCCTTCTATGAATAGCGAAAATAATTCCTCTGAATGTTTAAATCGACTCTCTTTGCCCCTGGAGTACTTAGAGCGGAAGAAAATCCTCGCAGAAAACTATCTCAGTAATAATTAGAGCGAGTGCCGAGGAAACGGGAATATGATAGCTAGATTTTTCATTACTCTTCTTTTATCTGGAGAAAATTTTTAGTCTCTCACCATTAGAGAGATTATGAAGCGAAATAAGTTTTATGCAGATAAATATATTTTTTTTCGGGGAGAGCGTGGATTTTGTAGAAGACTGGTGTGTTTATTTTCGCTTCCTTGCTTTGGAAGTATTGGAGGCTTGTTTTTCTACGGGTGGTGTGCATTTTTATGATTTGAGGGGCGAGGTAGGAAAAACATGTTTTTCTTTCTATGAAATGTCTCCTTTGTCTGATGTAGACCGAAAATTAAAATAAGAAATTAATTATATATGATTTTTTCTTAAGTTAAGAATTAAATTGGTTTTATGTAATGAAATATATAAATATAGTTTTAGTACGGTTTTAAGACACTCTTAAAATCATTTAAACAATATTTCTGGCTAGAAATTTTTATTTTTTAACTTATGAAAATTGATTTTATTGTTCCAAAATAGACCAGGTCACCTATTTTGTTTATAAGCATGCTTCAACTAGGTTCTGGAATTTTCAAAATAGAAGTGAGATAAATAAATAGGGAATATTTATTAAATTTGAACAAATTAAAACAGATATTTCCATTGAAAATCCCTAAATTAATTAATTAAAAAAATTCTTGTTTAAGATGTTAGCATTATGCAACTGTATATTAATTTCCTTTTCGGTAATTACGCATGCAGCAAATATTTTGATTTTTATCAGCTACATAATTTTTCTCTTTCTAAAACGGTTTTTACTTTGTTTTTACTATTATTGAAAAGTTGGGAGGGGGGCTGTTAAAATTTTAAAAGAATTTGAACCAAATATTTAACTTATCAAAAATGGTTATAAGCATCACTTTCATTTTCGATAATTGATTTTTTTAAAACAGCGCATTATCCTCATGCGCATTATACTTTTCTTAAGAAAGAATAAAAAAGAAGACAACTTATATACCTTTAAAAGATTTCTCTCAATTTAAAAGAATAAATCTTTAATTATTTTCGTCACTTGACCGTGGATCAAGTGTTGGACATCCATCACCAAGCGTTACGAAATCCATTGCCAGTCATTTTAAAACTTGCTGAATCTAATAAGTTTTTACCCAGCCCTTTTATACTTTATTGAGTTGATGTCAGAAATACATTTATCAGACGTAAAGCATATTTACAATACGAACAATGGATCACAGATCGACGTCAGAAACGCAACGGCAAGTGATTGTCGCAGGAATTGTTCCAAGTTGCAGCAGCGTAGATCATAGCAAAACCGACACCGTCGAACACAGGATTGTCGGTCGTGTTCAAGCAAATGCAGTAAGCTGGTAATGTCAGCTGAAGGGACGACAATCCATGCGTTGAGATTCTCCTCGGTAGCCACCGGCGTCTCATACAAAAACAATTTCAGGTGGCCCAATAAGAAGTCCATGGTGGAGGTCAAACAACAGGTCCACCGTGTCCAATCCACTTTCCGGGATATGTAGCATGGAGGTGGTGATTCGCAATCGAAAAATGTACTGGTGCCCAACTTGTATGAATCACACGTTCTGGAGCGCAGAGGCCGGTATTTTCCGCAAAAACTCTGGGAGGACGTACTTTAGGAAAACAAGGTATTTAGTGCCATTGAAGAGTTTGGGCAGCGAGTACGGTCTCAACAGTTGATCTCCGAAAATCCCTGTCTGTCCTCCCAATGGCTACTATTATACTGATTTTCATTGATTAAACGTGGTTTGCGACCCCATATTCTATGTTGATTTGTCATCCTCATGCTGACTACTGTCACGTCACACCTGTGAATCTGTCAGAAGAATTCGGCATCAATATTTGATATTGATAGATTTTATGTAAACTTATATTTTTTTAAAATCAGAAAACTAGTTCAACTTTATGAAGTTATACACATTTTCTACAACCTGACTGTGTGATTTACAGGAAAAAATTTTAATATCGATATGTGTAAATTACAACATATTACTGAGTTGAGTTGAGTTTGGTGTCTTGTCCTGGCGCAGTATAGCCAGTTTTGGCTATACTGCGCCAAACATTCATAGGTCTGTGGTCTGGACGGGAAAAGAAGAAATTGGATGACAAGATGGAGGGTCGAAAATAGAGAAGGATCACTGGGGTATCCCGGGGTCGTGACTACCAAAGATAGTAAACTACCGTGTTTACCAAAGATAGTAAACCCCTTGGGAAAAGGAAAAGATCACTAGGGTACCTCGGGATTGAACAACATATTACTGATATACAGCTTTATTGTGATTGAACTTAGTTACAATGATATGATAATTTTATTGCTTTAATTAATCTCAATCGCATGAGCACATAGCGAATAAATTGGTATATATAAGCAAGTAATATAAAAAAAAATTTCTTAAGTCAATTCCTACTTTGAATGGATGAATAGAAAGTATTTTATTAACGATAGAGTGAACTAATCGTAGAAATTAAAAAAAAAAGCATGACTTGTCTTCATTGTTGTAGCAATGCATACCTGGTTTTGCTAGTGTGGCTGAAAAACCGGTTTTCGACGCTAACTTTGTCATTTTTCTTAACAGTTATATTGTTGCAACAATGAAGACAAATTTAAATTGGCGTCAAAAACTGGTAATTAGTTTAATTAATTAAATTAATGATTTAAAATTTGAAAAAACTGTATTAACATCAAGTGTCATCCACTACAAGTTTAAAAAAATTATTTGAACTTGATTGGATGAATAGAAAGTATTTTATCAACGATTGAAAATTCGAACAAGATATATATATATAAATGTATAACATATAGAGTGAGATATAATAGTAGGAATTGTGTGTGTGAACAAAAAGAGTGTAGTCTAAAATATATAATAAAAATCTTGATTACAAATTAGATATGTCGTACGAAATAGAAAATATGGTTATTGGAAAAAGGAATGATGTCTGGTTTTTTCTGCAATTTTTTCATCGTGATTACTTAAATTTTAGTTTGAAAGCTAAAGTATCACTAGTATTCAGGGATTTAAAGTTTCAAATTCATAAACTGTTAGAGAGAAAAGGAAGTGTCGACTTACAACTCATTAACATAATTGTTTTAAATATCTCTTCCAATTAAAAATTGAACTGCCTTTTCAGTCCCCATACTATCATCTACGTTTCCACCCAGTAATTAAATTGTTAATAAGAAGGAAATGGAAAGACAAGACAACGAACTCAGCAGTTCATAGTTTTGGATTACTTATGGTTTCATTATAAAACAGGAAAACAACGGTTTCGAAATGCAGGATTCGAATGCAGCACAGGATATGCTTCGAATAGAGGCAAATTTAGAAGTTAAATTTAACACAGGGTTGTTTCGAAAAGTTATTAATTTTAACAAAGGATGAAAATAGACGAAACTTTATACCCTTTCTTGTTAAACGACAGCAATTTTCATAATTGCAGCATCATCTCGGATTCTTGTCCTCTTGTTTCCTGTTTCACTGCATAGGTACGTAAAGGCAGAATAAACAACTTTACATTGTACGCTAATGATGCGGTGTTCAGCATATTCTTAGATAGAACATGAAAATCAAGGAAGTTATAGATTGGATTTGAGGATAAATTCTTATGATGAGGATTTTGTTTGGTGGAATAGGAAACTTCACTAGGAATATTTTTAATGATTTTTTGTTGATGAAAAACTATATGATTGTATCGTCTTCTTTCTTGAATTGATTGAAATATTCCTGTGTTTTTGTTTATTTTTAAAAAGGAAAAGGTATTTCGTTTCCCAATTATTTTTTAATATTCTATTAAGGGAAAATGTTATTTTAAAAATGCCTTTTATAATTGGGACTTTTGAAATTGTGGGAAGAAATTGAATATTGTGTGGAAGAGAAAGGAGAGTCAAAAAAGAGAAAATAATTATAATTTTATGTTTCTGTGATTTATTCATTAATTTCAAAAATAACTGTTTCGATGGAGATTAAAAATAATGAACATGAATTGTTAAATTTATTCGGCTTCTTTGATGCACAAATTCCAGGACAAAAGAATTTTCTCTAATGGCTATAACATGATCAAAAGCATCGAATAGTTTCTATATTAATGCGTATTACTTGAATATTACAATACGAAGAATTGAATATTCAAAAAATGTGACACATCATTGAAAATCCGACACTGTGTTGGAGATGAGGGAGTTTTCAACAAAACTTTAATCTATGATTAAATTGTTATTAGAAAAAAAAACTATTAAGAAATTTAGTTGCTGAAAAGAATTCGTAATGGATAGAAATAATAATAAAATAATTACAAAGTAATGGCACTTCCATGCAATATTAAAGTCATTTATTTCACAGAATGTTGCAAGAAAGGACCCAAATTAAAAAATTTTGAGACAAAATGTTATATTTATATTTGACATAAAATTTTGAATTAATTTGAGCATAATTTTTTATATTTCTTGAACTCCTCTTATATATAAACAACGACAAGTCATCATTTCCTAAGAAAAATGTTCTTGATATTTTACATGACTTTTATTTCAGATCATTAAAATCGCTTACAATACTATTATTATTTTTTTTAAAAAAAATGAGGTATTTCAAAACTAAGTTCATTTTTCGGAGAAACAAAGCAAAAGTGATAGCTCGAATTAATACAAGTAAATCTGAAAATGCTTAATTTTTATATTTCATGAAGATACAAAGATAAAAAATATTCAACCTACAGTTGAACAGACAAACCCCCAAGTACTGTGGACTAGGATAATTAATTTAGAATCAAAATTGAAAGAGAATAAACTTAAGAATATTCCTGAACTCTTCAAATTCAAATTATTTAAACAGGAGTGTAAGAAATGTATGTGTGTGTGTGAATGTTTTAATCAATACAGTACAACAAAATACTGCTATTTTTTTTGCTACATAAGCATTTCAAACATTTTTGAGAATTAACTTTGCATATAAATGATTGAATAATCTTTTTCTTTTCTTAAAAAAGAAAAATAACTACTAAAGCTCTGTAACTGTCCAACATTTGGGGAAACTCAGAGAGTTGGGTACCAACTCACAGTTGTCGTCCTTGTCACTTAACTGAGAATCAAAATTACGAGGTAGGTTGTCGATAAATCCCACTAGGCCTTAAAAAGTGTGATGTTAATAAACAATCAAATCTCTGTCAGTGTCCTCAGTATAAAATATTTGAAGAAGAGATGTGGTTTTTCAGAATTCGAAAATCACTGTTCATAAATATGTTTTACGAAAACAAAGTGAGTGAGTGAATGTCTTTTAACGTGAAATTATAAAGCAAAACGAGGGGTATTGCCATTGGATCTCGAAATTCTGAACCTCGGTCAAGTGATAATGACGACACATGAGTTGGACTTACCTCTTCAAACTACGACAACAGGAGGGCTTTGAGCCAAGTTAGATTTAACGTACTTCTCTACACGGTGGGTTTTCAGCTCCACTAGGGTTCGAATTCATGACATGCCAGCTACAAGTTCGTGACCATGACTACTATGCTACAGTTGGCACTTTACGAGAAGAGAAATATTGCAGGTAATATTCACGTAATGGCCCTATTTCCTATGCTCTTTTCTGAAATACTATAGTTGCTACACAGCAAGTGTTTATGCCATTTTGTACTGCGTGATAATATTTAATACATCAATACTTTCAATTTCAGTGATACCGAACTGAACTCAGTGACGCAACAGTCCTTAAGGCCCTACTGTTCCTATCTCAGTTTCCTGACAAAGAAGTGAACGACTATTCTACAAACTCCTAATAACCATATGACTTTTAGTTCTGCAAAACTCTTAATTAAATTAGAATTTAAAAGGAGGTTTGCCTCCTACCAAGAAAATGAAGCGAAGGAAAAGGCCTGGAAGTATCTCACTAGTTCAAAGCCAGTCATTCCAGTTATTTTTCGTCCTGTAACAGTGGAGGTTTTTCGTTTTTTGACTGGGTACAATTGTCTGAATGCCCATCTTTTTAAAATTCGACTTCAGGACACTTCAGCCTGTACTCTTTGTGACTCTGGAGATTTCATGGATCAGAACTATATTGTCGAATGCGCTGCATTATTGTCTTTTAGCTCTATTGGGAAGCTAGATCGAAACTAATAGTCTAGTGGCCAAATGTCTGGTAATGTTGTTGTTGTTTCAAATCCCCTTGGAGCAGGAAAGACTACTCCAAGTCCATTTGACCTTTCCGCATAAGACTGTCTTAAATCAGATCTTGATCTCCAAATAACTGTCCCAGCAGTCTAGAAGATGAACAGGAGAAGCAGGGACAGGTAAGGAAAGACTTTACCTCTTGTACAAAGGTCATACCACGCAGGTGACCACTTCTAAAACATGCCAAGGCCGTCTGAAGAGCCCTGGAGCTCCCGCACTGTAGAGATAGGCATGACTCTTAGCTGCATACCAATGGTGAGCAGGATGGTTTTGCCAAGTGAAATTCATTTTATCTCTGTAGAGGGAATGAATTTCAGAATGGCTCAAGGCAAAGGAACTGGGGTTAGGGAGATCACAACCCCTACCAGCCAGCTCATCAGCTGCCTCGTTCCTAGGCACACCCAAATGCGACGGTATCCAATGGAGACACACTTGTTTCCTCTGAACTAAGCCTAGCCAATTTGGACATAATATCTAGACCAGTACTGCCCCTAATTTTAGGCCAATTCTTCAAATATTGGATGGAGCTTCAGCTGTCTGTCAGGATCCTGCCTGGTATTTGTATAAATAAATAAATAATCCTTAAAAATTTTCTGACTTAATCATAGAATTTTACAACTAGAACGTTAAAACCGAAACATTGTATACGATCCCTCATTCGAACTGACTCCATCAATACCTTAATTTCTAATGCCTTAGAGCTTAAGAAAAATTTCAGATCTTTTATATTTTCACTCTGGTAATTTCTTTGTTACTCTTTTTAATTCCGCTAAAGAACAGAAATCCTCCCTTATGCAGAGAAATAGAATAGATATATCGTTCCTGGCGACAGAGTGCGTAAATGAGCTGCCGGCTTGATTTGCATAAAAGGGATTGTTGTTTTTCTTCGCCAGACTTTTTTTTTATTATTATCATTTCGCCTGAAGGTAAACAGGTCGATAAGGGGAATTAAAATTAATTTCGCGCCGCTGTTGCAGTGTTTTCGACGCGTCAGAATTATTTTCAACGATCATTTCGATTTCGTATATATTTCATGTTTGAAAGGTTTTCTTTGCTGCATCATAATTCGCAGACGGTTTATGTTTTCTTGTGTAGGAGCGTATTGTATTTTTAGATGTTTTAAATTAACGCAAGCAAATTATATCAGTGCAAAGATGCTTCAAAAATTCACTTTGAGAACAATGGAAAGCATAAACAAAACTAATGAAATTACGTTTTATTAGTTGAGGATTAAATGAACGCAGTCATTTTGCTGTGTGATACATGTAGAAATGATATGTTGGAACAAAGGAATATTATTATTGATTTGCGTTAAAGAGCTCTGCATTCACAAAGTGTAACTCAATTATCTCGCGTTCTTTGATATTATTTAACAAAAAATACATTTAAAGTTTTAGCCAAAAACCTGTCATTTTATTTTATGGATTTTTTAAAAAGCATTTGCTATACATAAGATTTAATTTAAAAATATTTTCTTATAGGTTTTAACTCTAAAAATATTTTTTCAAACACCATTTTTCATTACCCAATACGCAAATGCAATAACTTATTGTATAAAAGAGAACAACACTATAAACGTATGATAAATTAAACTGTGTTTTTCTTCATAATTTTCAAAGTAATATTTTTTTTTACGAAGATATTCTTTATCAGTACTTTTATAATAAATTGGAAAATTTAAATTTATTGATAGTTTTGTAATATGATAGAAAAATTAACAAACAATTCAACAAAATTTAACTTCATTAATTAAAACCATTGACACCATAACAGTGAAAAAACATTTTGGGGGGTATCTCTTTTCAGATTTAATATATATATATATATATATAATTTAAAGTAGCTTAATCTTTAATAGCTTTTGATTTATCTATGGTCCATTCCTTCAGGGCCCCCGTTTAATTAATATTCTATCTATCCACCTAACGAAAGTATTTTGAACTATATCTGTCCACCCATTCAGATCATGTGATTTTAGCTTCCTAAATAAACCGCGGTTTCTGGAAATAGCTCTCTCTTCTGTCTTTGTCTGCCTTCAACATGTAGCTGGCTGCAGTTGGCGTGTGTGTATTTTTGTTAAATGTGTTTTCTTTGTGATTCCGTCAATATATGTTTGTGTGTCTCTACATGTTCAATGCAATAAACTGGATTACTAATCTACTGCCCTGTCATTACTACAATAATATGATCCGCGTACTACAGTTATATTTACTAATCACCAGCAATATTAAAGAAGTATTTCACACACACACACACACACACACACACACACATTCATTGCTATAAAAATTTGCTCACCAAGGAACAGTTATCGAAATAAAACGAAATTTTACATACGTAAATACAATGTAGATATAAGTAAGCGATTACAAAATCAAACCAAAATGATTATTTATTGTAGAAAAAGTTCAAAATTAATTGCGGTTTTTGCTCCTTGTTGGGTCACCTCTAGCATGTATGCATAATGTGATGCGTTCAGGCATTGAGGTGTACAAGTCCTGTATGATGTCCTGAGCAACTTGTTCCAAAGTTATTGTAAATACATCTCTAATTCAACCAAACTCGTTGGCTGTCCAAAATTTTTTTTTATATTACTTGTTGTCGTCTTTCCTTCTCATACAACTTGTATTTTGTATTTTGATAAGCAAATACGATTATATATTTGCATATTAATCATGCAAATAGAAAGAAATGTTGGAATATTATTACGAATCTTCAAAAACGACCAAGCTTTCTAAAATATTATTTGGGAAATAATTCAAATTTCACATTGAAAACAACAAAAGGAAAGCAAGATCTTAAATCAACATGATAAGTATTTGTGGGGTCTATTTACTCAGTAACTAAATTATTCATGAAAATTTCCAGAAACAAGTTGTAAAATAACTAAGTACATAAATCTGTCTGGTCATAAAAATATACCAACTCAAATCCAGAAGGAATAAAAATATTACAGAACATCAAATTTAATTCACAAACTTGTTAAATTACTTGAACTGAAGAAGTCTTTAATTACTCTAAATTAGAAATTCCCTAAATAATTACTAAAATATACAGCGACATAATTCTTACTCACACTCGGTTATGATAGTTTCGTTTTTAATTGAAATAAAAGTAGTTTTCGTTTCGTCTGGAGTTCTGCTTCAGTTTTTCTTAGTTCCTCCGTCGTAAATCATTCTAATTCTCTATTCAGAGGCTCTGATAATTTATGAAACGGTATTTCGACTATTTATTTCCCTTTCAGTTCAGTGTGCCCCGCATTTCATTCGCGAAAGAAAAACCTACATCATTATTTATCCCTACTTCTGCCGAGAAGGGAAAAAAAAGGGAAAAAATATCCAGATGAAAAGCAAGAGTTTCAGCAGTAGTGATGACGTCTCGGGCATTAACGTCGGCATATATATATTTTCTTTTTTTTTTGCTCTCTTTCCCCATCAAGGGAGGTAATTATTGGAAGCAGGAAATATAGATGAAGGTGCGAAAAGAAAACCTGCTAGGAAAACAAATAAATAAATAAGCGAAAGGAAAAGAGGAAATGTTTTTGGTTCCTATCAGCCATTCATGAGGCATTTTTTTCTCTCATAGGCACATACGACATCGTATAACTACATCAAAAGAAACATGTGCTCTATATCATTTGTGACTTTTTCCCTTAGCTTACCTATGGGGGTTGTCTGATATAAAGAGTTACGATATGGTTCTCTCGTAATACAAATATTGATATGTAACTTGCTGAACATTTCACCTGGATTAAATTAGAATAAAACATTATTAAATATTTTCTTAGAACTCAGTGTCAATTTAAAAAGAATAAATTGGTGAATGTTTCTTGTACCGAATTTATCAAGCCTCTTTATTCGCATTTATTAGTTTTATTTACACAGTTCTTAAGTTTTGTTCACAGGTGACATTTAGATGTTTTCTCTGTTAAAAGATTCAGAGAAAAGGTCATGAATTTTCGAAGAAAAACGTTCTATACATAACGAGGCAAATGATAGAAAACACCACACATCATCAAGTACATCACCGCATTGCGGGAGACCCAGGATTATAGAGGATCCTAAGAATGACTAATGAGGAATTCGTATCTTTTGTAAGATTCGGTTTGGGGCCCAAAACCTGACTTTGCAAGGGGGCCCTAATAGTATCCGTTACGCCACTCGTTGTTCACGCATCTTGATATTAATAGCCGACGGAGTATCCCCCAGTAAGTGTTTAGGTAACCAACCTTGGAACTGACCGTGCTATCAGGCTTCAAGAAGGATCATAGCAAGAAGCTTCAATCCAGATAAGTAATTTCGATAATATTGTTATCCGCTTACGGGTTAGGATTTCTTAATGATCCCAGAGTTAAGTTATAAAGTGCATTTCATAAAGTTCTATAAATAGAATAAAATTAGTTATTCTTACGATCATGTTGTGACGGGGCTTTATCGCGATTTCCACTAATTGTCCTCTTGGGATTTCTTAGGGCCAGAATGGCAATTTTTCCATCCAACTCAAGAAGAGAGCGTGTGTTTGCAAATTAGGAATTACATATATATTGGAATGTTAGCATTCACGAAGAAGTAATGCTAGAAGTGATAGCTAAGAAAAGTGAGATAAAGTCTAAAAGAGGAGTCTTCATTCTCGGAGTTGGCCTAACAATGCCGGTGTAGATAAGTCAAAAGTGGGTCCGAGATCAACCGAACATTGCCTAAGCCAGAGCCTAAGCCTTACGTTTTAAGGATCGTAGCTGTTTATCCAAGAAAAAGCGGTAAGCTAGTTCATCTAAACTATAAGGATAGTGCGGATACTATTAGATTAGGAATTAATATATAAATATAGATTCAGCTGATAATTGCGCTAATTATCAGGAATACGTTTAAGGTCTGCTCACTCGTGATCAATATCCTCCTAGACTAGTATTTTTGTTGTATTATATATCAACTAAGATCATAATAAACTGATTTTAGTATGGCAGATTTTAGTGGTTCTTCCTTCCCTCAGACATAGGTCGCGTTAATAGTGGAGAAAGGATGTCTCCAATGGAGGGGACACCACAATTTCTGCTTCTTCCTCGCACCCTTTAACACCCGTCACTTTCGGGCCGCTACAAGCGTAATCTAACCAAAACATCTAATATTTCTAAGCTACGGATAAATGACGAAGACGACTTTTGAGTTGGTGCCTTATGCCATGCCAACGTAAAGACAATAAGTCCGGACAGATTTAACTACCATGAGACATTCGAAATTTCTTCGGATATAAAAGATCCCGAATATGTTATTCGTTCCATGCTAATTCATTTCTCTACCAACAACGCTACTATGAATTCGTTTTCTTTTCATTATAGGTATCCGTTAAATGATACGTAAAAATTTTGAGATCTTCGTTGTAGTATTCATTACGACAGTACTGATAGTTGTGTTTATTAAGAAAATTAATATCCCCTATGTATCTTTTAAGAAAAAAATAGCAGGTTTCAAATAATTTTTTCTTATTGAATTAAATAAATAAACTTTTTAAAATTTTGTTTCTAAAATAGAAAATATCGTTTCTTAATTTAAATGATTTTCCGTGTAGAAATATTTTTATGAAGCAATGAAAACAGTTACGTTAAACTTCTCTTAAGTTTTTTTTTGTTGTTGTTTTCAAATTTTTTATGACATATTTTTTACTTTTAAAAATATATTCAATTTAATTTGAATCACTGAATTTATATTCTAACAAAACAAAATACTTTTTAGAAAAACATATCTAGTACCATAATTCTGTAATATATTCTAAACTTCAATAGGACAGTTAAGAATGTGACATAAAATTTTAAAAAATTCCTAAGATAAACAGATATTTTAATGTTTTTGTGTACACTAGTGAGCTTTAAAAATATATATACATACATTAACAGAAGTTTCAAAGGCACTAATTTTAAAATTTGAAACAAATTATTAGAGGATTTTTAACATAAACATATATTCAATAGCTGTTAATAACATTTTTCAATATTCATTCTAAGACTTTTAGTTCAAAATAAATATTGACGATTAGAACGCGCGGTACATTATATATGAGAAAAGTATTTATCTTTGAGATAACAACAATTTTATCTCAGTTTAGTTTATATTAGTTTTATCGTAGTTTTTATTTGAAAAAGCCCATTTGAAGTAACTTAATCGGCAACTCTTCTTTCAGGAAGAATCTCTTTTGAAGAAAAGAGTTTAAAATAAACTAAAGAAGTTACTTTTCAAAGTAATTGGATATTTATTAAAGAAATAATAAATTATGCACCTAAAGACTAGATGAAGAAAGAAATTGAATATTTATTATGGCCTGATACAGAATTTCTTTATAGAGTGATTTACGAATAATTTATTGAATCCGATGAATACATTATTAATTATGCAAAACAGTCGTCTTGAATAGATGTTTGTTTGCCTTCCTGCTTCTATAATCTATTTTGGAGATAATAATTTTAGCATTAGAATTTCTTAAAAAGGTATTATTTTTATGGAAAATAAATTTAATGAGATGGATAAAAAAATTAATTTTACTTTAAAGATAAGGCACTGAAAGAGTTAGTGAATATTAACGTCGCACTGTTCACGAGGGCTTTTAGCGACGGACCACGTAAATTTGAACCATGGTCAAGTGACGTGGACAACACCTGAGCTGACACCCTCCCTCTCCTAACTACCACACCACATCAACGGGAGGACGTTTGAGCTCTCGACAGATTTAACGTGCATCGCTGACCTACACGGTGGGTCTTAGAGGTATTGGGTTTGAACTCATGACATTCCAGCCATGATCCGATACCTTGATCTCTGGGCTACCGCAGCCCTCAAAACATTGAAAGAAGAATCGCGTCTAAAAATGATTTCCTGCACATCAAATTAAATAAAACCCATTTGTTAAAAATTTGCGCCATTCCTTGAAATTTACTTATAACTCGAAAGAGATTCCTGTAACCAACATCAAATTGTTCTTTTATTTAGTTTTTATATAAACACTAAAAATTAAGGAGGATTCAAATTTTTGAGGGGAATTTAAAAATCCTACTTACGCAGAAAACATGTGTTCTCTAGTATAAAAAAAAAGTTTTTATGGTAAGAACTGCTTAAAAGGAATACAGTTTAGGTATTTGAGCTTTTTTATAGTACAAAATCAAAGTGCGCCATAAAATCCGGAGTATACTTTCAGGTTGCACTTTTTAATTTTAAGGTATATTCGCCGTATAACGTGAAACTCCTTTTTTTACGAAGCAATCTGAAATGTATGTGAGTAATGCTATTATATTTTAAAGCCATTTATTTGAGGTATTATCCCAGGATTTTGAAAAAGTAGTACCATTCTAGAACTACAACCCATTTTCAACAGGTATGTGATTTCTTTTAAATAAACAATATTCTGATCTCCGCAGAAGTCTAATTTTTTCATACTCATCTCTTTTTTTTTATTTTTGAAGCTATCATTTTTATACCCGGGGCGTATAACACGCACCCGTAAATTTCAATCTTATTTTTTGAGTTAAAAGTGCGCGTTATACGCCGGACTTTAAGGTATCCGATTACGTTCGGAACCGTGATTTTAAAAAAGCACATAAATGTACAATTTTCATGATATTTAGTGTCACTAAGATTAGAATACATATATAAAATTGTTTTAAGGGCATTTTGACAAAAAAAAATTATTTAAATACAATGTTTAGGCAAAAAATTAACAAAGAATAATCTTTTTTCAAAATGTTCTCCTTTTATAAAAAATGCTTCTAAAAAATAATGTTTCGCTTATGTAAAGTAAAGAATTCTTTAGAGAGTCTGAACAAGGATTTTTGAAAAGTTCACTTTATTTTCAGTTACCACCCATTGAAATAATTATCAGCATTTTTTTTCTTAAAATTGCTCCTCTCTATTGTCGCAAAATATGGATAAATCCACTTCTAAGTTATATATTTCAAAAATTCTAGTTGAGCCTCTGTATAGAGGTCTGAGCTATGTACAGACAAACTATTATTATAATATAGAAGCGTTTTTCACAAAAGGAGAATATTTTGAAAATGGGTCATTCTATGTTCATTTTTTGTCAAAATATTGTACTTAAATAATTTTTTATTGTAATATTATTCTTATAACAATTTTATATCCATTTCCTAATCTAAGTGACACTAAATATCATAAATATTATCCATTTATACGCTTTTTCAAAATCACGGTTCCGAACGTAGTCGGATACCTTAAGGTAATTTTCGTTAACGAAAAATAGGCACTTAAATGCATTTTAACATTTACTATAATGAGGGGACACCTTCTAAGTAGTTACGAGAAAACTTTCCCATTAGATACAACTAAGAGATTGTTTAGTATTGAATTCGAAAGAAAACCTACTGTTAGAATTACAGAGAACGGTCAAGTGGTAGACGGAAAAAAAAGCTTGGATCAGACTTATTCAACAGGGAAAGAGAGCTAGGGTTATAAAATGTTGCATTGCACATTATACTATTCACTACTCACACACACACAGTCACTTATCACTGATCACTTATCAATAATAATCGCTTTGGGTTATTCACATTGCAGAAAAGTAATTTTATTTTGATTTTGTCATCTAACCGAAATGAA
>BMAV01005575.1:133175-212910 GCA_019973955.1 Trichonephila inaurata madagascariensis | reverse complement strand
AAAATGTTCTCCTTTTGTGAAAAATGCTTCTATTATAATAATATTTTGCCTGTATGTAGCTCAGACCTCTGTACAGAGGTTCAATTAGAAGTTTTGAAAAATTCACATTATTTTCAGAGTTACTATCAATTGAAATAATTATTGGTGTTTTTTTCTTAAAATTGATCCCCTCTGTTGTAAAATATGGATAAACCCACTTCTAAGCTATATATTTCAAAAATTCTAGTTGAGCCTCTGTAGAGAGGTCTGAGCTATATACAGGAAAAATATTATTATAATCGAAGCATTTTTCACAAAAGGAGAATATTTTGAAAATGGGTCATTCTATGTTCATTTCTTGTCAAAATATTGTATTTAAATAATTTTTTATTGTAATAATATTCTTAAAACAATTTTATATACATTTTGTAATCTAAATGACACTAATTATCATAAATGTTATCCATTTATACGCTTTTCAAAATCACGGTTCCGAACGTAGTCGGATAGCTTAAACTTACTATGGAGCAGAAAAAACACATAAATGCATTAAATCTTTAAAATTAATTCAATGTGTACTTTTTATCTAAACATTGCATAGTTTTATGCAAATCCCAGACAAATATTTAAATTACATCGAGGTGAATTATTTTGAATTGGACGTAAGATTCTTATTAAAGCTATAAATAAATCGACACTCAACAAATGCTAATGTTGTGTGTTACATGTCGTAAATTCATCTCTCTTAAATACAATGGAGATGCAGCAAAGCTATAAATACTTCTGAATAGACAACATTCAAATGCGTAGGCGAAGATAAATTATTCTAAGCTATTGACGTAACTAATGGTTGCTATGGCAACTTTCTTTATTAGAGAAAGTGCAGAAAATGTTCTTCATGGATTAGAGGGAAATTATTAAAATATTTCTCTAAATACTTTTCTTCTAGCAATTTTAAATATGATGGTACTCTAAGAGATTAAAATGGGTATTTATTTACATAATTCTTTCTATAAAAAGGAAGCAACGTTGAACTTCGACATTCGTTTGTTTTTCTCCTTATTTTTAAACAGAGATAATTATGTTCCTAAAATAGCTTTAGCAGGATTTTAATTCTAGTTCTTTTTGTTCTTAGAAATGAAAGGGATTTATCACCATAGTAACAGTCTTTTTTATTCAATTCTCGGGAATTAGGATTTGGTTGTTAAAAGTATTCTTTAACGAATTTGTTTTACGTTTGTTTGAAGGGGGAAAACAAAACTAAAAGATAATTATGAGTGGTAGGAAATATAAGATTAAGAAACACACAGTGTGATGTGGAAGTTAAGAAAAGGATCTATCAGCTCTCATCATTATTAGGAGGACTAGTTTCAAAACTACTATGTCCATTGCCGATTGCTTGTGCAGCCTGTGACAACCAAAGTATACAGAAGACGGGTTTTGATATATTAATTTATGATTAAATTACGAAAATAATTCCTGAAATGATGGTTAACTCCCCTAATAGTAACGCCAGAGTATAACGCGAATTTTAAAAAAATGTTTAGCTTTGAAATAATCCTTTTGATATGCGTGACGAATGTTCTTGAATTTGGTTTCCAATACATATTTCTCACGATTTTGATAGTCCTAAATACTAGCAATGGTTATAATCACCAAATTCCTTGAAAACCGACGCCCAAATTGGGCTGCGAGCTTAAGTACAGAATCCATCAGACTTTATTTGATTTTAATTTACGTCGCACGCTGAAGAAAACTGATGGCTACAGACGACGAAACTCATATTTTTGAACCAAGGTCAAGTGAGGAGGACTGACAATTGAGCTGTCAACGTCTTCTTCAAAAAACGCCAATGGGAGGACATTGGGCTTTAACGAATTTAGCAAGCATCAGCCCTTTAAGGTATCCGACTACGTTCGGAACCGTGATTTTAAAAAGCGCATTAATGGATAATTTTCATGATATTTAGTGTCACTTAGATTAGAATACATGTATAAAATTGTTTTAAGGACATTTTGATAAAAAAAATTTATTTAAATAGAATATTTAGGCAAAAAAATTAACTTAGAATAACCTTTTTTCAAAATATTCTCCTTTTATAAAAAATGCTTCTAAAATAATAATATTTTGTGTGTGTGTGTGTGCTTACATAAAGTAAAGACTTCTCCAGAGAGTCTGAACTATTCATTTTGAAAAATTCGCATTATTTTCAGAGTTACAACCTATTGAAATAATTATCGGCGTTTTTTCTTAAAATTTCTCCCCTCTGTTGTCGTAAAACATGGATAAACCCACTTCTAAGTTATATATTTCAAAAATTCTAGTTGAGCCTCTGTACAGAGGTTTGAGCTATAGACAGGCAAAATATTATTATAATAGAAGCATTTTTCACAGGAGAATATTTTGAAAATGGGTCATTCTATGTTCATTTTTTGTCAAAATATTGTACTTAAATAATTTGTTATCGTAATACTATTCTTAAAACAATTTTATATACATCTTCTAATCTAAGTGACACTAAATATCATAAACATTATCCATTTATATGCTTTTGCAAAATCACGGTTCCGAACGTAGTCGGATACCTTAATACGGTGGCTCTTCAGTGGCACTTGGTGGATCCCGCAAATCGACAACTTTAGCTATGGGTTCACGCCCATAGCCGCTATGTTACTGTGGCCATCTGCCGCCATTAGAGGCTGTTCCTTTGAGTGATGGATTGCGTACTAATTAATGTTGATCCCAGAAATTACACGAATGCTATCGGTGACGGACATTGCAATTGTAAGCCACGGTCAAGCGCGGAAGGCAAAAACTGAGCGATTGCTGTGTTGGACAAGGGGGACTACCTTGGAAAGTTGACGATTTTTTAAATTTAATGTTAAACAGCACATTGAAAAAAAACCCATCAAGATTCCCTGAGAATGGCAAGTAGTTTGATTCAGTTTCGGGGTCACACTAGAAGTTACTGATGATGAATCTCGTAATTTTTTTTTTGTATTTAATTGAACAAACAGTGGTAATAGCTCAGTTCTTCCACACTAAGCCTCTTGAGGATTTAAAAATTTAATGAGCTTCTCAATTATCTCATAAAGTGAATCTTTCGCAACAGCAAGTTTCGAATTTTCGACTCAAATCAAAATCCGGAGACCACAAACATCATCATCATAAGCGGGATTTTTTATGGCTTGAAGTGAATATTAGTCGAGAGATAATTAGCTCAAGTGCCATTTTCGTCGTTTCGACTGATTATTAACGTCACATTTAGAAGCAGCATGAGAATAATTTGCACAATTTTGAACCATGGTCAAGCAACGAGATCTCGTATTCTACTCTACAAATTTCCATATCACGCTAACTTGAAAATTACTTCGAAAGATTTAACCCGAGTCAACCCCTCTATTCTATTTTAGTAGCCTCATTATTCGCGAACGAGATTCAACAATAATGACTCCAGCTATAAACTCGCGACGATGATCACTCTGCGAACGCGACCTTCATTTCTACAAGAATACTATGAACAAAGATATTAATTCTTGCCTTAAGTAATTTTGAATGGCTATTATGTGAGTATGTTTCTGGCACATACAAATTTATATTATTAGTTATATATATACTCATTGCCATAAAAATTTGTGCACCTAGAAGTAAGAGTGAGATTATTATAAAACTTGGCATGCAGATACGTATCAGGGAGTTATGTAAATGATCACAAATGCAACGGGATTGCGCATAACGTAAAACCTACAGAAAACGTTGAACTTCGTTCTACTTGGATTAAAAAAGCGGTAAGCACAGCTCATTTGCGTGTTCTCAATCCAGGCCTCTCCATTTCAAGGCCCAAATTCATTTCGATGTGAGATGGAGGAACGTTTCGCTTTCCTTTCCCAAAGATGTCAAGCTTCAGTTCAGTTATTTGTGTGTACTCCATCTATCGTAGAGGGACGATTTTTAACTAGAGACCATTACACCGCCATCGGAGACAATTTGAGCAGCCGTCAGAGTTTGAGAGGGTAAGAATCATAGGGATAGTGGGAACCGGATGGCCAACTCGGCCAGTAGTTCAACACCTAGGCCATTCTGACTTTTGTGTAATTAGGTGTTGGGACCAGTGGACAAGAAAGAAGTCTGTTACATGGCAACTAGGTTACCTTCACATCATACGGAACTCACATACAGCGACAACTTTCTCATAGTTCGCTACCTATACAAATGCAGCACCTTCACTATGTGACTCTGTTTTAGTCCTTATTATCGAAAGGCGCCTGCCTGAAGGACAGTTGCTATCGTTGCCCATTACATGTAATGCCATAGACACCCACTCATCATCCCCTCCTCTTGGAGTGCTTTTTCTATAGAAAGGATTGAGCTGCAAACGAATGGTGTCAGGTCGCCTTCAGCGACGAATCCAGATTCAATTTGGGTAGTGATGACGGTCGTGTACATGAGGGGAGACAACGAGGAAAACGTCTCAATCCTGCCTTCGCTGTATATAGCTCCCATAACTGGTGTGATGGTATGAAGTACCATAGCATAAGACACATGGTCACTCCTAAGTTTGATCCACGACGCCATGACAGCTCAGAGGTAAGTTCGTGATATTCTTTAGCCACACATTTTGTCACAATCATGGCAGGGTTCTCAGGAGCCATTTTTTTCTACAAAACGATGCTCGCCCACACATAACAAGGGCTTCACAGGACTTCCTAGGCCACATTTCTACCAGATGTGTCACCAATCGAGCATATCTGGGACCATTTAGGAGGGCAAGTTGGACAATCTATGAGCATTTTTACCAAGGAAAGTAAAATTCACTCTAAAGTTATTTTTGCAAGAGCTTTTTTTTGAACAATTTAAGTCATTTATTTCATAAAATGTAAGAGTTTACAAAGATGGTTTTCAAAGAAATTTCCACTACTTTTGCCCTTAAATCATAGTTAAGAAAAAAATTAAATATATGTCACGAAAATTTTCATAATGTATACTCTTAAATACTTCCAAAATAAAGAGCTAAAATAATTAAAAATAAATGTAAAGAATTTATTTATTAATCTAACAAATAATATATATTTAATAAATATACATTTTTTTCTAAATAAATAATATCATTTCTTAGGTACTGCTTTGTACTCACAAATTAGAAAATTTAAATATACAGAAATCGCATTGACGAAATAATATAAATAAAAAAACTCCTTTTTTTTAGTACACACAAAATCCACCTCCTACACAAAACACTTGAGAAACTTTTGTAAACATTCATTTATGTAAATTCTAACCAAGTCTCAACACAAAGTATTGATAGAAAAAGCAATATATCTGTCTTTTCCTTCTGAATAAATCGAAAGTGATCTTAAAGTATTGGCAGGCACTTCACCGATATTGATAAATAAGAAATATTCTATTTTGAACGGCGGCCAGATTTGTAAAAGTAGGGAATTTGTGAGCAGCTGAATTCGGAATCGATGAAATTGTTTTGAATTTTTTGCGAGGAAAGCTTTTGGACTGAGATTGAATTTCTATTCGAACTAATAAGCGCCATTTTTATGTGTCGGATATTTGAAAGCAATAAAACTCCCAAAAATTAAATTTAAATGTATAAAAAGTTTTTATTGTAGAAAATACGTTATACGTAGATTAATATATAAGATTTAGAAGCTATGTAACTTTGAATAACTCCTAAGAGCTGTTTTTGCGAATAATTTTTAACTTATGTTTTTTAGACTCCTTTTAATCGATTACAGCAGGGGTGGGCAGACATTTACAGGGTACGGGTTACTTCTGATTTTTTCAAGGTTTTGCGGTTCACCCAGCGCCGTTAGTGAAATGCCTTTCAACGTTTGCTTCTTTTTTTGGAAGAGCCACACTTGCATGGCACATATAGCATAGATATTTAGCATTCACCATTGTAAAGGAAAACTGTTCTACCCATTCAGTATTAAAATTGTTTGTTTTTCTTTTCTTAACATTTGTTTTCGACATTGTACCCCTCTTTTAAAACATGACAGATTGCTATTTTTACTATAAAAACTCAAGTAACACAAAATTGTCAAATTGAATGTTTGAACAATTATAAAAAAGCAACTGCTAGACCCTGCAGCGTGAACGTATTCAAAGCAGCGAGCAGTGGATATACGTAAGCTGATGAATCTATAACCAACATACTTGAAAAACTTAACACGTTCGCTGCCGGTTCCGATACCATTGCAGGACATAACGTCAAGACAAGAATCTAATCCCATGGTAGCGCAGAATGTGGGGCTGATGTCTCAGTAGCCAGTCCCGCGCTGTTGCGGGAAGATCTAATCATCAAAGTTTATCTCCCCCCTTCAGTCAGCGTGTTGAGAAAACTCATTTCGCGGGCTAGCATGGCACTGGTCGTTTTTTCAAGCCTATAGTGACAGTGAACGTGTCAAGCATCATCGTGCGCTTTCAATGAAGGTACATGTGTCATCTACACATACATTGAATCATTTGCTTAAGTAAACATAATCGCATCTATTGTGAAAAGCTGATTTTATAGCCTAGTTGGCATCGGTGTTCCTTCAATATGTTTCTTTTAGTATGCGCGTAGTGGGTCTTCGGAAAAACGGTCGCCCCAAAATGTATTGGCGGTCCACCGGTTAATCGCGATCGACTTAAAGCCCACCCCTGGATTACAGTATCAATTATTAAGTAGGCTGTTACGATTTGAGTTTAATAGGATGTAAGCCCTCATTGGCTTAGACCCTATTAACCAGTCCTTGCTTAATCCGGATAGCCATTTAAAAAGTTTATAATACAGAAAGATGAATTTGGAGTGGATTGCGACTCGACATTACTCGACTGGATTCAGTCTTTTAAAATTGGAAGAAAAAAACCCACGCCTGGCTGTATTGTATTAACTTAGTTTCTAGCTCGCAATGTAGTCCTCAAGTAGCTTCAACAACTACACGTGGGCTGTAGGGACAGATCTCATAATTTTAAACCTCGATCAAATGACGAGAAAGTCGCCAGAAGGATCTGGCACCTCCCCTCCAAATTTCTATATCACGCCAAAGCGAAAACTTTCAGCTTTTACCGATTTGATGTGCATCAGTCCTACTACACAGCGGTTTTCAAGTGAATCAGGACTCGAACTCTTAACTCGACAGAAATAATTGAAGCTTCTAGTTTACAATCATGACCACGCGACTACTATGGAAATATGAGAGAGAGAGAGTGAATATTAACATCACACTATTCAGCTACTCGAGGGCTTTTGGCGATGGACCTCGTAATTTTGAACCATAGTCAAGTGTAGAAGATGACATCTGAGCTGGCATCCCTTGTCCTAACTACCACACCACACCAACGAGAAAACGTGTGAGCTCCCGACAGATTTATCGCTCCCTTACACGGTGGGTCTTCAGCGGTTGTAGGCTCAAACTCATGACACGCAGGCCAAGAGTCCATTACCTTGACCACTAGGCTACCGTAACCACTACGGAAATATAATATACCTAGAAGTAACAAAAAAGGAACACAAGTTTCTTCAAGAGCATGCTTGAGATCTGATGGAAGTCAAACATTGAAGTCTGCGATTGTGGGTCAAAGCAAAATATTACGGGCTCTAAAAAAGATATGTTGTTGTTGTTCCTTATCCTACTTGATCGACAGAAACTTCTAGATCAAGTACATGAACCCGTTCGTTTTTAAACAATGGAGAACTGTAGCAGGACTTGAAAGCAACCAGCTCTGTTAGAAACCAATGCAAGCAATGCAAGCCAAGATGTGGACAGAAGCGGCTGCAGTGTCGTCGGAATTACAATTGAAGAAACTCTAATGACGTTTTAAACATTAAAACATTCATTTAACCACATTAACCATTTAACCATAATCATTTTAATCATTTGACCATTAAAATTTAATGGTTTATTGATTTTCAAACACGTAGGACACTCACACACAAAAAATGTACACTCTTTAGGTAAAAATAATAAATCTTCAGACTTTGTTGACAGTTTTAGAAAAAAAGCAAAAATTTTGGCCAGGATGGCATCCAACACATCTGCCTCTTGCAGATACAAAAAAGCCTTCCCACAAAGCTCATTGACGGAGCTCACATGCCTCTCTCTTTGAGAGGCAGTCATTGAATTTTTCAATCTCCTCACAAAACTCTCTGGTGGAGCATACCAACCTCTGTCGTTGAGAGATAATCACCGAATACCCTTCGTTGTGGCACTTGCGCAAGCGCAGTACCTCGGATCAGTCCGCTTTGCCACTTAGAGTTTCTGCATGGATCAAGAGATCATTACACGGCTTGGGTTACATTGCAATTCGGACGAGGAGGGTAAACTTTAAGACTCACCGCATGCCGTTGAGCTCGAGTATGTCCAGTGCGAAGCCTAGCAAGAATCGTTTCAACTCGCCTACTGCTTGCTCCAGTCGAAGCAGCATCAGGATGGTCTCCTTCATATTACTCATGAACAGGGGCCTGACTCAGGAATTCATATCTTCTTTGACCCGGGTAACAATTTATGAAAAAGCAAGGCAGCCACCATATGTAGAGTTCTTATGGCTTCCCTCACGGCCAAACTATCAGCAATCTCATTCCCGCAAGCATTCATTCAGGAGTGGGGGCACCCATTGATAAAAGATCTTAAATTCCATTCAGACAATTGCTGACTTATAAGCTTCGGTTATTACTCAATATCCAAATATCTATATTGACACTTTCGGTAATGCAAAATTTCAAAGCCGGCTCAATAGCTAAACGTTCTGCCTGAAAAACTGAGCAGTCTGGACAGACTGCTCAGGACTGCTCTGGACAGACTCATACAGATAATATTACCTCATTCTCCTGGTAGGGCCACCCAAGACGTGAAGGCCATTCCAAAGTGCTCAACTAAATGCTTTGTTGGCGAGAGGCAGACTTCAACCTTCGGACCTCATGTAGCTGAATCTTTCACTCTTCATCACGATTTTTTTTTATTTGAAAAAAGATATTGGATCAATTACCATTTCATTACCACAGTTTAAAAAGTGCTTAAACAGCTAGGTTAAAAAATAAAATTTTCACATTACTCACCACCATGGTAGAGAAAATGCTATAATACTATAAGATATTGAGTTGTGATTAAAAGCAGAGGAAGATAATCCAGACTATCATATAATAGTGGAAGAGAGATCGTTGAAAGGATGTGATTGGAGCAGTACACTCTGAAAAGGATGAAGACAATCACGAAGAAGCAGACGAGAGCCATAAGTCATTGAAATGAAAGACCATTCGCATTTTGAAATAAAATATGATGAAAAAGAAAGCAATGAAACCATATCTAGCTATTATGAACATCTTTGAGGAATCTTTGACAATTCATTGCACAAGATAGCAACACTAAATGGAGACTACAAGGGATCAGTCATTTCTTCAAGCCAGTGAGTACGTCAAGCGCGGAGAGTGAAGAGGATCTTCATTGCCATGATCTAAGTACTTTTTTCCGAAGTAATACATATCAGATAAGCAATGAATTCACTTAAATATTTCTTGTACAATTTTTTAGCATTTTTCTTCATCTTATTTCAAAACTAATGTTATTGTTAGTGAACAGAGTGTTTAACTATGTATCTTCACTCATTTTACAGGTTATTTTGTTTCACCCAGATGAGCCTAATATTCCTTAGAGTCTCTACTCATAAAAAGGAACATGTTAGCCAGATTTCAAGTTAATATATCGAATAGTTGAAAAACGGTATTTTTTTTGTCTATTTCTCCTACGCACCCCTTCCTTTGGTTGCCGATTTTAGCAAAATCCGTTCTTAGCTCTACTCAATAACAGAAATATGTTTGCAAAATTTCAAGTCTGTGGGTCTAATTATTCCAGAGATCTCATGATGAGTAAGTGAATGAGTCGCTTTTCTCCTATATGAATTATTCAACAGGTTATTTGGATAATAAATAAATAAGTTTATAAAAAAGTCAATTGCTTTATTATAAGTTTCGAGTTATATAAAAATGATACAAAACACCACAGAACGCTTTATTTAAAATCTAAAACCGTTCTATTAATTTTAACGCATTAAAAGTTCTATTTATTCAACTAAACTGTAATATGTTTGCAACACGATAAAAACTATTTATTTTACTGTGTAGATATATGTTTATGTATATAGATATATTTCTGAAAGTGACACTTGTTACGAAATAAAAAAATATAGAACTTTTGAATAAAAGTTCTGAAAAATAGTTTCATTGCTACTATTTTCCCTCTTGTCTTTCTCTTAGGAGATCCAGAAAATTGAAAGACATTCAGAAGCAAAAGGAACATCTACTTTCTCCTCCAGTTTTTCATTTTATCCCTTTCTTTTTTCCCTGCGGGGCATAAAAAGGAAATCTTCTTGACTTTAGATAAAATATTTTGTTCCCTGGAGTATATGAACGAGAAAATAAATCGCTCACGTAGATGGCTCCCCGCGATAGTGGCAGTCACATGATTAAATATTGGCAAATCTTTTGAAAACACATTTAAGTATGCAATGAATAACAAAAGTGTGTGAGTGGAGGTTTTATTTTTAAATTTAAATGTGTTCCTTTCATACTTTTTTTCTGTTTCTGAAGCTAAAAAATATTTAAATAAACCTCCCTGAAGAATCATTTTTAAGTTCTTTTTGAACTTTATATGCATTTGAATAAATTTTATAAATTTTTAATGGCACTGCATTGTGCAATTAAGTTCAAAGTAATGTTCACTTACCCTTGAGCAAAATATTAGAAATGAATCTAAGTAGAAAATTATTTTCTTTATACATGTATGTATGTGTATGAGGGAGTTCTAATATTGATTCCAAAGAAAAAAAAAGAAATTGCTGTGTAGTGAGGCTGATACACGTTAACCCCTTAATCGGTCAATTTTTTTGCTCAAAATGTTTAAAAAAAGACACATTTTCTTAATTGCATATAACTGAGTATAATACTTAAAAGAATAAGAAAATAGAAAAATTTTATTTCAATTTTCAATTTTAAAATTTTTTCACATTATTTTTTTTTTATCCGTGGAAAAAACCCCCTAATTGTTTTGCTTTTTATAAGAATGAAACTTGAAAGAATGAACTTAATAATGTTATGAAACTTGGCATCGAGGTATGGGTCAGGTAGATATGTAAATTATTAGAAATGTAGTGGGATTGCACATTACGTAATGGCACAGAGGGCGTTGAACATTCTCCGTGGATTATAAAACATATAAGCAGAGCTTGTTTCTGTGTGTTTAATCTGTTGCAGAGTCATGCTTTTTAACTATAAATGACATTACGCCACCATCTTGAGCAGCTATCAGAGTTCGAGAGGGGAAGAATCTTGGGGATGTTGAGAACTAGATAGTCAGCTCGTTGAGTAACTCAACACCAAGGCCGTTCTGACTTTACTGTGAGCAGTATTGGACACTTGGAAAAGAGAGAGGTCTGTTGCACGGCAATTTGGCTCAGGACGCCCTCGACAGACTAATACCGGAAATGACCATCATATCATACGATACACACACACAGCGCCAACTGTCTCACTGTTCGCCGTCCATACACAGACAGCACTTTCATTCCATGTACTGTCATTGACACCCACCCACAGTCGCTTCCTTTTGCAGGGGTGTCACGTTCGAGGGGATTGAACTACAGCCAAATGGAATCATATAGCCTTCAGTGGCGAATCCAAATTCAATTTGGGCAGGATGACAGTCGTGTACATGTGTGGCCACGTGGTTAACATCCCAATCTTGCCTTCACTGTACAGCGGTATATCGCACTCCCGTAACTGCATCTTTCAAAAGGACAATGCTCACCCACACACAGAAAGGTTTTCACAGGACTGCCTCGACCACATTTCCCTTTTCCTTGGCCTACTGGATCTAGAGATTTTCCACCGTTCATGTATATCTAGAAACACTTAGTATGGCAACTTAGAGAGCTTACAAGTTTTAACGAATTAGTGACGTTTTTACTGCAACTGTGGAACGAGCAGTGGCGTAACGTACACCTCTCAACCTCCGCATTGCTGGGTTGGCCCAGAGACTCTAAGGGGGCACAAAGCTTGACTGGCACTAAGTACGTATTTGGGTTTGGGGCCCAAAACCTGAGTTCGCCGGGTGGCCCTAATATTCTCCGTTACGCCACAGGGAACGAGATATAGCAGGGCAGCTTACAGGACTTGTATGCCTCTATGCCCGACCATGTCATATCATGCATTCATACTGGAAGTGGCCCAACAGGTTATTAAAGCCTCCATTCTTTTGTAATTTTTACTGCAATAAAGGATAATTTTTCTTTGAATTTTTAATCACTTACATCAACGTTGCACTAACGTATATAAAAAATTATGTTTTTTCCTGACAACTATTTCTTTGTGCGCAAATTTTTATGGAACTGAGTGTATTTTTAACTAAAAAATTCTGTTTAATAAAATAGCTAATTTGAATTAAAGTATGCAATAGTGTTCCATTATTCAAGACTCAACAATCCAAAATGAGTCAAAGCCTTCTAAACCAGACATTTTCAGCCGATCAACTAACACAACCAAACTCCACCTATTCTTCTAAGTTTTAAGGATCAAACAATCCTTCACTGATGTGTCTGCCCATCGAAGTCTAGGTCTTCCTCTTCTTCAAGTGTCACATGGTCTAGCAGGAAATGTTTTTTTTAGAATTTTACTCTCTCACGCGCACGTGCACATACGGATAACATGCTATCAAACTCTGTTGTAACAGGGTTGACGAATTAACCCTCTGACCATGACATTTATCTCTCAGACGGGGATGATTTGCTTTGATGCCTGTAGATAACGCTGTGGTGTGATTTTTGGGGTGGGCTGTCTTGACATCTTCAGTTGGACTCTACCAAGTGAGAGGATCACTTGGTGGTACATGATGGTTTTTTCAACTCACAATATGTGTGATTTTTCTTATCTATCACAGGCTATATCAGACGGATATTCCTATTGTTTTTTCGTGTTTGGTATTATTATTTTTAATTACTTTTACATGAATATAAATAATTTTTAATCAGTGTTTATAAAAATACTAGTTACAATTCTAGTGATAAAAAAATATATTGTTGTGCTTGATTTAACCCCACACATCTTATTTGAGCCATACTCAATTTCATGAGCTATAGGGACCTTTAAAACAGCCCTTAAAGTAATGAAACTCAAAAAAAATACGTACCTGTCAGACAGACGGAAATTCCTCAGTGCGGCACAAAAATTGATGTTCCGGCCAGAGAGTTAAAAAGGATGTAAAAGCAAGAAAAGAAATAGATATGGACAACAAATTTAAAAATTGTATTTAACTTTAGAACACACGGTGGATTATTTTAACAAAAAAATATATATTTTCATTTCCATCGAAGAAATAATTGATAATAACACTAATATGATCTTTATGGGTTTTAAGGGCATAAATTTAAAAAAAAAAATGAAACTTCATTAACAATTATTCTACATGTAATTTTTTATGCAAACTGCGATAAACTATTTTAATTGCCTCTAATCCGATTGATCGTGCTATACTATTACAAGACATTGTTACTACAGATGTGTCCGATAACAATCGATAAACTAACGCTACTCTTAACGCATAAAAAATGCCCGTTACACTACGGTGACAAATGCAAATGAATGGATAATCAATTACATATGCGCTATTTTTTGTTACTCAATAATTAATTTCAAAATCATGGTTCAATAAGCTTCATCTGCCTATTTTTCAAGTTGTACAAATGATCAATCGATGTTTACCGATAGTTATGCATATTTTAAAAAACAATAGTATTGCACAGATATCAATATTCTAATTATAAAGTTTTATCGATTTGTTGTAATTGAGCTCCTGACTCAATGTCCTGGAGAAAAGGGATGCTCTACAGTATAGAAAATCTTTATTATTCATTAAATGAAAAAGGAATGTTGCTGAGCTTTGAGTTTCATGTAGGATCGATTTGTAATTTAGAACAGCAAGCATCAAGAATTTTGTTTTTGAAATAAATTAGTTAATGTTCTCACATTTGAGAATTTGTTAACTGTCCTGTTATATCTAGAGTTTTGTATCACAGAATTGCGAACAAAAACAAAGAATATAGCAATTCATTTTTTTGTGAATTTGATTTATAACTTGTGACAGACGTATCATGATGTTAAACATAATATAATGTAAGGTTTCAGCATGAAAGAAAAACTTACCAGTATGAAGTTGTCATCGAAACAGATATTGATTTGTTAAATTTAGTTATGCACAATGGTGTTTTATTTTAATCCATTTCTGTAGAAATATACAATAGATCGGGGGTGGCGAACCTTTATGGAACAACTTGCCATTTTTTCTAAAGAAATGTTTAATGAATTATAAACGTGTCTCCAAATAATTTTGACTTGTGATTATCGGGAAAATAATGAAATTAAATACTAACAACTCAAAACTGGCCTTCTGCACCCAAGGTTGCGGGTTTGATCCCGACCCAAGTCTGTGGATTTTCATGATGCAGAAAATCGACAGCGGCCATGTCGTATGATTATACGGCATGTAAAAGATCCCTAGAGAGTCTGTTTGGCTTGGATGCTCTCGGCAAAATTAAATCCTGGTACAGGTTTGCTTCGTCAGAGCTCAGATGCCTCCCTCTAGTGAGGAAACTGGGCGTCAAAATTACCTGCGGCGATTGGTATCCGACTATATGGCACCGCACTAAAAAGTGATACCAGCTTCCGGGGATGTATCAGGTCTGCAATGGTTAATGATCAATTCGTAGCCCATTAGAAATAATAATAATAATAATAAAAACTCTATTTACTACGAAAAAATACATTTTGCACTGTATATTAGTAAATGTTTAAATAACATTAGCGTGACTTCTACTATTGCAGATTAGATGACAAATAACCTATGTAACCTATGTAAGATGTTACTTTTAGCAGAATACATGCTGAATTGGAGTCATCTGCCAAAAGGTTTCTAAGGAAGTAACAATATATAGGATGCCCCAGCTAAGATGTGAAAAACCTTGTAGGGAAACAGGGTAGAGGACTCAGAATCCCTGAGGAATACTGGATCGGAACCGTCTTCCTGACGAGGGGGAAGACACTGAATAGGCGCAGGTACTTCGAAGCTTTATTTCGCATTTTCTGATATAAAACACACGAACAGACACGAAGTAGGAAAATTATTACTCTCGGTTCATAGACATAACAACAAAAATGACAAATAATTCAAATCAAAGGTGTACGAACTGACAATTCCCGCATGTGATGAAAGCTTTACTTCTTTGATGTATTGAAGCTCCTTCGGGCTTACCACGTTTGAGTGGCTCAATCATTATAGTCTGATGAAACGTATTCCAGACGCATATCTTCTTTCCCTGAGTTCGTGAAGTCTGCCTTTTGCAAACTGAAGCTTCTTTTAAGCGCGACTCCTTCTTATCATAGAATCCTTCTGGTGGTTAGTCTTTTAAAGGAGTGTTTCTCAACATGTGGGGCGCGCCCCCTAGGGGGGCGCGAGCATATTAAAAAGTCGAAAAATAAAGATTATTTTCAAAAATTATTAATTTACTGAAAGTAAAACAAAATGGATTCTGACATAATAAGAAAACAAAACACACACATATTTACCCTGATATAATGCAATAATGAGTATGTCAGTACTGTGGAATGAATTGTATAATTAATTTAGCAAAATAAGTTAAGAATAAGTTTAATAATTACCAGTAACCCCATATGGGCTTGTTATATATAAAATTACATGTAAAAATTAACACTTATCTTGATAATTTATATGGTTTATAATTAATCCCTTAAATGTCGATTAAAAATGACACGATTCACTCCCCAAAGCCACGGTTTAACACGTAGGCGAACGTATGTTACGTAATGGGAGGGGGAGAAAAAAGGAATAAATAAGCAAATACTCTGAAATAAGTAAATCCTTCGCAAACACTGTCAAGGTTCTTTTATTGCATTCCAAAGCCTTCGGAACAAAAAATGAGCACAGAAAAGATCGTACTTCAGAAAGACGTATATATATGTTCGGGGCAGTTAATGCTTTGGATAAGCGAGACTTTTATCTACGACGGTGGCACCTAAGAGGTTAAAGTCGTATTGTAGGTTTAGCGTCAAAATATAGTATTTGAATTCCATACATAGTTGTTGTATGGAAGGGGGGTGCGATGAAAGTTATGTTTGAATATTGGGTCGCAAATTTAGAAAGTTTGAGAAGCACTGTTTTAAAGTTTTAACAAATGACAGTATGGCCAAAGGCAGTAAGAATGCAGGATGACCAAAATTGGCTCTTGAGCCATAAAATGCTACCATCACTCACTCTTCTTCTTGGGGCTAATTCAACTCACCAACGAAAAATTTACATATCGTCCCTTTAGTAATTTCTGAAGAAACTTTGCACCGAGAACTCAGTCTGCCTTATTTACTTACATCATTCTTGCAACTCCCAGGTCAAAAATCAGAGTAAAAAAAAATGTAAAATTGGGGAAAAAAACGCGCTTTTTTGGACTACTTTCCCCCCTTTTTAAATAACTTCCTTACTTTTAAGGTATCCGACTACGTTCGGAACCGTGATTTTAATAAAGCGCATAAATGGATAATTGTCATGATAATTAGTATCACTTAGATTAGAATACATGTATAAAATTGTTTTATATAAGGACATTTTGACAAAAAAAATTATTTAAATACAATATTTTGGCAAAAAATTAACTTAGAATAATCTTTTTTCCAAATGTTCTCCTTTTGTGAAAAATGCTTCTATTATAATAATATTTTGCCAATATATAGCTCAAACCTCTCTACAGAGGCTCAACTAGAATTTTTGAAAAATTCACATTATTTTCAGAGTTACCACCAAATTATATAAATATTGGCGCTTTTTTCTTAAAACTGCTCCCCTCTGTTGTCGTAAAATATGGATAAACACACTTCTAAGTTATATATTTCAAAAATTCTAGTTGAGACTCTGTACAGAGGTCTGAGTTATATTCAGACAAAATATTATAATAATAGAAGCATTTTTCACAAAAGGAGAACATTTGAAAAAAAAATTATTCTAAGTTAATTTTTTGCCGAAATATTGTATTTAAATAATTTTTTTTGTCAAAATGTCCTTAAAACAATTTTATACATGTATTCTAATCTAAGTGACACTAAATATCATGAAAATTATCCATTTATGCGCTTTTTTAAAATCACAGTTCCGAACGTAGTCGGTTACCTTAACTACAAAATTTTCAGTGTTTCTTGGTTCATACACGGAAATATACAGTTATTTCGAATAAAGAATTTCAATTAATTGCATATTCAATGTAGTTTTATATATTAACTCAAAATCTGCTAATAAGTATAATGTGCTAAAGCATTTTTTTTTCCAAATAGGTATATCTTTTAATATTTAATGCGCATAATTTCTAAAAGAAATGTTCCATAACAGATCTGAAGAAAAACGGTTCCGACTACAAAAATAAAACGTAAGTCATTTTCTCTTTTCGTAAGTCATTGCTCTCTCTATTTTTTTCTTACAATCCCTTTCAATGCACACTCTCGCATTCTGTATGAAACGTACTTCATTAAGTATTCATGCGCAAATATGGAAATTTTTTAAATTTCTTTTTATAAGTTCCGTTCTATTATTTTTTTTTAATTCCTCTTTTCTCTTTGTGCATTTTCCAAGAAGAAAAAGCAATGGAAACTGAGATACTTGAAATCGAATGAATTCAGCTTTTTGAGATCCTTGAATTATTAAATGGCGTATTTTCTTTTTTCTTTTAAGTAGCATGGTTCTACTTCTAACGTTTGCTTTTTAAAATAAAGAGAAAGAGAAAAAGAAAAAAAGAAGGCAAAGCTTTAAATTTTTAAGTAAGTCGGAAGAAGTAAAAGCAATGCACGTGCCTCGGGAATTAAAACTGGATTTTTACCTTTGCAATAAATAGGATATGTCGCAAGGCACTAATAATCTTATGTAGCGTTAATCGCCATTTTTTAAAAATATCTATTGAAGTTGGTTTCCTTTTAATTTAGTACTGTTTTCTTAAAATATCAAAGCATTTGATTTTGGGATGTTCACATTCTTTGGGAATATTTAAAAAATAATAACAGCAGAAGTTATAAGCACTATTTTTATTGTACCTCCGTTTTACTCGATGCACTTTTAGAATATCAAGTAATGTCATAGTTTATTAAATCCTATTGTAAATAAAATACAAATAAGTAATATAAAAAAAATTAAGTCAATTCCTACTTAGGTCAACAAAGAAACATTTTATTTTAGGTCCTTTTTATTAAATAGTTACAATTAATATAAATATGTATATACATATAACAGAATCACAATAGAAAGCGATTTTCCTTTCCATTTTCCATTTTCCTTTCTATACATGGTGTTGGACTATTTTTTTGTTTGTTTGTTATTATTTATTCATTAATTAAATTGAATTTTTCTAATAAAATAGAATAGTAAAAAAGAAATCATATTCTCAGAAATAAGGCCATCCCAGATGGGATTCAAACCCCGACCTTTGGATCAGAAGTCCATTTCGCTACAGGGTCACAACGAGCAATTTTTCTTTCTATATATGCTGTGTATTTGAACTTGAATGAATGAAGTATTTTATTAACGATTGAAAATTTGAACAAGATTATATATATATGTAGGATATCCAATTTGTAAAAGGTTAGATCATAACCCTTTCCAGAGGTCGGCAATTCTAATCAAAACAGTATTCCATATCAACGCCATCTAGCGTCCCTTTTAAAACGCTGACATCAACCTTTTTCGGCAGAGGCCCACTAACACCCGTCAGGGAAACGTCGTATTTCGCGCATCAGCTGAGTTCGTCCACGTCATGTGGTAAGTTTAAATAGCACCATAATGAGTTCTATTTAATCTCAATTGCCTTCCTTAAGGTAATGTGATCTAACTTTCCTATTCTTTTGAAATATTCCCCATGTAATTCATAATAAATTATTTAGTTTTCAACCAGTTTCTTTCTTAAACTATGTTGTCTATTTTATTTCAAAATTAACTAATACACCCTAAGAAAAACCCCTAGACACCACGTCAATAAAACCCCGCTATCTGAAGAATTCCGACCTTTTGGAAGATTTCGGTTGGATTCCCATATATATAGGGAGAGAGAGAGAGAGAGAACTAATAGTAGGAATTGAAAAAAACTGATATAAATTTGTATACATTCCAGCATATATAAATACTTCTCTCTTTTTTAATAAAAATTTTTGGAATTAATTAAAATGATTTGAATTATATAAAGAATTAAATTATCCAACACAGGTTTAAATTAATATATTCATCCTGACTGGATGTTACAAAGATTTTTTTTATTAATATTTATCAATAAAGTAATATATTCAGCTAAGTTTACCTCGAACATTGTGCTGTTTTTAGAAAGGTTTTAGGGGTTGTTGAAGTTGAATAATAACAGGAAAATCTCAAGAATAAATGAAGAACTTTCAAAGGTATAAAACGACGCGATAAAACTTAGAAATTTAGTTTTAACTGTAATATAAAGGTAACCTAAAATAATTAAGTGAGATTAAAATCTTTTGACTCTGAGCCACACACACACAAAATTAAATGATAAGTACTTTCTATACGTTGGTATATCTGAATTTTCAAACCACAATATACTCCTTCCTCTATGTGCAAGGGTTTAAAAATACGATTAGATTTATCACACAGAGATGCCTTTTTGAAAGTTGAGTTTTTCAAATATAAATTTCTGATTATTAAAACGCGACTAACATCCATACTATGAGCCTCAAAAGATGCAAACATGGTTAACTAGATGGCGTATAAGATATTCTTCTGGTTGTCGTGTTTTTATCCTGAGATACATATGAAATACACAAGTGGAAGAATAGAAACATACAATACAAACAGAATAATATAGACATTTATTACAAATGATGATTCCAGCATATAGCAGAAGGGGTACACTGCTTTCCTTTGCACGGGAAAGTCAAATTTCTTTTTCTGAAGAAAATGCATCCATGCCTTGTTCGGGATTCGAACCCAAGCCCACTCTTTTACAAGTCAAGGGTCATATCCACCATACTGGCTAGGCGGCGCATAAGATATTGTGAGATTATTTTAAATAAAATCAGTTAAGGCGAACATTTCTCATTCAATCAGCTGTACATTCATTTCTCACGACATTATCAGTGGAACGTCCGGAATTTCGATTACCCTTAAACGTCCACCGTTGTTGTTTTGACACCGCGATATAAATTGTATAAAATAATTGTTTTAACAGAATTACTGCAGGATTACTGTTCAGTAGAGTTTAGTTATAAGACTTTTTAATGTTATTTCATGTAATATAATGTATGATGATTCTTTATATCTTAAAAGAACTGACGTTGACATTATGTTTCGCGAGGCTTTTTGGAAACAACTGCTTTGTCACAAAACATTTCGAGTTGAAAATCTGCCAGGAACATTACAATTATGTGGTATCCATTCTGTGCTATCCCTAGCGACATATATATCAGGATTTATTCTGGACTATTATCAACTACATCTGCACTTTCTTCAAATTCTTCGCACACTTTCCCTTAACCTTATGTCTTCATCGGAATCTAAATAAGAGCAAGACAAGCTAACCACCATCCGATTCATTCTCAGAAAACTTTCGCAAAAAATTAGCAATTTCATCAGGGATTAAACCTTTTCTAAGAGCCATCGTTTCAGGGTGTCTGCTCCACACTAAGTTCGAAAATCGAATGAAGGTTTCTTATTAGCAGATAAGCAAACACTATGTAACGAAGCACTTAGACACAGTTAGTACAACTGACTCTTTTCCTCTGTGAACCCAATAACATTGCATTCAAGGTCAAATAAATGTGCGATAGAACTTTGGGAAGTTTGTTTACTAATGGTATCTATACTTTTGTTGAACGACAGCTATTTATAATGATAAATTGCTTTGGTGTCGAAATGACACCAGCGGAAGTTCTAGGTATATTTGGTTCCAAAATCACTCTTAATTAACCTAGAACCACAAAATATTTTCTGTGTAATAAACAGGAAAAAGTCATTCAAATTCCCTGCAAAAATGCAGAAGAGAGAAACAGGCTCCGTAAGGCAAAGTAAACAGGCTCCGGTGTTCAATCGACACCGACGGACGTTCTAGTGTTAAAGCTCTGGATCAAGAGTTAAAATAATTTCATGGTTGAATATTGTTCCAATAAACATTTAGTTTCTATTAATAATGTGATAACTTATACTGTCTTTATAGATTTCTACGTATTGTTTATCTTTAAGTTAGAAACTTAGTATAAATATACACACATATATACAACCTGTACTTCTAAATCAAAAATAAAAAACTTCAAAAAGTAAAGATCTTCAAAAGTAGGGAAAAATTAGTAAAACAGACCGAAATTAAAAAGATTTATATGTTATACTGAATAATTATACTGACTCAGGACTATAAATTGGCGTTAAATATGTTTTATGGATAAATGCTCCCCATCTGTAAAAGAATTTATGTATAACGACATTTTCAAATATATAAGGAAAAAAAGTTGATGCAGATTACATATACCTATATATTTGTAATATATGTGTGTTCTTATGAACAAAAATTTAAAAAGGCTGGCATTTTCAACATTTTGTTTGAAGGGAGAGGGAGTGTTAGAAAGAAGAGCCTAAGATCAAAAAGCGAAGAGGAAGAACAGACAACCACGAACGCACGACTTCGCTTCAGGTTATAAATCTTCTTCAGAAATCCCGTTTTCCCACAGGACACCCGGATCTGGAGAAAAGAAAAGGGAAATACCCTAAGAACGAAGGGGGGAGAAAAGGAAAAAATGTATCAAACTTAGAACCGAAACTTATTCTTTCACTTCGCGTTTGTATATCACTGCCCGCTTCCTTTTGATTTTTTTTTTTCACTATCTTTACTTAAGATTTCCAATAAAAAATCCAACTTTTCCTTTTTGTGCATGGTACTAGTCTTAAAAACCTGGAGGCAGACTTTATCTGTCTCTTTAAGCGGCTTTATTTTATCCAGTTAAGTTTTTTTTCCCTGGAAGAATGACTCTTAGCGTGATATTCGAGCGGAGGGTAGGGTCTAAATATTTTAGAAGGGAAGAAAAAATACGGAGAGTGTGGAAAGGTAACAAAAAATTTTTTTTTTCAAGTTTTAATAGAGCATGATGGAATATAGATGAGAAAATGCAGATCTACTTTCTTCTTAATACACGCGAAAGTTTCTTATTACGTGTAGGTTATTTCAGTAAGAACGATTTTTATAAATGATTAATACTATATTACCCTCTTATTTTTTGCCGCCTGTTACAAGATCTGGATTATTTTCGACACAATTTCTATAAGCTACATCTCTAGGGATTGCAATACCGGTATACCGGGATACCGAATACCGGTATTTTGAGCCATTTGTATAATTTTGTAATACCGGTATTCACAAGTTTAAATACCGTTTTTTCGGTATTTACTAGACAAATACATGCTAACTGAAAGTAAAACATAACATATGTTAACATAGATTCTAAAACAAGTATGAACAGTTTACTCTTAATGATGGAACGATTTTTGAAACTGAAAAATCCGACCCATAAAGCATCGATTGAATTAAACCTGAAAATTAATTTTTCCGATAGGGAATTCGACTTAATATTCTGAACTGTATCAGCTCTATTTCCAACAAAACTGGCTGTTGAGGCATTATGTCGAAGAGATTCTAATTTATTAACAACTAATGCAACAATAAATTTCATGTTGCAGTCACTGAAAGAACATCACATATCACTATCTGAAGAATTATATATTACATTGAAAAATCGCACAGGAAAAAGGCATACCGAAATAGAAAATGTCTTACGGTATTTACATAATTATAATGGTTTTAAAAATAAAAGTGAAAAAGAAAAGAAACTAAACAATTCAAATATGATTAAGTTTAGAGTAAGTTTTATTAAAATTTTTCACCCACAAAAACCTATCCACATTCAGAAGAATTCGGTACAGTTATTAAAAATGATGAGGTCACTACTGTCGATAGTGAAAAGGAATGTTTCTTGAACAAGAATTAGAATTATCCAATAACTAAACAAATTTCAACAAACCAAAATACAACACAGAGAAATCAGCTATATCTAAGACCATCCGACGAGAATTCGATTTATTTGAAGATGAAGGATTTAGAGGTAAATACTTAGAAAAAGTATATCGCGCATTGTGTGTGTGTGCTAACAGTACCACTAACTAGCGTAGATACCGAAAAAGCGTTTTCAACAGCTCGTAATTTGTGCACAAAATTACGTTCCAGGCTTAATGATAGTACAATTGATGCATTATGTTTTACAAGATAACATTTCAAAAATTTGTAATAGTACCACAGACTCTGAAGAGGGATATTTGCACTTTTTTGTGATTTAATCAAATAATATGTTCCTTTACTTTTTTGTGATTCTTTATATACTGTTATAATTTATAAGTTATTTTTTGTGATATTTACACTCTCTAATAAAACTGGCAAATATAAAACAAGCGAACACCTATATTTTCTTTCTTTTTCTAAGATTTTCAATACCGGTATTAAGATCTAAAAAAATACCGAATACCGGTATTGTGTGAACTTTTGTTCCGGTATTGCAATTCCTAGCTACATCATATTAAATATTAAGAAAAATCATCAATAAATTAATTATAAAAAAATTAATATAAGTTAGTCTCTGCTGAATTATTTAATGGTTATCTTTATTTAGTATGAAATAGCTGGTTGACTGTACTAACTCTGTGCGACACGTCCAGTACAATTCATAGATTTAAGTTAAACCTTTATATATAAAAGAACATCAAAATATTTGCTTTCCCTTTGGTATATATAATCCACTCTAGTTTATAAGGAAAAATAGAATTGCGAATGATTCTTGTAAGAATTTAATTTTGGGATTATAATAGATTATAATCCCTTGAGAAGAGATTTTATTTTGAAGTAAAAATTATAAAATATGGGAAAAAACTGCAACACTAGAATCTATCAATAGATATATTAGGCTTCAAGTAGATTGAATGACACGAAAATATAATGAAAACCAATAGAAATAATACATTGAGAAGTAAACGAAACAGTTAAGTTATACCAATGTATGGGAAAATCAAACCTATTTGAAGCATTTGATAGTGCATAGAAAGAATCTAAGCCGAGAAGAAATAGTTTGAGAACTAGAAATTGTAAAGTGAGTGTGAGTGAATATTAACGTCGTAATATTCAGCTATTTATATACTCGAGGGCTTTTGGGACAGACCTTGGAATTTCGAACCATGGTCAAGAGACGAGGATGATACCGGAGCTGGCACCCCCCTCTCCTAACTATCACACCACACCAACGGGAAGACGCTTGAGCTTCGACAGATTTAGCGTGCATCGCCCCCTTACACAGTGGGTCTTCAGTGGTACCAGGCTCGAACTCATGACACACCAGCCCCGAGTCCATTACCCCTTGAACTCTTGGCTACCACATTCCTCTAGAAATTCTAAATAACTTTGTTATGATTACATCAAATATCAATGTAAGGCGTAGCACTGCTAACTGAATGCACATGGGAGCAAGTTCGTGGCTCATTCCCGTCAAATCGCATGTTTTGTGTGTGCGAAAGAGCTCTGATTCTTTTAAATATCTTTTATTTGGAGAGGCTGAAAGACGTTGTGCCTGTCGAGGTTTGAAATTTTCTTATTAGCGTGGTGTAAGCTCTGGCGAATAGGATGTCTGTTCATGTATGGATTTCTTCAAGCAACCCAAGGCTTAATAAAATGAATAGATATCGAATATGGATCAAACAGCGAATAAAAATACAGTCGGACTTCTATATAATGAAGTCGCTAAATCCCGGAAGAAAGTTCGTTATATGGAAAATTCGTTATATAGAGGTTCATCTCTTAATATACTTTGTTAACCAAGTAAAACAAATTTTAAATTCATAAACACTATATATATATTCAAAAAAGTAATTATTCACACCTTTTTTTTAAAATAATATATGTTTATTTTATATATCATACACCCATGAAAAAAGAAAAAAGAATGTCGAATAATTCACTATCTTCAATATTAAGAAAATAATTTTATACTAAAATTAATGAATTTTAAGGACATTTTATAATTTAAAGCGTACAAGTAATATTAAACATACATTATTTTACAATTAGAACACGGAAC
Source organism: Trichonephila inaurata madagascariensis (assembly GCA_019973955.1). NCBI lineage: Eukaryota > Metazoa > Arthropoda > Arachnida > Araneae > Nephilidae > Trichonephila > Trichonephila inaurata. The sequence continues at coordinate 187,733 of BMAV01005575.1, read as the reverse complement.
AAATCCACTGAGGGTGAAAGAGGATACCAAAGACGTTTTTAGCGAACTGGGCAATAAGGGTTAAAGGTTGCAGTTCTTGGATGACACGTCCAGAACTCTATTGCTGTCAGCGAGTTAGGATCTAATAAAACAGTTCAAGATTTATGACCACTATAAAATATGTTAAAGAGAGAATAACTTGAAATTTTTTCAGAAATAATTTAAAAAAAGGAAGAAAAAATTGAATCACAAAAGAAAAAGTTCGTTATATAGAAAATGCACTGCGCTATAGAGAGGTTATTTTACGAAAAAAATCGTGAAATGTTCAAGGTTCCAGGAAAAAGTTCGCTATATAGAAAAATTCGCAATACAGAGGTTCGTTATATAGAGGTTCGACTGTATTTTTAATTTGGTATTTTAATCCACTAGTTACCTCAAGACGTTCCTACCTTCACATTTATAGCTATAACGTATACTTTGTTCTCGACTAGATCACTAAATTGTCCTTAATGGAAACGTATTTTGATCAAGAATATTAAGTCCGGGAGGGGTATTAAAAATCTTGAGGGTCCGCGGCGGTCGACAGTTTAAGAACCGTTGATATAAGGCAGTGATCCGCAACCCCCGGTCCGTAGATCAAATGGTGCCGGGACGCCTAAGGAACATTAAACCATTGCCATTTTATTTGAAGTAGTGCATTTCTCTCGAATTTGCGCAACTTTCCACGGAAATCACTTTATATTCCACGTTAAATCACTTTTATTCATTTTTGGTGTAACTATATTTTATTCCGAAGGCATATTTAATTGTAACTAAATTAAAATTATTAAATCAAAACCTTCTAAAATATAAACAGTCAACGTGCCCCACCCTCAGCGGGCCGTGGTAAAATTATCAAACGTTGACCGGTCCGCAGCGATAAAGAGATTGCGGAACACTGGTATAAGGAATAATCTTTTCATATAGAAATATTACATTGAAAATTAATATGTTTTGATGATATTTTTAAAAACTCGTCTTCGTTTTGATTGTAAGTAAAATATGAAAGAATCTCTCAGGATTTAATTTTTGGTCGTTTTTGAATTCCGTTAAAAAAAAAATAAAATGAGTTTTATTCCAAAAATCCTTTTAACGCGGGAATGCTTTACCTAGAATCCTTATCCTTTCGACTCATATTTATCATTTGTAATTAATTACATCAAATTGCTCGAAGACAAAATTAGTAACGAATCAGGGACAAGTAAATACCAGCAAATGTAATTACATAAGACTAGTTTTTGTCCAAATTACCAGATTTCACCCCCACGCTATTAAGCATCTTCAAACTCCTCAATTATGTGTTACAATCTTATGCAAAAGCACTATAGCCGGAGGCGTACGAAGTACAATGCCAAAGACTAGCTCGCTCAATTTTCTTGGTAATTGTTTCAGAGCGTGCATTATTTTAAAAGCTTTTAATCATAATCCATACATATTTCTTACGATGACTTCGAAAAAAAATGATGGCCAAAGATAACCCGCCATTGTCTAAAATAATAATAAGAAAAAAACTATCGAAGAGACAGCTCTATTAATTATAATATATCATCCTTTTCTTTTTATTAAAAAGAAGAAGCTTTTTAGTGATAACAGTTAAAAATTACTTGACGATCGATCAATTTCCATGTGATAAAGATGGTTTTTAATCCTTCTCTTCACTGCTTCTACAGGGAAGTCTGCATTTGACGTGATTAAATATTTATGTCTGAGCTTAAATGGTTTTAATGAGTTATAGCAATGGTTTTTTTTTTGTCAAAGGCAATTATGCTGGTTTTGGATAAAATAATCTTTCATCTCAATTTCTTATGAAATTGTTTTCTATCACTTTTGATATGTATGTTGTCTATTAAATTACTGTTAGAATTTTTTTGATGTTGATGAGTCTGCTTTGAGTCGAAATTAGAAAATCCTAATACAGCTTTCACTGTAAAGGGTGAAATATTTTTTGTTTTTGAAATGTAAAAAGTGTACGAATTTTATAAATTGTGTATTGATGTACAATGTGCAGATATATATGCAGTCAGACCTTTATTTAACGAAGTCACTAAATCTCGAAAAAAGAGGTTCGTTATATGGAAAATTCGTTAAATAGAGATTCATCTTTTAGTATACTTTATAAACCACACACATAACTTTTATAACCATAAAACAAACCCCACAACCCCATAAAACTCCATAAAACAAATTTTAAATTCATAAACACTATACATTATTTTAAAAAAAATAATTATTCACATATTTAAAAAAATCTATATGTATTCATTATATATTTCTTACTCATCAAAAAGAAAACTGCAAGGAGAGAAAGAAAAAAAAAGTAATATAAAAAAAACTTTTTAACCCTTTATCTACCGCATTATGATTTACTGCAGTTTTCTTCATGCAATATTTTTTTAATCACTACATTGAAAACTAAGGGATATACATAAACCAAATACTCAACTTTGGGAAATTTAATTACTTAGAGCTATTTAATTAATTAAAGATATTCAACTGTAAAATTAATTATACACACTGTTCACTTAAAATAAATAGTCAAATCGTTTTTTAAGGTCTTCCTTAACATATATATATATAAAAAATAAGACACTTACCTTTTGACATAAACTATTTTTTTGGAACAAAAATGGCAATCTTCGCAATCCGCTGAAATCGTCGTCAGCTGAAAACTCAATTTCTGCTATGAAACTATTCGCCTTCCCTTCTAAAATGCTCATCACCCGTGCTGCCATATATCTTGGAAGAGTGGATTTAAAAGAATATTCCTGCTAAGTATCTTTAGAGTATTCGTAAAAATGGTTATTCTATGTAATTTTAAAGGGAGTGGGGTACTTATAAGTACCATCGGTAGATAAAGGGTTAAAGTCAATTCCTATTTAGGTCAGCAAAGAAATTTTTTATTTTAGTTACTGATTATTAAACAATTACAATTAATATAAATATGTATGACAATATTGTATGACAATCACAATATCAAGGGGCAAAATAGAAAGTGATTTTCCTTTCATGGTGTTGGACTATAATTTTTGTTTGTTACTATTTATTCATTCATAAATCACATTCTCAGAAATTATGCCATCTCAGGTAGGATTCAAGCCCATGACCATTGGATTAGAAGTCAAACGTGCTATCCATTATGTTACAGGAACACAGCGAGCGATTTTATTTTTTAATATATGATTTTGAACTATTATTTTTTTTGTTTGTTACTATTAATTAAATACTTAATTAATTATAATATTTGAAAAAACTGTATTAACATCAAGTGTCATTCACTACAAGTTTAAAAAAATGTATTTTAACTTGAGTGGATAAATAAAAAGTATTTTACTAACGATTGAAAACTTGAACAAGATATATATATGTATAAATAAATATATATAGGGAGAGGGCGAGCTAATAGTAGAAATTGAATAAATGGGAGGAATAAATGTCGAGGAATAAATGAACTGCAATTTCAACTTTAAAACAAAATTTTAAATAAAAATTAAAGAATTTTTTAATGAAGTTTTCTAATTTTAAATATTTAAATAACTTTAAACATATATTATTTTATAACCAGAAGCATAGACTACCGCATGCTTCCTAAAATTGAATGCTAGATAAAAAAATTTTTTAAATTTGTTAGATTTCTTTATTTGTAAAATTACTGCAATTTCATTGTTCTAGGTGAGTTAGGCACCTGATAAAACCAGTTCAAGGCCATAGATCATCATAAAATATGCTAAATCAAATAATAATTTGAAAAATGTCCCGAAATATTTTGAAAATAGGGGGGGGGGGAATTGAATCACAAGAGAAAAAGATCATTATTTAGAAAATGCCCTTCTCTATATGGAGGTTGGTTATTTTACGAAGAATATAAATAGTACAATGTTCTTGGTCCCAAGAAGAAGCTCGCAAAATAGAGGTTCATTATATGAAGGTTCGACTATATATATATCAACATAGTCTTAATAATTTTTAGTTGAGAGACAGAAATGATTTGAGCACCAAAAATAAAGGAAATAGATATTGGAATTTTAAAATATAAATGTTGCAGTGTATATATATAAATAAACATTACTGACTTAGGACAAGTTTTAAAAATTTATATAAAGGTATGGGCTTAAAATATTTTGTGCAACCAGCCAATCTTCCATATTTCTGTGTATAATACTGAGCCAATCCTACTGAAAATAATGGATAGGAGTTCTAAATATATTACAAGAAATAACATGCATAGACCACGATGAATCTGCGTAATGAACAAGTTATTTCTAAATTTCGGATTGAAATACAGATTCAAAGGTATAGTATTATTGGACAAATTGTTGGTTAGAGCAATAAGTAAAAAATTCTTTGTACTAAAATAATCATAAACTAGGTGTATTAAGTTATATACTACATTTATAGGAGTAATACTTAGTATATATATTTGTATCTGTCTACACTATAACATTAAGGTTAAAAAAAGCAAAGTTATTGGAATATATATATACATATACATACACACTGCAGTTTGTAAAAAATGCAACACCATGAAGGAATCCTCAGAATCAATTGAACTTTGCAGCAAATATCAATTATAGGACGTTACGTAAAATAGTAAAATTTCAAAGCCACCGCGCATGTGTGGCGTGCGCAGCGCCCTCTGAACTGATGCTGAAAGCGTATAAATAAAGGGCTGTAGCGAGGCATTGAAAATAGTTAATGATTATTTGTTAGTGGCGAACGTTTAGTGAAACCTAAGTATGCCTCCACAACGAAATAAGAAGAAATCCCAGTAACTTACGGAGTTTGAACGTGGGATCACTATCAGTCTTCAAGAAGGAGATTTTTCCTATCACGCAATAGGAGCTCATGTGCAGCGGAACAGTTCCACAGTGATGCGAGTTTTGAAGCAGTGGACCAACGAGCACGGAACAACTTGAAAAACTGGCAGTGGACAACGGAAGGTGACGTCAGCGCGCGACGATCAACACCTGCTCCGCATGGCGGTGAATGAACATACAACTTCCTCCAGACAGTTAGCAGCACATTGGTCCACTGTTACAGGTGTACTAATGTCAATTTAGTCAATTCGTCGACGTCTACTGCACCGTGGATTGCGTGTAAGGGTGCCTTTATACAGGATCCCCCTCACGGCAAACCATCGACGGTTGCGTCTGCAATGGGCTCATGAACACAGAGCCTAGCAAGCTGATTGGCATCAAGTTTTCTTTGCGGATGAATCATGCTTCAATTTGTGGGACCATGATGGCCGCATTCGTGTTAGACGCTATGCCGGTGAACGCTGCCTTCCAGACTGCGTTATCGAATGACATAATGGCCTAATACCCGGAGTTCTGGTTTGGGGTGCGATTTCGTATCATAGAAGATCCAATTTGCTATGAATTGAGGGTAATCTCAATAGCAACAGGTACGTCCGTGAAGTGCTACAGCCCGAAGTTGTTCCTTTTTTTCAAGGCATCCCTAACGCTATCTTTCAGAAGGATAATGACCGCCCACATGTTGCAAAGACTGTTTGAGACTTCTGTTCAGCCCAACACATGCAACTTTTTCCTTGGCCTGCTTATTCGTGGCATATGTAACCTATTGAGCACGTGTGGGATTTGGTTGGTCGGCGTCTCGCTCGTGATCCGTGTCCTTCATCTTCAAAAAACGAACTTTAGCAGCGCGTACAAGCAATATGGAATTCTCTTCCACAAGCAGACATTCAAAATCTGTTTGACTCCATGCCACGTCGTATTGCAGCTCGTTGTGGCTACACCTAGATACTGATTTCGGATAATTAATATGTTTTTTTTGCTTTGAAAATTTTGTCATTTATTTGTACTAATACAAAACGTTTGTGCATTAAATTTCATCTAATTTCATTAATATATATATATATATATATATATATATAGTACAATAAAGTAAAATAAAATACTAAGTGAGAAAGTTATATAACCTACAAGGCCAAAGAAGAAAGAAATTGGATTCCAAGAAACATTTCAATTGAAGATACAGAACGAGTCTTTGGACTAAACCGGAGACCTATTTTGATTTCTAAAGCTGTTGCTGAATTAGGCCAGCGAGTTAGGGTTTAGTTGCTTTATGGTACCACCTTCCCCGTACAGTAGAAATTTTCGACATAATAGGAAAAAACAGAACCATGCTGAAAAGTTATGCCAATTTCTGAAACATATGGATCATAAACCAGACAGTAAAATAAAATGAAATTATGAAGAAAGAGCAATACGTTTTCTCTCATAGAGAAGAATATTACGAAAAAAATTCTATAGAAAAAACTAGGGAAAAAAACTTACATGTAAAAATGCAAACCATAAAGAAATGTGAAGACGAAGCATCTTATGCAGTATATATATATATATACATGTGTTTGTACTAACACTTAAATTTAAAAAAAAAGGATAGAGCTGATATTAAAATATGAGATAATTTTTACTCAGTTTACTTTAGTCATATATATATCTACCTAATAAAATGTTAAAAATTTTAATCAATATTTTACATACACATTGATGTGTTACACACTCAAATTTTGGCACAACATAATAGAAGTTAAGTCATTTTTTTATTTTTATAGCACATAGTAGTTAACAGTGTGATTGTGTTAATGTGAACTACATCTGTAAATTGATGTGTGTTTTATTGAAAAACGAGAAACTATAATGTAAACTTGAAGATAATGAACGCGAAGTACGTTTTCACAAGTCCTATTTGGAATGAAATTCAGTTGAAAGAAAACTTATCAGTGGGAATGCTATTAATTTTAAATTGTATTATTAATTTACCACAGTCTTTAATGTATTTAAATCCTCATTACCCCAAACAAAGGTCTTAAAAGGGGTTTACTAGCTCCACATATAAATTCTCCTCGGAAGGAATATATCTCTAAATTAATCCCTTTGAGGCTTATCTTCTTTCGTAAAGAAGGGGATTAGGTTCCTGAAATATTTGAGTTATGTTCTTTTTCTCCTATGAAGACTACTCTCTTTTCTGACACGAGCCCATTTGATTATTAGTATAGTTTAATTCCAACTAAATTATCTACATACTAAATTTAAGATTTATTGAAATATTTTATGTTAAATATTAAAACTTTTATTTGTATAGTTGTCGTTCTCTTTTTAAGGTATCCGGCTACCCTAAAATCGTGATTTTTTTAAAAAATTGACAAATTTTTTATGATTTTATTATATAGGCCATCTTATTAGCTTTATAAAAATACCAAGTGTTTTATTTTCCATTCACTCGAACAAAAGCTACAAGAGTTTTATTAAAAACTGGTGCCGTAACTTTACGTAAGATGTCAAACTTTTAAATGCGTTTTACTCGAAATGTGTTTTTTTCGAAAAGCTCAAACGAGGGACAGCGATTGCTCAAAAAGTTTTTAAAATAATTTGCTGAAATTTTTTGTGTATGTTCTATATAACAGTAGAAGTGTTTTAACTTTTAGAATTATCAATCACTGTTTTATTACAAAATTTACAGTTTTTTATGTGAATATAATCACTGTTTTTTTTTAAGCAATTTCATATAATAACTAAGATAAAGTGCTCTAGTTTTTGTAAAAATTAAAATATCTCTTATCCTAAAGGTCATTTTAAAAAGGAATAGTAAAGTGATACATCAAAATTGAAAAAGTGAGAATTGGTTCATTTACTATTTGTACAGAACGGGTCCCTTTTATATAATTTTTTGTCAATTTTTAACCATTTTTTCCTCTATTTTTGTAATAATAATTTATTTTTCTAATCTTAATTTTAGCCTTCTTTTCTTAAAATGTACTAAATAAATCTAAAAACCACAAAAAAAAAAATCAAAAAAAATCTCCATATCTTTATTTTTTTTTAAAAAAAAAAGTTTTCGCAAGTAATCATTAGGTATTATCATAGGTATTTTTTATAGAGAATTTATCATTATATATAAAGAGAATTAGGTTAATTTTACATAACAATTTTAAAATTTTAAATATTCTAAACATTATAAAATTTTTAAAACTTACTTTTACGGTAATATTGGTGTGATAGCACTTACCTGCAAAGAAAAGAAAAATATTTAAATATCATGTTCAGTATTTAATATTTTAATAAGAAAACAGTACATTTTATTTGCACTTAAGTAAAAATAAGTTTCGTAAACATATAAAATCATAAAATTCAGAGATTAAAGTTTATGTTGAACAGCTCAGATATTGCCAGCAATAAAATCATTTGTGGTTATGGTGTGGTGCGATTGTATGGGTCCTATTTTCAAAAATACTTAACTAGCACCTTCGGAGAGGTACAGTGTAGCAATATATTGATAATGCAAACAAATATTAATTCCAAAACTGCTTCCCTATCAGCTTCGCAGAATTAAAATATGCTCAATAAAGAAGACTTGTGGATTTCAGTCTTAAACATGTTGTGGAAATTGTAAGAATCAAAAATTAACCCATTTCAAACCTTATTGGGTTGAATTTTTCATTACAAAGTTTGTTATCAATTATTTGATTCATAGAAGTGGCATAAAATCATTTAAAAATTGTTCTTCTTCTTTTCATCCCTCTGATCTGAATCAGACCAGATCCAGGAATTTGTTCACTCTTAAAAAATCTAAAACCAAAATAGGCCTCTTGAAGAGGTCCTCTCGTACCAAGTCAACGCATGTTGCGGTGTAGCCTCTGCATCATTAGACTTGGTGCAAATGAGAAAAGTCTTGGCACCATGGGAGAACCTAAAGGACTTTAAATACCCTGTAGTCAGAGTCGAGCAAAATTAGTTTGATCTCACCTTTCACCTTTAAAACTGATTGACGTTCCAGGACACTGCCTAAGATACCACGGATGCGGTGGCGGTTGTTTCCAGGAGATGTTTATGTAGGCGAGTATAGCCTAAGGTACGTCAGAGATTCCTCATTGACCTGAGACATTGAAGCACCACCTTTTGCAAGGTCATCAGCAATATCATTTTATTTCGAATTCACGATCCAGGGGGAAAAGAGCAGCTTCCGTCAACCTAAATCCCTTAAGCGCCCATGGGAAGAAGTCTGACTTTGCTGGTTTGCCTGCAGAGTTTAGCTGGCCATAATGGAATGGCCTTCACGCCTAGGGTAACCCTACAAGGAGTAAGACTCCCGACGTACTTCACCCATTCCGCCCAGAACACACTCTCGCCACGATGAGGCAGGATTTAGGCATTATTAAAAATTATGATGTAATAAACTGATATTAAATGCAAGCCAGCCAAGACCTCTCTCAGTATACAAGGGTAATCTCTCGAGAACTTGCCCACCTTCGGTAAGAACAGGGGTAAAGTACTGGGGTGATCTGTTTCTCCTATGAAAATTACTGTTTTTCTGATACGTGGCCCAGGGTACCCCAGCAATTTTACTTATAGTCTTCGATTTCCTGGAAAGTATGCTTGCAATTTTCTTCCTTTACACTGTTAGATTTCAAATTGCCAAAAATTTAGTGTTTTAATTCTTATGCTGGGAAAAACATCAGCTTGTATATTTTAAATGAATGCAAGTTGCTATAGTTAAATTTTTTCAGCAATCTCTACTCAGTTTATTGATGTACACGTGCTTAAAGTCTGCTTGCTAAACTAATGTTTCCAAATAAAAAGCACATTTTTAGTGTCACTTAAGTAAGTTTAGAGTGTACACATTTAGGGAAAAATGCTTTGAAAACGTAAATTCCAATGCCAATCTTTCGTTTCTTCTCATACATCTCCACAGTTTTACAATTTTCTTTAAAACCAGTTACATTCAAAAGGAAACAGTGAAAAAAGAATAACCACTAGTTTTAGAATTAGGTGAAAGATCGTCGGGAAATTCCAGATAGGGTAGTCTAAAATGTAGATTGTTAGAGAATTTTATGAAATATATAACAAATTGTGAAAATAATTTATCGAGATCGGATTTATAGAAAAAGTCATGGGGAAGATCGTGATACGAACATGAAGACAAATTAGGGTAGATATTTCTGCACAGAAGTGAGACACATCAGAAGTAAAGCAGTTCACACACACACACACACACACACACACACACACTTTAATTGATATTTCTGAAGATTGATGCAAGATTTTGGGAGTGAAGCTTTTTATTCCCAATTACATTATTTATCTATTTCCTTTTCATGTTTTACAAAGAAAAAAATCAAATTCGTTTCTCCAAGCTTCATTTCTCTTCAAAGTAAAAATAGAAAATTTACAGTAATTGAACTCTAAGACTTACAATGCCATTCAAAATTTTACAAAGTTTCTTTTTATTGCTTTATAAAAAGTCATTCGTAAAAAAAAAGCAACTTATATGTATAAGCAAAAGAGATTTTTAAAAATAAATTTTGAATATAAAAATTCAACATTTATATAAATTAAACATCACATCCTGATGACGTAAGTACAAAATTTTTAATTAAATTTATCTTTATTCAAAAAAAGATAAGAAAAAAAGAGGGATATAAACTCCCTTTTTCATTCAATTTAAATTAAAAATTGAAATTGGAGGAGAGGCATTGAACTGAAACCTAAAGTACTTCAGTTTCTTTTTGATCCAACGTATATTTTCTAGTTACCTTAAAAAACTATCAAAGTATATTCGAACCAAATAACATGAGTATTTCAAATCGTTTTACTTAAATTATATTTCCGCTAGACGAAATTCGTTTTCTTCGAAAAGCCATGATTTCATCCTTTGGTTTTTTTATACATTTCATCTAACATTTTTATCATGAAATTTTTCTTATTCTTTTTTTAAAAAATTCTTTCTTCGATTGTTCCACGAAATTTTTACCATTTTCAACACACAAACAAAAATTTTGTAATCTCTTTAAAACATTTCAGCTTGTTTGATCTCCAGTTCTGAGTTGTTTTTTTTTTTTTTTCTTTTAATAAAAACGACTGTAAAATTCTCTTGCCACCAACATGAAAAAAAAACAGATAAAAGTGAAGTACAAGTAATGAAAAAAAATTGCGAAATCTTTCCAGGTTTTATCGTTACTGTCAAACGTGATCAATTTAATCCCTAAAGAAAATCTTCCTTCTCTATGAAAAGACTCATTTTTATTTCTTGTCTGTTTTTTTCGAAGAAGCCATTTTTTTTTAACAAACAGTACAGGTGAGATTTTATTGCAGAACTACGCATGCTCACAAAAAAGCTGCAATATACTTTGCAACCTTATCACGTTTTTTAAAAGTAAAATGGAAGTTATTTAATATATATAAGACAGTTTTTAGTTTTTAATTAGAAATACAGGTAATATAAGTTTTTACGGACTTCGTGAATTTTAAAATTTTATGCATTAATAAAGTGTTTGTACAGAAATAACTAAATTTTAAAGCAGTTTTCTCATTTTTATTATCAACAAACTTTTTATTTATTGTCTGCATATTCCGATATCTTTATTGTATATACTATTAAGGTGATGAAAATTACATCGTATATGTTCGTAGATAATTTTAAAAAATATATTTGGTTAGATATTGTTAAATACACAATTGAAACACACATTGGCTACGCGCTTTAAAATAATATAGCAATATATACAACTGTTTGTGATAGAATTTTAAAGCGCGAGCATCTGTGAGACAACTAATTCTTATTTCTTTATAATATTTATTCTGAGTTCGATTTAAAATTCGTGAATTCCAACAATAATTCGATCATAATACTTTTTGAATGATTCTCTGGCTAAAAGCCATTGCTGTTTGAAAATCATATTTGATATAGTTAGTAAATAGATGCGATGTTGAGCAAGCATCTCAAAGAATTTGAAAATCGTTCTTAACTTTTATAGAATCCAGTTTTTTTCTATCTCCCTTCAAATAAATCGTTTATTCCGAAATCACTGTGTAGTATTATATTCAGTTATCGAGATAATATTTTCAGCAGACATTTTGACGAAAACTTTTATTAATTTATGAAATAATTTTTTTTTATACTTTAGAATAACCAATAATTCAAACTAATTATGATTCACATGATACATGAGCATCTTGAACTGGTTGTTTTTTGAAAAATGTTCATTAAAATACGTGTGCTAAATGTAATACATGAAATAAAACATGTAAAACATGATAATACATGAAATTATATACCTCCTATAGTATACAATCACTGAAGAGACAGAAAAACTGGTAAGACATGCGTAAGTAAATAACGGGGATATGCAACCAATCAGTGGAACGAGATCCGTTTTTAACCCTTTAACTGTCAAGTTATTTTGATGATTTGAGTACACAAATTGTCAAATTTCTTGAACCAAAGAACTTCTAACCTCTAACCTTTGAAGTCTTCGGTAAAGTTCTGCCATCTATTGAATTGAGCGCACATTAACTTTTCCCGAGAATCAGTCGGGTTTGACAAAGAAATGAAGACGAAATAAACGTCTCCCGATATATATTAGGGTAAAACAATACGATGCACTCAAAAAAAAAAAATTACCCCCGAGTAACACTCGGGCGTGATATTTTCGAACACCAGTGCTGTGCCCGAGATAATCTCGGGCATGACAGTTAAAAGGTTAATATAAGACAACAAATGTCTGGCAAAAATTCTGCTATGTTCCTGCTGCTGTATTGACAGGTTACTTAGATTTAAATCACTCTGATTATGGCATTATAATCAGCACACGATAGATGGATAATGAGAAAATTTCGATTTTCGTGTACGAAAGTTTTACGGGTGCATCTTGAATATATCGGGTATCCGTCAAAATATTATCTCTGACATCGGTGCAGCTGAAAAAAGACCATTAAAAAGCGGGATCGTTGGTGAGTGACGAGAATCCTTAAACAAGATATACGTGCAGCACTTTTTAATTGCCACAGTGCTGAGTATCGACAAGTGTCAGCGTGCGAATTGTGTTGTTGTTTCAAATCCCCTTGGAGCAGGAAAATCTACACCATATCAATTTGACTTTTCCGCAGAAGAATGTCACAAGCCAGATCCTGCTCATCAAACAACTGCCCGAGAAATACGCCCCAGCAGTCCAGAAGAAATCTTGTTTCCTCTGACCAAGCCTAGCCAATTTGGAAATAATATTCAGATCAGTACTGTCCACAATCTTTGGCCAGTTCTTCAAATATTGGATGGAGCTCCTGCTGTCTGCCACGATCCAGATACTGTCCTTATTAGAGTTGAGAGCATGATCGAGAGCCCCACTGATAACAGTGCTAATTGCTCAACGGACCATCTCAGATATGGGCTTTCGCGGCCAAACACAAACTCGTGTATTGTTGTTGTGGACAACAAATCTTTGGGCCTCTATTAGATCAAAGAACGATACCATTGAGGTTTAATTACTGGAAGCACGTTTCCAAATCTGATGAGTCTCGTTTCCAATTCTAATGGATAGATGGTCATGCATGGTTATGGACACAACCTTAGGAATCCATAAATGTCGGCAATGGACGTTCAGTTTGGTGGAACCTCTGTGATGGTATGAGGTGTGTGGATTTGGAGTGATATGAGACCTCTGATGTATTTAGAAACGATTCTGATCGGTGACAGGTATATAAGTATCCTGTCCATTCTCCTACATCCATTCACGTTCATTATGTATTCCGCCGAATTTGGATAATTTTTGCAGAACAATATGATAGCCCATACGTCAAAAGTTGAAACTGAACAGCAAGCAACTCAAAAATACCAACTAAATCTCCAAAAATGAACATTATTATTGCCTTGCAACATGTTGCTGGGAAAAGATCTCCACCACCTATGGATTTGTACACTGCTCTACTAAAACCATGAAGTGAATTTCTTCCAGAATACTTTTAGACATTAGTAGAGTCCACGCGGTGCATATGTGTGCTCATGGGGGGGGGGGGTACACAATTTTTGAAAGTATACCATTCTGGCATAATTTAATATTTTTATGCTCTTAGTAAAACAAGAATGTTCTAAATGCTCAAAAACACAGAAAATATTAATATTATTCTAAAATAAAACGAACTTGTGTATCCATTTGTTTACTGTTTAATTATCATCATTTAACAGCTTTGATAGTTAAACTATATATATTATTATAATAGAGTTGTTTCAAAATCATCTACATTTTCAAAGAGTTAACTCATTTCATACATATATTTATACACTAAATTGCCAGAAATATAATAAATCAAAGCAATAAATATAAATATAACAAGACAGTAAGCTCAAAAAGAGCTATAGCTTCTCTGTAATAGCAAACTCCTTGTGTAAGAAACTAAAATTGTAAGTTTATATAAACATAGATTTAAGGGCAGCAAAACTTTCCTCTACATTTGTTCATACACATTTACTACCGACATAAATTTTTATTTCATATTTCTCTAAATATTTCAATTTTTACAAAGAAAGATTAATATTTCACCTACTATTTACCGTTAAGCCCTTCCCAAAGAAATCTTTGAGCATGCGCAGGAATGAAGTATTTATTTCGATTCAATCTCAACTCTTTTCGTTTCACTTTCTAAATCTGTTTTCCAGTTAAGTGAGGAAAGCTTGAATTGTCGCTACTCGCAGTAATTTCCAAGGAAGCCGAAACACATTTTTCTATCTCTTGCTTGCGCAATTTATTTTTCTATATCTAGCTGTCGAACACTTTAATCTTTTTTACAGGTGTGCGGAACTGCTATCTCCAGTGGGGATGCAATTTATCGTTTGCTGAATGCTAGAGATTCTTTTGGAGTAAATAAAGAACTGAATATCCCACATGTACTTCTGATTGTGCAAACGGCTTTTAAAAGTTGAAAATTGAATGCCTTTTTTTTAAAAAAAAAAATTTCTTCAAAGAAGGCTTTCGTGCTCCGTAAATAATAAGTTTCCTGAATTCGACAGTCGTTTTCATTAAAACTTATTTTTAGAAACCTATGGAGAAAAATTTTTCGTACATAAATTTGGTTAGTAATTCAGGAACGATGGATTTCTTAGAATAACGTATTTACAAATTTAAACAGTATTTTGTATTTAAAAAATTAAAACAAGTACATTAGAATGAACATTACACCCACTTTAAAGTGCAAGAAAGAGAAACAGCAGTTTCAAAGAAAATAATACTCCATCTGTACCATAATTAAATATATGTGCATTTCCAAAATGAAATTATTAATCAACACATTCATACGCATTTTTAAAAATACAAAATTTTAGTTTAATATTTCTTCAATTTTTCTTTTTACCAAGCTCTTTACTTACTATTTAAAAATTTAATCCTATAAACATAAAATAATTATTATTCAGTTTTGTTTTAGTTCATTTTAGACTTTTGGTGAGCTTATTTTCATTTAATTTGATCAATATTATTTTGGAGGGATCGTTTGCGGTGAGTTTAACAAATTTTATGCAATACGGTGGGTAAAAAAAAAAGCAATTCACTCTTTAAAGAATTTTTACTGGAAACTAGTAAACATTCAGGTAACAAGAATAAAAAACATAAAAGAGTAATTGCAATAAAGAATGTTTTCATTTTGGATATCTAATTTAATACATATTCAGGTTATTTTCTTCTGTGTTAGTTTTCATTTTGACTTGTTTTTTAATTCTAAAAAATCAGAAATATAATCTTAACTGAATTTCGATATGTATTTAGTAATTTTACATTTCAGCCACTGTAGATGTTTAGTCTAAAGAGTTTTTGGAACATTTTTTTTTTCAGGTATTTTTTCTTCAACAATAACTTGTTGGTTATGATTCTAATATGAATCAGCAAGACAAACTCTTAAGACGATACGGTAAGATTTGCGCAAAAAATTTTAATTTTAGGATTTTCAAAATTTTTTTGGTTGCTTCCTTTGTGTGTATACTATATAAAACAGATTTTGTGCTCTAAATTTCAGAAAAAGCTAGCCATTTAATTTTTTAAGGAAAAAACTTAAAATTTATGAAGTGATTTTAAAATGCTACTCCTCCTACACAAACATTTACGTACACGCATGAAATTTGGTTTACGAACGTCAAACTATGTATATCAAAAGTTGGTATGGGTTTTGCGATACCATGATTGGTATTTGTATAATACTTCTTTTTATGAGTATTTATTGAAAATTCCTTAAAAAATGCATAGATTCTGAATTCAATTATTTTTATAAAAATAAGTATTGCTTTGATTCAAAAATGCATTCCAACTTTTGTTACATGTACTATAGCAATACGTAAAAAAGAATTCAAAGCATTAGGCCCAATAGAAAAAAAGCCTTAGCATTTTAAATGAAGACAAACTAGTTATTGTTTCTTTCTGAGATAAGCAAGTTTAAAATTTTGATTTGCCATAGGGATGTGAATAAAAACGAATGTAAAAGTTATCATATTTCTTCGTTTTTTAAATTTAGAGCTTTCAAATTGTGTGTGGTTATAGAAAAGTATATAAAAAATAATTTAGGCTAAAAAAAATTAGGTTCGATTTTTTGACCGATTTTGTTTATTGAATCGTACTGTGTCCTCTTAGCGAAAACATAATCTACAGAGTGTTAACGAATCCTAGCGACACACATTCAGAGGGGAGATAGTAGGCAGTATTGGGACATCAAATCCCCATAGAACAAGGGGCCGCAAACTACTTTTGGTCGGTGAAAATCATGATAATATTAGCCTTCGGAAGGACATTGAGCTAGACGCGGGGAAAGGTCAAGCAAATGCGAGGATTTGGGAAGCCTTGGTGAGGTTGAAGAAACCTACCTGCATGTATGCAAATTTCCCAATTCTCTCAGAGATGCTGTAAGGAACTGGCCACTGCTTTTTGATTACGGTACGTAACCACCTCCATGCTACATATACCAGGATGTGGATTGGACGCGACCGACTTTTACTTGGCCCCCCGGGCGGGCGGCGGCTGATGTGGTTGGATTTGTTTTCGGGCCACCTAAAATTGCTTTTGTATGAGACGCCGGTGGCTACAGTAGAGGATCTCAATGCACGGATCGTCGTCCCTTCAGCTGACGTCACTAGAACACCAGATTTGCTTGAACGAGTCCGACAATCCTTTGTCCAATGGTGTCGGTTGTGCTATGATCTACGCAGCCACAACTTCGAACAATTCCTGTGTCAATCACTAGCCGTTGTATTTCTAAAGTCGAGCTGTGATGCATTGCTCGTATTGTAAACATGCATTATGTCTCATAAATGTATCTCTTACCTTTTATGGTCCCTTTTCATTTCACTCGACATTCCACCTTTCATAACTCTTTTTTCGAATTACTCCGACTAACCGTGGTTTGCAGCCCCATGTTCTACGGTTATTTGTCGTTCCGTGATGCCTACTAAATTTCTAGAAACGTTCCACGGGAATGAAAAGCTATCCATTATTCAGTAAGCTTCGCTGGTGCTGAGTGATGGCCCTTCACGCCTTGTTCCAAAACATCCCAAAAGTGCTGAATAGGATTAAAGTCTGGGATTATAGGTGGCCAATTTATGACAGAAAAGTCAGAGGAATGCTCATCCAACCAACCAGTAGCCAAACGGGATTTGTGAGAGGTACAAATGTTTTGCTGGAAAACTCCATTACCGTGGGGATAACAGAACAGCATAAACGGATGGAGGTGATCACCCAGCAACTCTACGCCAGAATTGCACTGAGGGAGGTTGGTACAAGCATCAAAGATCCCAATCAATGCCACAAAAAGCACCCAAGATCATGATTGAGCTACCATGTCCTTGTACAGCTCCAACCTGGCATGCAGGATTCATGGCTTCATGAGCCTAACGCCATACTCTCAGCCTCCCGTCGGTGTTAAGTAGTCGTAATCGAGACTCATCACTCCATACTACTCGTTTCCAGTCCTCTACACTTCTAGTCTCTTCACGTCTTGCCTGGGCAAAACGTGCAGTCCGATGGCGAGCATTGATCAATGATATGATGATTGAGTTCTTTGATCGATGGCTCCCGAAACCCATACGGTGAAGCGAGCGTTGCACAGTCCATTTACTGATGGACTGGAACAGTCATTTAACTGGGTGGTAATTTGAGCTAATGTTTGGCTTCACTGGCTACGTACAATACGCCTGAGCCGTTTCTCACCCTGCGCTGTCAAAGCTAATTGTCCTTTGCAGTTTGCCTGATCGCTAGTTGTTTGTCCATCATCCATGTATTCTTGGTATATCCTTGACACTACCGACCTTGAAAATCCTAGCTGTCTGACGATTTTGGAAACTGAATGGCCCACATATCGCGCACCTACGTTTTGTCGTGATCGAAGAAGTCTAAATCAGGCAATTTACCCCTACAGGCAATTCCAACAACTAATTCAGAACTACCACAGTACGCACTATATATACAGTTACCACAGCGCCTTTATTTGCGCATAAATGATGCGCAGCTTTACACAATTTGCATACCCCTTGCTATCTCTAATTCAGTGGCACTTTAGTGTATAACATAGAGACAATGTTTTATCCCAAGGTTATGCAATTACAGATGTGGTATCTAAGTTATTTTAATAACTAAAATGAAGAGGTAAATATTATTAATGGAAATTTATTCTAGGAATCAAACTAAATGATGCTAAGCTATACAAGAATGTTACTTGAAGTTAATTATGGAGTTTTCTAAGAACAATTTGATGTCAACCCGAAGAAAAACAGTTCAAAAATAGAACTGATACATATATCGGTATTGAAACTTAAAATAAAAATAAATAAGTAGAATAAAATAATATTAAATTCATTGTTTTTTTAATGATACATATTTTTATGTGAAAGAAGGGGGAAATAGAAAGCGATATTTAAAGCAAAATTGTCATCATCGTTATTCATTTTGCATAGAGCATGCATTATTGATAAATTTTCCATGCTTAAGCATCCAAATAATAAAGCTATTGTATTTAATGAATACAAAAAAAAAATCGATTTACATATTATATTTAGAGAGAAAATTGATAAGATTCATGTTAAAATGGATAACAGTGGCAGGAAAAAGGGATAGCCATTAATTTCTCCTAAAATTGGGTGATGAACTTTTAAAGGCCTTCCAGATGAAGTGTGAGACAGACACGTTCCAGAAATCGGAAGTGGGGTTATGAAGCATTTTACGGCTTCTTTTATGGGTTCTCCGGTGGAAATCTCTCGGCGGAGGCGCTTAAAAGACTCATAAACAACCCTCGTTACAATACTAAAGATATGTTTTCTGCTGTGGTGCTACTGAAGGAATTAACTGGTTGAAAAATGCCGGATAAAAGTGCTTCACGGATAGTACCAAAGTTTCTTTAGATGGAAAAGTTATAACTTTTTAACAGGGAAAACAAGAGAAACATTCTAAGAATTATCGCCAATACTATTTTGTAATTATAAATAGGGCAAAAAGTTTACACTAAAAGAGAGAGAGAGAAGCAATTTAAAAACATATTCACTATATGAACAAACATGTAATAGGTTATTAACTATACTTTTACAAAGTTGATAATCATAAATTTCTATGTACATAAACAAGTTTAAAACTTTACCTGAAAAACCTTGTGGGAATTTTGAATCTTTCATGTGAAAAAACTCATGCAATAATTTTATGTGTTACAGCATGCATCTACTGCAGTCTGGAAATTTATATAAGTTTTGTATCAATTCTCTATAATTGCTATTTTAAAATATCCCTTTTGAAAGATTTCTCTTAGCTAGAAGTAAAAAATTCAAAGTAAACTTGGTTCTTTATTAATGTTGCTTGTAGAGCAAGTGTTGGTTAGTAGAATCCTCATTAGGTAGTGTTGTGTGGCCAATACGCATCCTCTAGTGTTCTTAAAAACGGAAATATTCTTGTTTTGAGAGGAACGACATGGTGGAGGTAGTAAGTGATATGATAAATATTGTTAGTTTTTAATGAATCTTCAAGTTTTATGTATGTTACGTGATGTTCTTGTGGTGTAAAATTAAAAAATGATTTACTGTGAACAGGAACTGAGACATTCTTCCACAAAGCCAGCTAAAAAGTAAACACGTGACTAATCGAAACTGCATGCATAACAAGCTGGCGTTCAATGTTATATGCTTTAGCTGTTTAGAACACGTAAGAGGTCGACGACAGACCTCGCATTTTGAACAATAATCAAATGATGAAAACGATGTTTGATTCATTTTGAAATGTACTAATTTCCACAGTACTAGTTTCAGTGGTGCAACAGCTCATGAGAGCCAAGGCCTACTGTGTCCATCTCAGTATTCGTGACCTTGGGTGCTGAGGTACATGAGTAAATGTTTCGGTAAGGTGGTCAACCTGACGCGAAAACCAGTGCTTAGTCCCAAAGCAAGCTTGGTACTCATTTATCGACCCACTGAACAGATGAAAGGCAGAGTCGACTTCACCCAGCCCGGGGTTAGAACGCTGAACCTGTGGTGTGGAAGCGCGATATGCTACCACTCGGCAATTGGGCTTTCATATCTTATTGTAAGAGCAATTTGAAGTCAGGTTGAATTAAAAAGGTAATAATCACACTTATTTCACAAAACGTTTTTGATTAAAAAAAAACACCCGAGATTGGAGTTGCTTTTTAATGTAGGTTTAGAAGATCATATACTAAGAGCAGTAATATGATTTGAATATCCAAAAAATTGTTTTAAATGAGGAAAAGAGAGTTTTGTGACTTTCTTAGTTGGATGAGATTATATTTTTTTAGTATTTAAATTGTATTTTCATCATAATTGGAATTGCATTATTATTATTATTATTATTATTAAAATTGTATTTTTGTCATCAATTGTTTATTTGTATGTTCCTTTTTATATGTGTTGTACTTAATTTTTATTCAATTTTCATTATTATTTACAATTTTTATTTAATTCGTGTCTTGTGTTAACCCCTTTCCGGCTTTCCCGAGCGGAACTCGGGCAAGCGAAACGTAACATTCTGGCTCATCCCAAGTGTAATCCGGGCACTGTGAAAATTTATACTGTGTATATAATCAGTCTTTCCCAAATTATTTCACATGTGCTTTTTATGGTTTCGAATAATTAAAAAGTACCACTCAGTGGAATGTTCTGCAAAAAAAGTACGTCCTTCTGGTGAGCAACCACCTTCCCTTTACGCTTGTCTGAAAGACATTTTGTTGACTATATTCCCCCAACAAAGAAGAAAACTAATCCAATACGACTGTGCATTATTTGCTGCTTAAAGAAAGACAGTAAAGGGAAAAAGAGAAACAAGATTCTTCTGTCCAGATTGCGATGCTGGGTAATGTGCATTACTGTGTTTTCGAATTTATCATACACGATCCAATTTTTGGTTAATAATTTCATAATCCTTTATGTAAATGCAAAAGATGGAAATAATATTTGTAATTTAAAATAAAGCTAGGAAATCTTTATAAGCTTTATATATTTATAATTAGTGTTGAACTGACTTCAAAGTCTAATGATTTTTTTACATACAGAAAGCCAACGTTACAGGTAAATTACTCATTTATTTAAATAGATTTTTAAGAAGCTTTGTATGCGAATGGTGCTATTATGTTTAAAAAGATATGTATATATTTGAAAATATGCATAAAAAAATTGACATTTTTTTATCCATAATCCCGAAATAAAATGAGTCTGGAAGGGTTTCGTTTGATAAACTAGGGTTTCGAGCCGTGGTTTTTTCCGCTTCGGTTCTACTAAAAAGATATATTGTTTCAGTTCTGGTTTTCGTTCCGACAAAAATAACAGGTTTCGGTTTAGTTCCGAATGAATAGTTTTATTTTATGTATATTCTTATCTTAAATCATCTATTTACACACAGTTCATTCAACTGAAATAAATCTGCCTTCTACGAGTAGTTTGGAACGAAACTGAAACAGAAAAGTACTAGTGAACATGTAAACAGGAAATGGAGAAGCTTGATTGATTGAATATTAACGTCGCACTGTTCAGCAACACGAGGACTTTTGGCGACGGACCACGAAATTTTGAACCATGGTCAAGTGACGTGGACGACACCTGAGCTGGCACCCCTTCTCCTAACTACCACACCACACCAACGGGAGGACGTTTCATCTCTCGACAGATTTAACGTGCATCGCTGCCCTACACGGTGGGTCTTTAGCGGTACTGGGCTCGAACTCTTGACAAGGCAAGCCACGGTCCGATACCTATACCACTCGGCTACCGCGGCGGGAAATGGAGAAGCAACGTACATGGAATGATGACAATTATACGGTTGACGTTAAATTAGAAAATATTGAAAAGTTACAGTAATAAAATGACTGAAGATACATCTAACCGAAGTAATCAGATTTTTTTTTTCGGTTCAGTTCTGGTTTTCATTTTGACCAAAATAACGCGTTTTTAAGGATTTCGGTTCAATTCCGGTTCGAAACCCTGATTTTAAAGCACAAATGTAATTTATATAAAGAACAATTAATAATAATACTAGTTTTTAGGCGTTTTTTTTATCATTAGATATTCTACTATCAAACAGAGAGTGCACGTTACATAATTTGTACAAAATAATTTTAATGTCATTTAGAATTCTTTTTCTTTTCCGCATATTATTTCTCTTTCGGTTGGTACTGTATCATTAATAAAACATTTATTTTCCTACAAATCTAAAACTTTTCAGAAAAAAAGGGCCAAAAGCATGTTATAAAACACCACCATTCCAATATATAAGCAAAAATACATTACGAAAATAAAAGTCACTAAAAATAGAAACATTACGTTCACTTGATCCTCTATCCTCAACCCTCTTCAAGCACTTCTAGAGTTTCAAAAGATGCATAAAAAATAGATGGGGGAGTAGATATGTAGAGTTTTTCTGATTGAGTGATCTCAATTTCCTTCCCCCACCCCCATTTTTTTGGCGTTTGCGGTCTTCTTTCACAAATATCGACATTTTCTCTCAACCATCTTCAAAACTTCGTTCTATTTTTTCCCATATTTTTTATGATTTTTTTTTTTTTGTAAAGAAGGGAAAAAAAAGAGAAATTGGTCGAATTTACGTTCATCTTATTTGTTCAAAAGTCTCTCCAGTTTCTAGAGGACTTTTGGAATTGTTGGAAAGAGTTATCTTTATATATATATCGAATATTTTACTTCTTGTTTCTCGGAAGAGACAACACGAAACAAGGTGTTCCAAAATATGTACTGTGTATTTTTTTTTGTAGTTAATGCTTAGAACACGTTGATAGATATCTTTTGGTACACAAATATGTCAAAGGGAAAAAAATGTAATAAGTTAGGTATAAGTAGCTGTTTTGTGAAATCATTTTAGTTGTTTGAAATTGAAGTTGAGTGATCTTGAAATATACTTGGAAGATTATTGGTAACCGACCTTATAATTTTTAATCATGGAAAGTTGACGGGGACATCACGAATTTATATCTTATTCCTTTGAGACTTCGGTGCCCAAATGGTGTTGACATCAACTTCATGACCGGCAATGCTTCAATCTAGTCACAGAGTCGTGACTAGTCGTAACTTAAGTCGTGCTGCCACTAAAGACCTGCCGCCTCCGGGGGGGGGGGCTGATGCACGTTAACCTGGAAGCAGGCGTGCACTTAATACTAATGTTAATGGTTGCACGGGGTGACTGAGTTACCCCAATGCTTTTTTATAATTATTTTACTGTGCACAACAAAAATCACTATTCCAGTGAATAATTTAATGAAGAGAAAGTATACTTACCTACTTTTAAGGACTTTTCAATTTCTTTCTTAATTGATAACACTAGGCAACAACAAAAATGTTTCGGGTTCAAAAATAGTTTATTATGAAGTATTTTGATCCACTAAACACGAAAATCACCATAACAACCTCAGATTAGCTCTTGTTTTTAAGAATCAGTACTCAAAAATAGCTGTATTTTCACTCATCTTTACTTTCTGTGCATAATCGGTCTCATAGAACACTTGCCTCCAGGTCGATTTTTAACTTCTATGAAAAGCGTGTAACCGCGCCACTCTGCATGCGTTTTTTGAGTGTAACCTAGAGCGTCAGTAGAACGAAGTACAGAACATAGTGCACAATTCAAGTGACATTCGCTGTTTTTCAACTTGAAACTCAAGGTAAATGAATTCAACTATATTAACTATAGTTTTTTAATTTTTTCGTAAGTAGATAAACACTTAACTGGAATAGTTAGTCTCTGGGACATCCCATGACCCAGATTTCGAGGCAGAAGACTTGATTGAGCCCCCCACAGACTAAATTAAGCAGAATTGAGTGACCCCGTAAGAGATCTTGCCAAAACAGAAGGCAGAGCTTCTGGCATCCAGACTGTACCAATGAAATTTACTCTAACCAGGCGTCACGGTTACAGAGTACAGGACTCGTGAAAAGATTCTTCTTCATTTTTTTGAAAAGAAAGGACATGAGATTTCATGTATTGATGACAACGATGAATTTCATGAACATTAGTTATGATCCAAATAACTGGAGGTTGTTTATAGACTCTTTCAAGTTTGGTTTGAAAACAATATTACTACACAATGGCAACATTCTTCCTTCCATTCCAATGGGACATTCCGTTCACGTGACGGAAACTTAAGCAAATGTGAAATTATTTCTAGAGTTAATAAAGTACAAGGAACATAAATGGCAGATCTGAGATGACTTGAAAATCATTGCTTTACTCATGGGAATGCAGTTAGTCTATACCAAGTACTGCTGTTTTCTGTGTTGGTGAGACAGTAGAGATCGAAAATCGCACTACATACAAGACAAATCGCCGTCCAGAAATCTGAAATCCGGTGTGAGAAAAATCCCAAATGATCCTTTAGTATAGTGATCCGCAACTCCCGGTCCGTTGATCAAATGGTGCCGGTCCGCCTAAAGAACGTTAAACTATTGCCATTTTATTTAAAGTGGTATTTCTCTCGGATTTGCGCAACTTTCCACGGAAATCACTTAATATTCCCCGGTTAATCCTTTTTATTCATTTTTGGTGTAACTATATTTTATTCTGAAGGCATATTTATAAGCGTAACTAAATTGAAATTGTTAAATCAAAACAATCTAAAATATAAACAATCAACGTGTCCCACCCTCAGCGGGCCCGGTAAAATTATCAAACGTTGACCAGTCTTCAGCGATAAAAAGGTTGCGGGGCACTGCTATAGTAAACCCAAATAACATTCTGCTTCCACCCCTGCACATTATGCTGGTATTAATTAAGAACTTTGTGAAGTCCATGAACAAGAAGGGATAGGCTTTTCAATATTTCAGATAAAAATTCCCAAGATTCAGAGATGCTAAGATTAAGAAAGGAATCTTCGTGGGCCTTTAGATACGAAAAATTATGAAGGACCCCACTTTTGATCAAATTCTGAAAGGGAAAGATAAAGCAGCCTGGAATGCTTTTAAAAGTGTAGTACGAGATTTTATTGACAAAAAAAAAAAAAAAAAAAAAGATGAGAACTATCAACAGTTGGTGAAAGAGCTTTTTTAAAAATTTACATGACCTAGGATCCACTTTTCACATTCCCATCTTGATTTTTTCTATAACTGTGGAGCTGTAAGCGATGAACACGGTGAAAGGTTTTATCTAGATATCGTAGCAATGGAACGCAGGTATCAGGGTCGTTTGGACTCGCACAATACTGCTTGATAAGGGATACTCGGGCTTCGACATACAAGTTTGAGTTTGAGTTAATATTAACGTCGCACTGTTCAGCTACACGAGGGCTTTTGGCGACGGACCACGTCGACATACAAGAGACAATCCAAAAGGAAATGTTCACTGGAAATAAACTAAAAATTACTGCTGCTTTCGGATATGAACACTGTTTCTTCAAACATGATTTATTGTATTGTATTTATTAGTTAGTAATGTTTTGTTTTTGAAATTGATGGATGGGCTGTTGTATATCTTAAAAACAAGAGCTAATAAATAAATTTCCTTTACATATTTGTTTTTTTTAAACCCAAAATTAGTAAGAATATGTTATTTAAAACTAGGAAACAGACAAAAAGTTATTTTTTGTTGCCTAGTGTAATTTGAGAAAATTTTTTTAATTAAGCTGAACCAAGAAATTTTAAATGTGCGTGAATATAATAAAGGACAGAAATCACAGGCACACACTTTTCGCTAATATTACTGGAATGTTATTAGCAGGCAAAGCTGTCATATTTTGTTCAAGTTATTGTAGTTTTATTGTCCTTTGATGATTGAAAAATGGCATATTGAACTTTTTTTTTGCTTGTGTCTTTTTGACAGGGCAAAGTTTGCTACACTTGTGGATTTAGATTTTTCTTGATAGAGTTATTTAGGGAACATTTGAAAATTTGCCTTTCAACTCAAACGCTTCATGTTCCTCGCTTTTCTCAAATTTACTTTCACTATCATGATTAACATGTATTATATTTCAGCAGTTTCAACTTCCTTCAATCGAAATCACAGATGCACATTTCTTTTTTTTTAATTCTGCTCATTTCCATTTAAAAACCGTAATAAGTCGTACAACACAGCAATAAAAACCATTAAGTTATTCACAGGGGAAAAATGTAGCATGTTCATTGAAAATATTTTGGAACAAAAGTGGTGGCGCGAGGAACTCTGTCAAAACAAGTACTTTAAGCTTGTAAAAATAGTCTGCCACTCCCCCCAAAAAAGAGGGAGATATGTGACAAAAACATTTTAGTTCCCATGAAGACTGTCATGGTCATTGGTAACAAATAAACAGTTTTCCCAGAATTAATGATTCCGTGAGGCTGGGGTGACTCTTTGCCCCAAGCGCCCGCTCCCGGGTTAAATTTGTCAAGGTTTACCAAACCCTCGTGTTGACAAGTGTAGAAATTAGGAGAGTAGGCTGGTATCGTTCTCGTCACTTGACCAAGGCTGAAAATTATAAGGACTTCCATGAATGATCCTAGGGCCCCTTCTAAATATGGCATTAGTTAATAATCAATCAAAGCGACAATAATTATACCTGCACTTGAGCTAACACACCAGATGTTCTAAATTGTGGTCCATCGCCAATATACATCTTGATGTTGGTGAGTGTGAGTTTAACAATCGGTCAATAAATCTTTTTCTTTTGCATACCATATCCCGACTCAAAAAGAAATTTGAAGCCAAATAAATTTAACGAACACAAGCTGTTATTATTCCAAATTACAGTCTTTTAGTAGATTTCAAAATCGAGCTTCAAATCTTGTGATATTAACCTATGCGCCACAATGATTTAAAAAAATATTTCGATTCATTAAATTGCCATTTCATTTGATAGTTTTAAAGGCTTTATAGAAGGACACCCCCTGAAATTGTTAACGTAAACATACAAAAAAAGATGGAACTACATTTTACTGTTTAGTATATGAATGAAAGCTAAGATGCAGTAAAAGGTAAAGATTTATATGTATTGTAAAGAGAGCAGGTAGCAGGAAGAAGGAGACTAGCAGGTAACAACAACTTTAGCTCCTTACAACTTTAAAGGAGATTTAGTTAAAGATATGATGGAAAAGCATTCGTCAAATAGAAATATTTAGATAATTTGTAGTTTCGTGAATTAAGCAGCGACTTATATTTATTTCGGCTAAATTGATAAAATATTACTTTTGTTTACAGGGCTGACCTCACGATATGTCTGTATTTTCGGACGGGGGCGTGAAGGTCGTGCATGTCATTCAGTATGACCTTCAGCTCTCCATTAATTAATTAATGATTGAATATTTAATTATAAATCGAATCACTTACTCTTGGTACGTCCTAGCGATACACCTTCTAAATATTTGAAATTATGTTCTAAGTTAATTTACTTTGATCCGACACTATTCCAATTTAAAAAGCTAATTGAAGAAATCGTCAATGTTAAATAATAAGCAAATAATCTACGAATCACTCTCGACTAGCTTTATATTACTTTACATTAATTACTAACTCATATAATTTAGCTCCTGACCTCTCTCTCCCTCGAAGCTGAAAGTTAATGCTTTTTAATAAGTCACGCCTTGATTTGAATAAAATAAGTCACGTCTTCCTTTTCGGGAGAACGTTTTCAATAGAACAATATTTAAAGAAACAGTTTTACGCCAAGAGGATTAGTAGGAGGTACGCGAATAGACCCGTTACAGTACTTAATATCATTTCTCGTGCGGATTCGACTATATGCTCCAAAATTATATTATTTATCACTATCGCTCCTTCGTGTAGCTTTAGTCTGAAAAGTTTACTTGAATAAACTCAGAAAAAATGAATGAAGATTTTTTTATTATATTTTGGAGTGATTGTTTATTAACTTCGCATGACAAAGCAGCACGAGGGCTATTGACCATGGCCAAATGGCAAGGATGACATTTGAGCTGGAGAATCCCACTCCTTCTTCCACAACACGCCAAAGTGTACACTTTGAGCCGACATTTAATTTGTATTAGTCCCTCTATCGGGTGAGTCTTCAATGGTTTTTGGCTCGAACTCATTACA
This sequence comes from Trichonephila inaurata madagascariensis, assembly GCA_019973955.1. Classification (NCBI taxonomy): domain Eukaryota; kingdom Metazoa; phylum Arthropoda; class Arachnida; order Araneae; family Nephilidae; genus Trichonephila; species Trichonephila inaurata. The sequence goes on along the minus strand of BMAV01005575.1, from coordinate 159,442 downwards.
CGTTAGTCACAGGTTCAGGACCATGACCAATAGCCTACTTCGGCCTATATTATATACCAGTAAGGCAAGGTTAAATTAAATCTTAAATAAAATCGGATTGCATTTTTATTTTCAAAATATATGCTTTATTATCTCTTCAAGTATAAAAGAATCGATCAAAAAGCCATAGTCAAAACAAACACAATTTATTAGCACGTCTCAACAACCTAACAAATTAACAACCCAAGTTAAGGAATGCACCTTTAGATAAATATGGGAGCAAACATGAGGTAGACGAGGTAATTGAATATTTAATTATAAATCGAATCACTTACTCTGGGCATTTCCTAGCAATACACCTTTTAAGTATTTGGAATGGCCGCGGTAGCCGAGTGGACAAGGTATCGGATCGTGGCTGGCCTTGTCACGAGTTCGAGCCCAGTACCAACAAAGACCTGCCGTGTAAGGCAGTGATGCACGTTAAATGTGTCGAGAGCTCAAACGTCCTCCCATTGGTGTGGTGTGGGAGTTAGGAGAGGGGGTACCAGCTCAGGTGTTGTCCACGTCACTTGACCATGGTCCAAAATTACATGGTCCGTCGCCAAAAGCTCTCGTGTAGCTGAACAGCGCGACGTTAATATTCACTCACTTTAAATATTTGGAATTACATTCTAAGATAATCTACTTCAATCCGACTCTATTCCAAACTAATAAGCTAATCTTAAATATTAATCAAATAATCTACCAATCACTGTTGACTAGCTTTACAGTAATCACTAATTGCTATCCTATAGCTTTTATCTCTCCCCCTTCGAAGCTGAAAGTAAATGCTTTTATATAAGCCTTGAATTGCATAAGTCACGTCTTCTTCTTCGGGAGAAAGTTTTCAATAGTATAATATTTCAAGAAACATTTTTACTCCAAAAGGTAGGAGGTACGCGAATAAAACCGGTACAAGCAGAAGTAATACTATATTTAAATGACTAAATTTATCAATAGCTTCTTAAATTTATTTTCAAATACTTTTTCTGTTTTAATTTTCTTAAAAGTTAAATTTAGAGTAGAACTAACTATTTTAGTTCCAGATTACATACGGGACTTATTTACGAAAGGTAAATTTGATTTTCAAATCCAGTAATAAAAAAGATGTAGTTGAAAATAATTTTTATATATACTCATTTTTTCCTCTAAACATATTACAGCTAATAAGCAAGATATCCACGTGTCAACTTTAAAATTAATTATTTATCTCTTTTTTAGTATATACAAATATATTATTTGAGACTTTGCTGCAATGTAATTTCAGTAAACTCAGATAATTCTCATAGATCAAGGTACTGAACTATTGATATAATGCCACATAGAACTGTGGTCATCAAATGAGAACCACGCAGCTGTTTCGAATGGTACCACTGATTACACGAGTATGCAAATATACATTATTACATTCGATTTCGATTACGATACTGTTTTACTGACATCTTTCAGAGGGAGAGAGAGAGAGAGATGGATTACATCTAAGAGCCATTTCCTATTTAAAATGATTATCCCAAAGATAAAGCAAGTATTTGACTTAGCAAAAGAAATTCATTCTTCTGAATTTAATAATATTTTACGTCTTTAGAGAATTCTTTATTTTTTAATGATAAAACGAGCATTATTTCTTTGTTAATTAGCTTAAATTTAGGATAACGTTGATAACTGCTTGTGTGTTTATTGGTAACATTTATTTAATAATTACATTTTTTATTGGTATTATTTGTTGTTATCACTAGATCGTAGTTGCTACAGATGAGTACTCTTTATCCTAAAAGTATTGCAAATAGTTTTTAAACAAAAATAATTTTTGATATGACATTGATAAATTACACAAATTACATTTAGTTAAACAAAGGTTAACAAGTAATATAAAAAAAATGTAAGTCAATTCCTACTTAGATAAATAAAGAAAAATTTTATTTTAGCTACTTTTTATTAAATAGTTACAATTAATATAAATATGTATATACATATGACAAAATCACAACATTAAGTGGTAATTCATTTTTATTCATTATCATTAAAGTATCGTACTGTCATCCAAAACAATCGTGTATATAAAATTTCAGTTCAACTGAATGCTCTAAAACGTGCGAAAAAAACCTTTTCAAGTTTTGACGCGTCTTCAAAATGGTCGCGAAGTCGCCAAAAATGATGCCAACGTGGCTGTATTTTTAATTCTTTAAATAATTAGTTTTAATCAATTAATTTTTTTTAATTATAATTAAATTATTGTATTGTCATCCAAAATAATCATGTATACAAAATTCCAGCTCAATTAAGCGCTTTAAAATGTATTTTATTAACAATTGAAAATTCCACCAAGATAAATAAATAAAAAAGCACAAACAAGCAAATAAATATATAAAGAGTGTGAGTTAATAGTAGTAATCTAAAAAAATCAGAAAGATTGCAATCGCTTTTGAAGTAGCATTTTTCTTTAGCTGAAATTTATGAACATGGGGAACGTATGCTTCATTTTTAAAGAAACACAATAAAAAGGAGCTAATTTTAGAAACACTTCATGAATATGAAAATGCTACAACAAGAAGGAATGGTTCGAGAATGAGGAAATTCGACGAACAGAGAAAAATAGCGGCTAACAAGTGTGTTTATTTGAAATGATACAAATAACACTGAGTGAAAACAACGTCAGACCAATAGGTTATAGAGCCAACGTGACGGCGATACACGAAGAAACACAAGGTGTAGGCTCAAAGGTACATTTAGGTAAAAAGTCAGTGAGAGTACGTATAGTGTACTGAAGGATAGCTCACCATTCCCAACTAATCATTTTCCACAATTCAGTCATTTTCCAGGTGTGTTTGATTGGTGAAAGATCAGAAAAGAATGGTAGCCATAAAAATATTTATGCATCTTGCAGAGTACGTTGTTCGATGCGTAAAATGGGCTCTTATTTTGTTTTACTCTATGCATACTTTAATCATATTATTAGCCAAAATATTCCTAATTTTACTAACTTTAAGGGAAAAAAGCATCATATATAAAAATACAAAAGTTGTGTTTCAGAACAGTTTCGACTTCCATTCTCTAGACCGGTCCATGGATCAAATGGTGCCGGGCCGCCTAAAGAACATTAAACTATTGCCATTTTATTTAAAGTGGTGCATTTCTCTCGGATTTGCGCAATATCCACGGAAATCACTTTATATTCCATGTTAAATCACTTTTATTCATTTTTGGTGGAACTATATTTTATTCTGAAGGCATATTTAAATGTAACTAAATGAAAATTGTTAAATCAAAACAATCTAAAATATAAACAATTAACCCTCAGAGGGCCGCGGTAAAATTATCAAACGTTAACCGGTCTGCAGCGATAAAAAGATTGCGGAGCACTGTTCTAGACCAGGGGTACTCAGTAGCGCACACAGAAATTTTTCAAGGGGGGGTTGGTCCGGGGTTGAAAGTTCACCATTCTTGTATCATGCTCCTTTTGAATTTGTCGATTTTCGGGAACAAAACACAGTAAAAAACTAATTATTGAATAAATAATTAGCATTAATTAATAAAATTAATCATTAATAACAAATACTTAATTAAATTTTACGTACTCTATACTTAGAATTATAATCAATAGGAAAAAAATCAAGGGCTTTGGGGGGGGGGGGCCCGCACCCCCCGTGGTGGGCGCAACTGGGGGTACGCAACCATTTTTTTCTGCCGAGTCACATACATATGTTAGCTTTTATACGCGGGCCGCATACATATGATGACCATTTCACGCAGGCCGCGACATGAGGATTAATGGAAGAGAGGGGAGGGGAAGTGAAGTGCTTTAAGACCAAGATAACATAGAAAATTTAAAATGTGGAAAATTGATCAAAATATTAAAAAACTTCTATTTTACTTTTTTAAAATTATTATTTTTTTATATTTTTTATTTTTGTCACTGAATTTTTCTAAATTGGAAGCATTTAAGAATGACTCCTTTACAATTTCTGCATCAGTAAGCGGTTTCGTATGATTACCAATAATATAACAAATTTCATAGGGTGCTTTTGTTACCACTGTGACATTTCAATGATAAAACACTTTTTAGCTGTTGTAAAGATTATCCAAAAAAGCCTATTTATCATCTCTTGAAAGAGATCTTCAAGGAAAATTGTCATTACACGCTCGATTCCTGTTTATTTTGGCATTTTTTATACAACACTTTTGTGACAAATCAAACAATTACTAATCCATGATTACTACAAAATAGTCAACTTCCCAATCGTCTTGGAACAACTTATTTTCTTCGAATATTTTTCGCTTGCAAGATATGAAATATAGTTAAAAATTAGTTCCACTCATAAAATGGTCACCACTCTACTGTTGTCTATTACACTTATTAGAAAGAAAAATATAAATTTGCACCTATATGACACCCACAGCAAAAATCAAAATTGATATATTTGATTTTTTAACCAAGAATTTCCCACAAATTTTATAAATAAATGAACTTTTCAGAGCAATGGGCCATGACTGGGCCACTTAAGGTATCCGAATACGTTCGGAACCGTGATTTTGCAAAATCGTATAAAAGGTTAATATTTATGATATTTAGTGTCACTTAGATTAGAAAACGTATATAAAATTGTTTTAAGGATAGTATTACAATAAAAAATTATTTAAGTACAATATTTTGACAAAAAATGAACATAGAATGACCCATTTTCAAAACGTTCTCCTTTTAAGAAAAATGCATCTATTATATTAATATTTTGCCTCTATATAGCTCAGACTTCTGTACAGAGGCTCAACTAGAATTTTTGAAATATATAACTTAGGAGTGGATTTATCTATATTTTAATACAACAGAGGGAGAAATTTTAAGAAAAAAACGCCGATAATTATATATTTCAATTGGTGGTAACTCTGAAAATGATGTGAATTTTTCAAAAATCTTAGTTCAGACTCCTTGGAGAAGTCTTTACTTTATATAAGCACACAAAATATTATTATTTTAGAAGCATTTTTTTATAAAAGGAGAACGTTTTGGAAAAAAAGTTATTCTAAGTTAATTTTTTGCCAAAATATTGTATTTAAATATGTTTTTTTTTTGTCATAATGTCCTTAAAACAATTTTATACATGTATTCTAATCTAAGTGATGCTAAATAGCATGAAAATTATCCATTTATGCGCTTTTTTAAAATAACGGTTCCGAACGTAGTCGGATACCTTAAAAAGGCCCAGTGGTTGAGCACGGGCTGCAGGTTGAGTATCGCTGCTCTAGACTCAAAGTCCTTGCATTGGTATGGTGTGGAAGTTTGAAAAGTGGAATTCCAGTGCAGGTGTCATCATCATTTGACCTTGGTTCAAAATTACGAGGCCCGTCACCAAAAAGCTCTTGTGTTTCTTTATAGCGTGACGTTATGAAACACTTCCACTTCCTCCCACGATTTCTTTCCAGTGCTATAATAAGTTTCTATTCTTAAGCTGGTTTTCTATTATAATACTAAAAAAGAAATTTGCAGAAAACTATTTTTATTTTCAAAGAAAACTATTTTTTTTAAATATTTTTATTTTGCCAAAATACATTGCTAGAATTATTAAAAATGCAAAATTATACGCTTATTACAATAAATATTAACTTGTTCCTATTTATAGCGGCAATATTCTTTTATCCTTGAGGTTTTACTGGAGACTCAGACCATAACGCTTGCGAAAACAGATATGAATCAGAATAACGAATAACATGCCATACTTAGTAAAAATTATGACTTAAGAATGTTTCTATGAATTATTTAAGTAATATAAATTGCAACACAGAGACAAGATAAAATTTTTTCCTAAATGCAAATTGTTAAAAATTTCTACAGCTGATTAGCAAATAATTTTTCGTACCTTATCTTTGTCCCTTATGATCATATCTGAAGATCCAATCTAACCCCTTAAAAATCTTTTCGGTAAGCATAGATTCCTTGGTTATAAAAAAAGCAGGGATTTTTTACAGGAAGAGAAAACAACTTAAACAAAAAGGACCAATATGTATGGGCCATCTGCGCATGTTTATATCTCAGTAATACATAGGGGCTTATTTCGGTAGATCGTGCTATTTCCTGTAAGTAAAGAAGACATGTATTCCCCTTATCGATAACCTAGTCCGAAATCACGTATGTTGTCCGGAAGCGACGAAACGGAGCAACGACAACAAAAAAAGATTCTAGGAAAAGAAAACCTTTTCGAAATCGAAAACTGAATGAAGTCGGGTACGTGCAAATGGCTCGAGCCATTCCTACCGGCCACCCCCATCTACTGTACAGAAAAAAGGACATCGCTTACTTCTTCGCAATTTCGAGAACTACTTTTCCAGGGGAAAGAGGGGTGGAACTCCCGAGACATTTTCGCCAGATTTCACTCCAATTGTTCCAAGTCGCGAGTCAACCCCGTGGCGAAAAAAGGAAAAAGATCCCTCTGAATCCTGGAAAAAGTTTCCTGGGGTAATGGGCTTGGGCATCATAAAAAGAAGACACGATATCAAAATGAAAAGAAGAAAAAAGTAAGAAGATGGTACAAAAATGGATAGGGGGAGCACTTTTCCGGACTTCTTTTATGTACTCCAATATTTTTTTCTTGTTTTTTCCGCGAGAATCTTAAATTTTTCATCGTCTCCCACCCGGTTGTTTAGCATCGGAGCCTATTTCGAAGAGAAGGATCGGGATTGCTTTTTTTGGGGGTGTATGTGTTTGCCCAATCGTCCGAGTTGTTAGTGTGATTGAGCACGTCAGGTGGTTGAAACGAAGAAGTTCAGAATGAACCCCCATAAGCAACCCCAAATTCGATTTCGTTCGAATCGAATGACCGTTTCAGAATTGGAAAGTGTCATTCGTTTCTGCGTCCCGTCGTTTGAGACATCTATTTGCAGAAGTGACTTTAAGTTAAAGAAGCTCGTTTTTCTTTCCTTTCGCTTGCACACAGGAGTGGAAAATATAGGTCACATCTCTGGCATAGTTTATTTTACGCAATATCTCTTAAACAATAAGAATTTACTGACTTAATTTATTAAAAGCAAGGAAAGTTATACACAGAACGCTTGTAAATGATGAAAATACTTTAAAAATGAATGAAAAAATAAGTATAAATAGTAATTTTACTTAGAGTAGTATGCTATAGATATTAAAAAAATCGTGCGTGTACTTATGACAACACGATAGAAGTGAAAACTCCTGATTTACTCTGGGCTAGAAGATTTAGTTGTACGTACATACTATTGCAAAAATGCCAATCGTCAAGACAACTCGCCAAGTTGGCAACCCTGATTTTTACCATGTGTCTTACTCAATGAATTGGATACCATGTGCTCTTCCTTTCATATAATGTCGCCAATACTGTAGCTATAATACGTAAGTACTATTTATATAACTTATATAACGCCGTATATTATGTAAGGCTAGAAAAACTTGTGCCCTGAAAACTGTTTACTTTTCTTAAAATTCTCTTAGCAAACAAAAGGACAGGGTTCGTACTTTTTCACAATTAATTATTTTATTTTCTCGTAATCTCCTAGTTGTCATCACTAATATAAATCAAAATATTGGCGAATTTCTCACAAATTAACTTCATTAAAATTTCGGATTTTAAAATTTTGGCACATTTTTGTGCTTAAATGCTCTTTTTACTGAATCAAAAAATAGATCCCATGTTTCGTTTCTTCTTATCTTTAATCTCTTCATAAGAATAATCGGTACTTACATACTATCGTAACAATGCCAACGATTAAGATAACTCGCCAAGTTGGCAACCCCGATTTCGATGTGTCGTGCACACTGAAATGGCAACCATGTGTTTCGTTTCATATAATGTCACCAATATGGTTGCGATAGTACATAAGTACCGAATAATATTTTTTTTCCTGTTATTTTCGCTTGCAGTCCTCTTCTCTAGTTCACTCGTTAGAGTTGAGTGGAAGTGGGCTGCATGACTCTAATATTTAAATAAAGAAAATAAAAATTCACCAGAAAAAGTGTTCTTGAAATTTTTACTTAAAAAAAACAACAACAACAACAAAAAAAACACGAGCCTAAAAAGTTTTTAATTCAAAACTAAGCTTGCGTCTCTGACCCGAGCACGATTGCCGATTAGAGCCGAGTAAAGCCACAACTGGCGTAACTTACCCAAACCTGACGCTTAATTTAAATTCATTCTTCAGCAAAACGCACCTAAAGAAATTATCACTTAAAAAACGAGCATCTTCAATTTTACAGTATGTTTTATTGCCTAATTAATATGGAATCTCTTCTAGAAGTATGTTAGATTGTATATTATTTTTTAAGTCCTATAAAAATGCACAAATGAATACAATACTCAAATTGTATCCTCGGTATAATAGTCATAGTATATTATGGAGAACACAGCTTCTTGACTGAAAGCTACATTTAGTGATACCTGAATTGCTAATCTAATTTAAAAATATTCCATAATTACACCATTTACAATAGTAGCAGCAGACAATTTCTGAAATCATTATATTTGAGAGATAACAAAAAATTTCGGCAACAACAATACAAAAAGAACTTTATCCATCAAAACAAGCAATATTTGGAAAATGAAGTCCCATTTCGTCCATAATGTCAAAAAGAGTGCAAACTTGTTCTACTTACATGTCTAATTTTATTTTATTCCTAATAGTAAAAGTAGTAGTTTATTTTTATTTGGGTAATATTTAAAATAGTTACTATGAGATTGGCGTCTAATGACTCCATCATATCAACGAAATTGTGGCTGTCTTATGATTTCTAATGAAATGTTGGTCGTATCCACAATAATAGCGTCTCAATTATTATAGATAATTTTAGAAGTTCTGTAATTTATATGAAAAGTAGTTTTCTGGACAGAGGATTTGGAAAGAAAAAGTAAGTGGCATCCTGTCCCCAACCTGGGAAATGCTGTATATCTTGTATTTTCTTGATGAGACTTGTGCTGAAGCATCTTTTTGTATGAATTTGTAGTATGTTTTTTAGTATGTAACTCATCATTTTCTAATTTTTATATACATGTATAAATATCTAATGCTCAGAAGTGTAAGAAGATTTGAGATGCCAAGTTTTTCTCTACATTTTAATTGATCCTTAGTGTGAAATGTTTTTTTATTTGTCATTTCTAAAAAAAATTATTCCATAAGCTCCTCCCCCAGAATAAACCCTTTTCCAATTTAAGATTAATTTGAATCTTCATGTATTTTAAACTCTTTACGTTTGGCTATTTATGCACATCGCATTTTTTATACTTTTAATAAGAAGTGAAGACATATTTTGAAACAACTTACAAGAACAGTTTCCGAAAACCAATTACCGTAAAATCCGGCGTATAACGCGCCCCTATACTTTCAAGCTGCAATTTTTAATTTTTAGATATATTCGCCATATAACACGCACCTCCTTTTTTATGAAGAAACCTGAAATGCTCTTATGTTTTGAAGTTGTTTTTTCGAGATATTATTCCAAGCTTAAAAAAAAAAAAAAAAAAAATAGCATACGTTTAAAACTACAACCCTTTAAGATCATAAGGAATCTCATTTCTTTCAAATAAACAGTATTTTGATACATATAGAACTTTTTCTAAGCTCATCTTTTTTTATTTTTGTTTTTAAAGTTCTCATTTTTATACCTGGCGTATAACGCGCACCCGTAAATTTCGAACTTGTTTTTTGTGTTCAAAGTGTGCGCTATACGCCGGATTTTACGGTAATCATCACAATTGTATGTCTCTTTTTATATTGATATTTCTTTCATTTGCGCATAAGTACACATATTTTGTAAATTATAAGAAAATAAAAACTTTGAGCACAAGTTCGTAACTCTAATAATTTCATTTTTACTATGCTTCTTAGAATAATATGCTTCTTATACTTCTTATAAATAATAACTCTTATATATAAGCAATTTTGTCTTAAATATTAAACAAATAAATCCTTCGGATATGAATCTATATTTCGATAAAATCAAAATAATTACTTTTAAAAAGAATACTAGTATTACCGTCTCCTGTTTCGCTAAAGTTAGTTTTTATCACCACTGCTTTTTTAAACACTCCAAGTTAATACAATCTTTTTCATACCCTTTCTCTATACCAGTGATGGCGAACCTATCACCCATGGGTCAGTGTCTGACCCACGCAAGCTTTTTAATTGACCCACGATTGCTAGGCAACCACTTGTTTGCTTACGAGGGTTTATTTAGATTTTCTAATTTGTGTGGCCTATTTATATTCTATTTGAATTTTTCAAGCCCAATGACACAAATGCAATTTAAATGCTATCTATAACCTTCAGTTCTTTCATTACAGTTCCAAACACTGGCGTAGCGTGGACCCCATATCCAAATTCTTTGGAGGCCCTTTTTGGTGGGCTCTCAATATTTTACGATATCTTCTTATACATTTTGGGGCCCCTGAATCATTGATATATACAAATGACAACAAATGTATATGAAAGTATGTAGTATTTGAAATGAAGTAAAAGTGTTTATAAAATATCAAATAAAGTGTATAATTTTTGCTCACATTTTTTTTTGTTGAAAAACATCGAAAACCAAAGCAAAAAACCATATTTAAAGCACTTTCTTCGGATAAAATGCACTTTAATTAGTTATGTGTGTAGAAAGAGACTTCCATAGCGCCCTTTTTTACCCGTTATAATCCAATTGAATTTAAAGAAGAAAAAAAAGAGTTTTAAAAATACTCAGTTAAAAATTTTTAAACTTAATTCTGGTGCAAATGGGAATTAGTGACCCACGGACTAGTACTAAAAAAATATGAACAAAATTTGACCCTACGTCTCAAAAAGGTTCGCCATCCCTGCTCTATACTTCTCTTTTTAGTACCATAAAGTAAGAAAATGTCCAATCGAGATACGATCCTAAGTGAATTAACGCAAAAGCAAATGAAAGAAATTCCTCCTCTATGTTACGCTAAACCACGAAATTACTACTGTGTTTCCACCTTTCCTTTCATTCAAAGGAAAGAATCGTAAATCACCTTGTCACTTATCTCTCATTTCCATATTCTGCAGATTACCCCAAAAATAACACTTTCCCGCAATCTGAATCCATCAATATGGGTAACAGTCCTGATTGTCAGATTCGCGTTCCACCTTTCAGCGTTCATTCATAATTACGAGAGATTCTTGGAGCACAGTCAAATACGTATTAATGACTCAGCAGAATATTTCTCCTGCATCTGTGCGTCGGGGACCGTTTTCGTTATAATTGCAGCGCTCTCCGACACAAAAACATGACGTTGATTTATGGTTCTGGTTCGTGAGACATAAAAACAGATGTGGGGTTATTGCGTAGATGGAATTGCAGGTTTTCCATATTTTTTTTTCGTTGGAAGACGACTGAGTAATTATTTATTGGTTGGAAGATACGGATTTGTCCATCATGGGCCAAAGTTCTGATGTAATTACCTGGTGTTTCCTTAAACTTCTAGGAAAACTTTGTGGGATGTTCTGATCTTGAAAATTTTTCATGAACACAATGAGTGATTTAAGTCACTCTGTGAACCAACTCGAAAACTATTGACAATGGACCTCGTAATTTTGAACTACGGAAGACATCTGGCATCACTTCTTTAAGCTTACCACACACATGGCATTACTTTGACTCTCGATAGATTTACCATCCATCAGAGAGTTTTAAAAATAAAAATAAAAAATGAGCATAAAGAAAAATTAGGCTTCTACATATACGCATCGAAATACTGTTTCTTTAAAAGAAATTAATCCTTATGAACTTAAAAGATTCTAGTTCCAGAAATATACTATATTATTTTCTGAAGCTTGGAAGAATACTTCGAAGAAGTGACTTCAAAACGTAACCATGTTTCTTCGTAAAAAGGTGGTGGTCGGGGGATGTGCGTTATACGGCGAATATACCTAAAAATTAAAAATGGCAGAATCAATGTACAGGTGCGCGTTATACGCAGAATTTTATGGTATGTAGGATAAAAACGACTCAACACTCATTCACTCACTCTCTCATCACAAAATCTTCGTAACTATTAAACATGCAAACTTTAAATTTGGCAGGCATGTTCCTTTTGTTCAATACAGATCCTCTAAGAAAGGGTTTTGCGAAAATTGACCCCCAAGAGAACTTGAGAAGGTGATGTAGATAAAAAAAAATTCCGTTTTGAAATATTAAACCTACATACATGACGTTAGGTGAGCATGTTTCTTTTGTTGAGTAGCGATTCGCTAAGAACGGATTTTACGCAAATAGACTGCCTTTGAACAGGGAGAAAAGGACACATTGAAAGTAATATTCTTCTGTTCTTGAAATTTAAGTTCAGTCCTTTTTAAATAAATAAAAACAAGAGCTGTAGGAATGCTTTTGAGTCCAACAGAAAGCTTATAGCTAGGATTTAAATATCAATAACTTAAAACCAATAAATAGCCTCATGAGGTCACGAAACATCCAGCGAAGTGAATAGCTACTGACTAGTATATATATATATATAAATGAATGTATGTATGAAATCGCTTCACTCCAACAGCGTTAAACCTATCACTATGAAAATTGACATGTACATGTATTTTTTTTTGTGGAAAAGGATTTTGTGCTATCCTCTTTGTTGGAGCTTCCCATCAGGTGGCGCTACAGCATATCGACTTCTGCCCCGTTCAATCAATCGCCAAGTTGCCAACGGGGTCGCCAAAAATGATGCTAACTTGGCTCTATCGTCAACATTTCACTATGTTTCCATTGAATCGCCATTATAATGCAAAGAACGGTGTTGTTTATGAATCCTATAAATTTAACATACAATAAATACAACAGAAAATAATATTAACGCATTACACATCCAGATATAAATTATTTAAGCTATTTTAAGCGTTCATTGCACAAAGTTTGTAGCAATGTGTTACTTTTGCTGAGCAGAGATCAGCTTAGGAAGGTGTTTTCAAAAGTTAACCCATAAGAGACTTAAGGGGCGTTATAAATAATAATAATAATAAATCCTTTTTATCAGCTATTAGATCTTACTTTAACTCAGTGGCGCAAAAGTCCATGAGGGTCAAGACCTACTGTGCCCAACAGTATACGTGACCTTGGGACCTGAGGTGTATGAGCAGATGTTCCGCTCAGGTGGTCAATCTGACGCTAAACCTCCAGTGTTAAGTTCTCAAGCAAGCTTGGCACTTATTTATCGACCCACTGAAGGGATAAAGACAGAGTCAGCCTTGCCCAGCTCGGTATTGAGCCTCAGACATGTGGTATGAAAGCGCGATGCACTAACCACCCAGCCACTGGGCTTATTGCTATTAGATCTACTGACTTAAAATTTAACAGCTATGGTTTTTTTTGTTCAGCTGAGATATGCGAAAAGTTTTTTTTTGTTTTGTTTAGTTTGCAATTCACGTAAAATTAACTCATTAAATACTTCTTTATGCTTCCGTTTGTATTGTTTAATTTTTCAATTCACCCGTGCAAAGAACGGGTATACCACCTAGTATATTATATAAGTGTACAATTAAATTTTAGAATGTATTTGATTGTAAAATCAAATATCATAAACATGAAAAAATACTATATTCCTTTATCAAAAACATTCAAGTTGCCCATTTTTCCTTAAAAGTTGCACACACACACAAGAGCTCTTTCCATCCATACTATCCCTATCATCAAACCTTTATCCAGAATGTAGGGAAAAAAAACTTCCTGCGAAAAGGCAAGCATAAAAAATCAGATCTGTGAATGAAATACCTTCCACAATGGTTCCCATCGGGACAATAAAACAAGAAAAATAATTTATAACCCGGGCTAAGGAGGCCGAAATTGGAGAATTTCTACCATTCCCTGAACCTTATAATAATGCCCTTCAGTAGGCGGGCAGGAGGCTTATTTTAGACGTGGGAACACCAAGACATAAATCAAAGGGAAAGGTAATAATCATAATACGAATGCGAAGAAGCGGTTTCTTGCATTTGCATTGCTCAAAAGTTGTACAGGGATATTTCTTTCTGGCTCTGGCAAACTGTTTCTTTCCGTAAATTGTTACGCGATTCTTTTTCTATCCATAAAATCCTAAGTGGAACTTCGTGTATCGGTATTTATTACAGTTTGCTCCTTTAGTGCTTTTGAGTTTTCACCCTTTTTTCCATTTTGGCCATTTGGGAAAGAAATTCAAATATTTCTTTAAGAAAAAGAGGAAGAGAAGATGCTCCAGCAATGGATGGGTCGTAGTTTTCAATGACTACTGAAAGTGATATGAAACTATTTCAACTAATATATGAAGGGCGTCAGTTAATGCTTGTCCCAGGAGAGTCAATGGTTTGACTCTTATTATTTGAACTTACGATTTTAAGTTTTATGAAGTGGTTTTGTTTGAATAGTTTTGGAATTATTGACTCTTTCTAAAACAGTGAAAGTCGCTTAACACGAAATTGAAGGGACAGAAATATTTTTTCGTGTTAAAGGATATTGCAAGTAAATAATAAATAAAATAGAAAAAAAATGTATATTTAACAAAATTAAGTTAGTTGGAGTACATTTTATTTACATAGATACATATACAGGGTGTCCGAGCTTAAAGTATCCAAAAGTTATGATTTATTATTATCCATCAGATTGTAAAAAACTGTTCATCCATGGATTGGGGAACTCTCTGAAGATTTTTGGGTCTAGTCGGATCGGCCACAAGTGCGCGCATTATTTGGCAATCGCAGACGATAAACTTTTTACACTGACTTCATTTGTAAAGATGTGTGGACGCCACCGTAAAAGATGCAGTGTGTACTTTGGTTAACGGAATTTAAATCAGTCACGCGTGTACAGCGACGTGTTCGAACAGAATGGAATATCGTCACTGGCTTGCCTAATAGACTTATCAGGATTCTTACAAAATCCATCACGCACACGATCAACAGTGTCTTCTGTCACGAAAACTTAAGGATACTTGCCAGTTTGAGATACCAAAGTTCCCGTCTCCTTTAAAATTCTTTCCCATTGGTGGATAGATTTTGATGTCGGAGGATCGACATTCCATTCTGTTCGAACACGTTGCAGCACATGCATGACTGATTTAAATTCCGTTTACCAAAGTACACACTACATCTTTTTCTGTGGCATCTTGATCTTTACTAATGAAATCATTGTAACAAGTTGATCGCGTTTGCGATTGCCGAATATTGCGCGCACGTGTGGCCGATTGGGCTAGACCCAAAACATTTCGGAGGGGTTTCAATTCACGGATGAACAGTTTATTACATTTTGATGGGTAGCCATAACTTTTGGATACTTTAAGCCCAGACACCCTGTATTTGCACGTATAAAATAAAATCAATGAAAAAAAAAACCAAAACATTTACAAGAACTTAATGAAATTTAATACAAAATTTTCAAGTTAGTATGCTTTTGAGATCACCAGCCTTAAGAAGCTAAATCTTAACTTTAAGCAGAACAGAAATTTCCTTTCCCCCTGAGCTATTTGCCATTGTGCTTTAAAAAAAAATTCTTCTAAAGTAAAATTAAAGAAAAGAAAAACACAAATGAAACTCACTGATTTTTACTCACATTGTAATGTACTCGTCACTGAATTCTTAAGTCAATTGATGTGACATGCGATGTTTTGGTGTAGCGTTTGTTGAGGGTGGAAATGAAAGTAGCTTAGATAAAAACAAAATTGGCTTGTCGCAGGCTATTCCGAGGGCCATTTTAAGACCAAGTTAACCTTCTTTCTATGAAACGTGTGAAACCACCTCTCTTTCATTTCACACCCTTTTTTTATTTCCACAGCGCGAATATTGTTCATTCCAAGAAGGGAAATCTTTTAGTGTTAAGCAAAATATTTTCGGTTCGTGTTAAGAGAAGGAAAAAACGTGCATGAAAACACACAGCAGTATTTTGGGACTGTTGTATTATTTCGTGATAACCGATATTTCCTCTTAAGCGTTTTCGGGCTAAACATATTTCACTTGCTTTTAGCATTAACAAATCGTTGGTCTAATTATCAGACTGCGTAACTCCATCTGGGATGCTAATTTGATACAGTAGGGCTAGGCACCAAGTTCTTGTTAATGTTCACGAAAATAGGCGATAATATTACAATACGGTTTACTTTGATATTTTTATCATGCGATAAATAATTTATATCTCGCGAAGTGTACTACATTAATATTATTTTCTGTTGTATTTATTTTATGTTAAAATCTTGCCACCACCTCTCCCTTCGAAATCTAGTTTTATTATGAAATAAAAAAAATAGTGATTATACTAATCGAAGGAATAAATTAAAAGCGGAGCGCGCACTGAAACATGATGTAGACAAAACAAGAGGGAAAGCTTTGCTTCACCGCCGCTTGGCGCGATTAAGGAGTCGCGCCAAAAAGCGCTTGGCGCGTTACACTCCTATATCAAATCAGTTACACCAGTGGGGTTACGCAGTCTGATAATTAGCCCGACGAAATGACTTTCAGTTACTTGCTGACGCATTTTGAGGTTTTTACAACGAACTGAGGAAGACTTTTAATTCTAATTCTTTTTAAACCGATACATTAAAGCTAAAAGCATCCTACTATTATATTTCTTTTTATAAAAAATAAAAAGAGAGAGATTAATTATAATGATTCGGATTGTGTGTGTGTGTTAAAAAAGTTTTCTTGGTTTAGTCATAAAGCATTCAATTGAAATTAGGTGATGTAGGTTCAACATCTGAATGTCTGAAGAGAAATTTAAGATACTTAAATCGGCATGAGCGAATACAAGTGGCATGAGCTCGTACATTGTTGGAAGTTTTTTTACATACGTGAGTGAGAGTATTATTAACTTTAGACTATAAAGTTGCACTAAGGCTATTGTAAATTTGAGCTTCAGTCCAGAGACGAGGACGACACCAGATCCGGCACCCCCTATTCAAACTACTCTACCACGCAAATGAAGGAATTTGAGCCTCGACAGACTTAATGGGCATCGGCCTTCTGTACACGGCGGGTCTTCAATGGCACTAAGCTCGAATTCATGACACACTGGCCCCATGTCTGTGACCATAACTGTCTTACTTCTGTCACAAAACCTTAAGGGCAAAAACAGTTAAGGATAAACTAGGGTTAAATCTACACTGGATGATATATATATATATTTTTAAAAGAAAAATATACGAATACATGCGACATGAACCTATATATTTTTTAAAATTTTACAAAGAAATGTTTTATTGCACTTGCTTAGTTATATATATGAAAAATATTTGAGTATTCTGTTATTTTTAGCTCGAAGTAGAGTTTGCACAGCCTCGGGATACTGAAGTGTCACGATTAAAATAACTAATCCCGGGATTTAATTTTTGTCTAAATTATATTAAATTTTTTTTCCTCATCAAAATTTTTTAAGAATTTAATTCTTAGAAATTTTATATTTTGTTATGAAATACGTACGTAGAATATTGTTGTGCAATTATAAGTGCTATAAGTAAAAAAAATATATATATACAGCTCACATTTCTTGTATGGGAGAACGTCACGTCGAACAGATCTAAGTGACTCATTGCAATACTTACAAATAATATAAAAAAAATTTCAAGAACAGATTTTGTCACAGTTCCTTCTTCAATTAAATACCATTTATTAATAGCGGACCTGCTTGAAAGACTCGAGACAATTCAAAGCTCATTGCATTACTAACAGCTCATGCAACTAGATCATCTATTTCAAATAAGGTAACAATTGAAATTGATTCACATTCTGATTCAATAACTGTGTGGATCAATTTATACTCAAAAACTATTAAGGTATCCGACTACGTTCGGAACCGCGATTTTAAAAAAGCGCATAAATGGATAATTT
The DNA here is from genome assembly GCA_019973955.1 of Trichonephila inaurata madagascariensis. Taxonomy (NCBI): domain Eukaryota; kingdom Metazoa; phylum Arthropoda; class Arachnida; order Araneae; family Nephilidae; genus Trichonephila; species Trichonephila inaurata. Next base: position 141,637 of record BMAV01005575.1, on the reverse strand, counting down.
TCATGATATTTAGCGTCACTTAGATTAGAATACATGAATAAAATTATTTTAAGGACATATTGATAAAAAAAAATTATTTAAATACAATATTTTGGCAAAAAATTAACTTAGAATAACCTTTTTACAAAATGTTCTCCTTTTATAATAAATGCTTCTAAAACAATAATATTTTGTGTGTGTGTGTGATTATATAAAGTAAAGACTTCTCCAGAGAGTCTGAACTATTTCTTTTCGAAAAATTCACATTATTTTCAGAGTTACAACCCATTAAAATAATTATCAGCATTTTTTTCTTAAAATTTTTCCTCTCTGTTGCCGTAAAACCCACTTCTAAGTTATGTATTTCAAAAATTCTAGTTGAACCTCTGTACAGAGGTCTGAGCAATATGCAGGCAAAATATTATTATAATAGAAGCATTTTTCACAAAAGAATATTTTGAAAATGGTCATTCTATGTTCATTTTTTGTCAAAATATTGTACTTAAATAATTTTTAATTGTAATTCTATTCTTAAAACAATTTTATATACATTTTCTAATCTAAGTGACACTAAATATCATAAATATTATCCATTTATACGCTCTTGCAAAATCATGGTTAATAAAGAGGTATATACACCAATGCAGTCTATAAGATTTGAGACACTGTCATCAAAAACTCAAAAAGTAATGTCTTTTTGAAAATGGAGGGAGACGTGGTGACTTTCTGAAAAAAACTTACTCCTATTTAATGACGATAACACCTACTAGCATAGAATCCGAACGAGCATTTTCTTTGGCAGGACAATTTGTAACAAAAATAAGAAGCCGTTTAAATGATGAACGATTGGACGAGCTGTTTTTTAAAAGCTTATTTACAGAAACACAAGAATTGAAAAAATGTTCTCTCAATTTCATTATGTACTATTTTTATTTGTTTCTTATGATAAATTAAGATTTAAAATTTTTTTTTTCAATAAAATTAATATTAAACTAATTTTTAATTATATTTTTAGTTTTATTATGCAATTTCACCCATGCTAACGTGAAAGTATTTTTAATAAATATGGATTTGGATAATGTAATCCCGAAATCCCGGGATTGCAAGCTCTATTACAGGCCATGTAACTTTAAGTCTTTCGCACCCCCTTCTGTGTTTAATCAATGTTTGGCAACAGACGAAAAAATGATGGTGTCATCAGTATGTCAGGGAGAAAGCTATTTAATTACATTGGTGATTGTCACTTACAAACAAGGTTTTCTCTCTCTAATGGCTCTTTGATGACTCTGCGCTAGCAACTCATAATCATCTTCTGATGAATCTACACAGAATTAAAAAAAGGGGAAAAAAGCGATCATAAGGAGAGATAATGAACAATTGCGATTGGTGAGTTTTTGCTTATTGATTTTTTTAAGGGCTTAAGATACAGTGTATTTCGCCATTGTTTCTTAGTTGCATTTTTCGTATGAGAGAGAAAAAAAAACGTGTTTTTAATTAGCTAGTGATTAACGGAGATTATGTTTTTTAATTAACTAACTTTTTTTTTGCTCATAAATGTTTTTGCTTAGTTATTTATATATAAAAAAAAGTAGTAATGTCGTGTCTGGAATTCAATAGCTTTGTTTGTTGTTTCTCATTAAGAATTTTTGGCTTAAGATTATGACAATAAAAATCGTAAATGTGAAGTTATTAATGCTTAGATAAGTATAACAAATTCTTTTAAAGGAGTAAGAAGTTTAAATAACAGAAATCTTATTTTTACATTGTAGGTTTAAAGGAAGTAGGATTCCACAAACTTACTTGCTTTTTATTTTATGATATAAAGCATTAATTGACAACCCTGATAATAAAGTTCGATTAATGAAGTCACAACGGCCGATCTTGTAACACTGGCGCAACAAAAATCTGCACATGCATAGTGGCTTGTGTTGATACTCTGCCCCCACCGTTGTTCTGTTGAGACTCATTTGTGTTCCGTGTAAGACTTGTTTTACGAAGTGCTTGTTGAGTACGTTGTTTATTAATTGAGAACAGGAAAATGAATGAACAAAAGAACAATTTAAAGTTTTGCTTTAAGCTTGGTAAGACACCAAAAGAAACTTATGCGATGCCGGTACGTGTTTATGAAGATCAAGCACTGTTCATGATGTGTGTGTACGAATGGTTAGCCCATTTTCGAGAAAGTGTTTATAACAACCCCCGTAGCGGAAAACTGGAGATCTCCGTCAGTGACGAAAACATAGAGAAAATGAGGTAATTAATTACTAAAGATCGTCAATTAACTGTGCGTATGACAGCTAATCAACCGTAGATTAAGGTATCCGACTACGTTCGGAACCGTGATTTTGTAAAAGCGTATAAATGGGTTATATTTATGATATTTAGTGTCACTTAGATTAGGAAATGTATATAAAATTGTTTTAAGAATATTAATACAATAAAAAATGATTTAAGTACAATATTTTTTGACAAAAAATGAACATAGAATGACCCAATTTCCAAATATTCTCCTTTTGTGAAAAATGCTTCTATTATAATAATATTTTGCTTGTACATAGTTCAGACCTCTGTACAGAGGCTCAACTAGAATTTTTGAAATATATAACTTAGAAGTGGGTTTATCCTTGTTTTACGACAACAGAGGGGAGAAATTTTAAGAGAAAAATGCCGATAATTATTTCAAATGGTGGTAACTCTGAAAATAATGTGAATTTTTTTTAAAAAAAATAGTTCAGACTCTCTGGAGAAGTCTTTACTTTATATAAGTATATATATATAAAATATTATTATTATAGAGGTATTTTTTTATAAAAGGAGAACATTTTGAAAAATTATTCTAAGTTAATTTTTTGCCGAAACGTATTTAAATAATTTTTTTTTGTCAAAATGTCCTTAAAACAATTTTATACGTGCATTCCAATCTAAGTGACACTAAATATCATGAAAATTATCCATTTATGCGCTTTTTTAAATCACGGTTCCGAACGTAGTCGGATACCTTAACCGTGAATCCGTGCAACAAATCGTTACCCAGAATTTAGGGATAAGAAAAACGTGTTATCAATATTGACCATATTCCTAACATCGAACGAAATGTGACGAAGCGTTTGAACTCCATCCCAAAAGAAGACTTCTTACAAAGTTTCCAGTACATGTACAGCAGATCTCGTATTACTTAAAAGTAATTTGTTTAAAATATATATCACTTATAAAAGTAATTTGCTTAAAATATATATCACTTAAGAGTAACAAATACAAAATTTAATACTTTCTTGTGAATTTGTACGGTTTATAATTAAGATCGCATGGTAGCTTTAGCGACAAAGTGCATTATTATTGCATTCAAAACATTATTATTGTATAATGGGGGGCGATAAAAATTATGATTGAAAATTGGGTCGCCAGTAATGAAAGTTTGAGAAGCACTGGTTTATATACATGCAAACTTTGCTACAAAAATGCCTTTTATGGCCTTTTTAAAAAAGAAATTTGATCTTCGATCCTCATAGATTATGCCGTAAATTAATTTTATTCCGTCTCTGTATAATTATTTTCTGGATCCAGTAGCTGCCACGACTCATTAAGCCTAACTAGTCCATACATATTTAACTCAGATTGTAACATACAATCGAAACTAACAAAGACATGTTTTAATTTAGTTACTGTAAAAATTTTTGATGAAATTCACATGAATCATTCCCTTCGTCTCGAATACTATTGAACTAAATCAAATAATCCGCATCATTATGACGAATTATCATGCAAGTAGCATCTTTTTATTACAATATATATTGCAAACAAGGCAGAAAATGCAAATGTAATCTATTTCGCTTTAAGAAATTTTTTTACATTATTAATCCTTTCAAGACGAAGGGAAACGTTTTCCCCCAGTTTGAAATTAGTGGTTGTTAGATTTAATAATAACCTTATACCTGCATTTTTTGTACGGAATATCAATTACATAAGTGGGAACTCTTAGGGGTGGAAAAAGAACAATGAAATCAATTGGCACCAATGATAAAACATCCGCAGGCTGTTTATTTTATTCTTCTTTCCCATTTCAGTTTATTGTGTCATGTAACAATTACTATATATTCTCAAGTGTTATCCCTATATGTAAGTATAATTTTGTGCAACAATAAAGTATATTTGAGCAAATGAACGATAAAACTACACATGGATCCAAATTGAATTGACATTCTGATTTAAAAAATCTGTTCATTGTTATATATTTTGTCTTTGATTTTTATTTATTTTAAGTCCAAACAAACTAAAATAAACAGGTATGTGCTAATATTTACTTTCAGAAACCTTACAGTCCTGCAACAGTTAACATCTAATTATTATGATTAAATTTTTAATGGATTCAAAATACCCCTCAAATATATCTTTTGCCTTAAAAATTTGCCGAATAGTAGCTATTTTACACTTATGAAATGTACATTTAGTTATAAAACGTCTAAACCAAGGAGGAACAACATTTTTCGATGTGCTACTATCTAATTAAATATATATATATGCGTGCCACTTTCAACTTTTCCATCAAACACTTGAAAAGGTGAGAAAATGTTATTTGCAAGCTTATTATGGGATTTTTCACAAATAACACATTTTTTATGCAAATCTAAGTAAAGTGAGATATTTCGAAACACGCTCCCTCAAATTTCAAAATCTCGCGAGTGCACTTCCTTTGGAAAGTCAGCGCATACAACAATGAAAATTTTATTTTCAACATAATAATTTTCTTTTGCAATTCACTTAATTAAGTATATTTAAATATATTCTGGGCAGAGTTATTTTGTCTAAAACAATAAGTTTCGATAAAATTCTGAAAAAAAATATATAAATTTTTTAGTATTATTTCTTCAATTTTTAAAAAATTTCAATAAGTCTTCACGTGCCACTGTTACAACTCCGCCGTGCACGCTGTGGCACGCGTGTCGCGGGTTGGCTCTCTACCCCTGGTATAAACTTACCTCGCTTCAGCTAAATTATACCAGTACAATCATGAGAAACACTCCTATTCATAACCCTTAGCAATTATGAAATCAGTTCTCTGAATAACACAATAAAAGAAGTTTCCTCTTTCGAATCAAAATCAGCCGAACTATTTAGTTTTATTTTATAGAATTATCACATTACTAGCATCTTATGATTGTGAAACATACCCTAAGTGACACACAGTGGAGCACATAAGGGGGGTATGCTGAGGGTCCGGACCCCCCCAAAGCCCTTGTTTTTTTTTTCCGATTGATTATACTTCTAAGAATATAGTACGTAAAATTTAATTAAGTATTTGTTATTAATGATTAATTTTATTAATTAATGCTAATTATTTATTCAATCATTAGTATTTTTCTGTGTTTTGTTCCCGAAAATCTACAAAATCAAAAGGAGCTTGATAAAGAATGGCGAACTTTCAACCCCGGGCCCCCGCGGCCCGGGGGGAGGGGGCGGGGGGGGCTACGGGGGACACAACATCTAAACCCCTCCACTCCCTTTGAGCCCCTTTCGTGTAGAAAATAAGCCCCACACCGAGTGGTGACTCCCCTCCGATAAGGGGTGCAAGAGCTGTAAATTTAGCAGGGAAGGGTAGGGAAAAAAACATTGTAGAAAAGGAGTCAGGATTGCTTTCCAATAATTTCAACACACGTGCCTTCCATTAGCTGCACATATTATGGGGGGGGGGGGGGGGGACATGACTCACTAAATATCCACGCGCATAATGTATATGGAATTCTCGACAACCCCCTGCCCCTCGTGTGTTTTATGAACCTGTGAGGGAATTCAGACCCTTTTTTTTCTCCCATGGCTGATAAGACAGGGCTTTTTTTCTCGAGGGGGAGTGAATGCGGTATCTGCTTCGTTTGGTAATGTAATACTTAAAAAAATGGGTTGAACTTAATGTGATAATAGAGGGCCTGAATGGTAATAATAAAAATAACTGGATGATAGCGAAGGAAATAAGGAGAAATTGCGTCATGTGTCACATAAGATGTCTTGCAACAGATAGAACAGCTTAAGACGTGACGTTTTTTAAAGGAGCTTACATTACGAAATTTGAACCAAGAATTCGAAAACTTAAGTACGAAACATGCTATCTATGTATAAGAGTACGAAAACTGCAAAATTCTTTTAATAGAAAAAAAAAAAAAAAAAACATGGGTCACATTGAGATGTTGAATGGCAGGAAATTGCGTTTGCATGTAATATTGTATATAATCAGTATTAAATTCATTAAAAACAAGTAATATAAAAAAAATTGAAGTCAATTCCTACTTAGATCAAAGAAAAATTTTATTTTAGCTACTTTTTATTAAATAGTTACAATTAATATAAATATGTATGCACATACGATAGAATCACAGCATTATGGGATAATTAATTTTTATTAATTATCATTAAAGTATCGTATTGTCATCCAAAACAATTGTGTATATAAAATTTCAGTTCAACTGAATGCTTTAAAAACATGAGAAAAAAACATTTTCAAGTTTTGACAGAAGTCGCCAAAACGGTCGCTAAGTCGCCAACGTGGCTGTATTTGTAATTCTTTAAGTAATTAGTTTTAATCAATTGATTTTTATTAATTATAATTAAATTATTGTATTGTCATCCAAAATAATCATGCATATAATATTTCAGCCCAATTGAGCCCTTTAAAATGTATTTTATTAACGATTGAAAATTCCACCAAGATAAATAAATAAACAAATAAATAAATATATAGAGAGTGTGAGTTAATGGTAAGAATTGAAAAAAAAAAAAAAGATAAAGCTTTCGTCTATGTCTACATTACAAATAATGTTGGATAGTATAAAACAACCTTTTTAGATACTTTTGCTATTTAACTGTAGTTGGATGACCTGACTCAAACTTTAATTGAAAGAAATTATGTGAACCGAAAAAGTGACAAATTAATATAGTGTTTCAAAAAGATTTCTGAAAAGAAAATATTTAAATAGAAGGAATATTGCATTTCATAATATTATACACATAGTTCATTTAAACTATACATTTTATACCATTAACAGTATTACTTTTTAAATTAATTTAATTTAATAGTTACTTTGAAATGATCTAAGTATATTTTTTTAACTATGAACTTCTATCTATTACTACTTTTGAAAAGAAAAATATTCTTAATTTCATAAATGAGCAATATATAATAATCAAATAAAAAGTTATATCCTATATTAATTTTGGTTATCTCACATTTGCGTAACTGTTGCTTTCCATTTGTTTGACATTTAATATAATAATAGACTTTTAACTATTAAAATAAACTATTAAGGCTCTCTACGCCAAATGTACTCGAGATGAACTAAACGCGAAGCACATTTTCAAACAGAAAAATTTCTCAATTTTCATAAAAATTTGCAACGTTGTTATTCACACATCTCATCTCTGTTTATAATAAAGCGTTTTTAAAATTTCAAAATATTTCATAAATAATTAATTTCTTCATTTTAACATGTAAAGAAATAGCTCATTTAGCATTACGGTATAAGAGAAAAGTACGAAAGAAACGTATTTTATGACAGAAAAAAATGAGTAAACTTAGATAAAAATGAGTATTATGTTAAAATATGCTTCTTTCTCTCTATAGGATACCGAAGCCCGAAAATAATATTAATATTGAAGAACTTTTATATATCCGAAAAAAATATTTCAAAATTAAAGCCTATTCTTTCACACTAAACGAAGCCTTGAACGTAGCTTACAATTCCAATTTTCTATTTTTTTTACAGCTCGACTGATAAACTCTTAATCTTATTTTTATTTTATTTTTTCCATAATATCAAAAAGAGGAGAAAAAATCAACTGTTATAAATTCTACTTTTATAATTAATTTTTCTTATTCTTGCTGGCATATTTGTGAGCTTCAACTGAAGAGTCAAAATATATAGAGATGCCTGTCCGATAGATTCGTTTCTTAGAGAATACAAAGAACACGCTTTTTATTTCTTTTAGCATTCGTTTCTAAATTCTGTTTATGCTTAAACATCTTGCGGATCGACAAATAAAAAGCATTCAATGCATTTAAACACAATAGACGCATCAACAAGTGTTTTCAACAATTCAGCAAATAAACTTTGTTGTCTCTTTTCATTTTGAGGGCCAAGAATTGATTTTTCTGGTGCAAGAATGGAACTAACTCTTTTGGTGCCGTCTTGGTGGATGTTATTGATGAGCGTTCCTTGTGAGCGGGAAAAGTGATCGCAGATTTTCATAATTGATGATGGCGTTAATCGGCTTCCCAGGATTCGGGGGCAATTATCAGAGATTATGGCGCTCCTGAAACCGAACCCTCTTCCGTGGTTATTGTTGCTGTAGAAAAGATAACTTTTGAAGGGAGCCTGACAGCACTTTATTTCCAAGGTAATTGGTGGAGGAAAGGCGCACTTTCATCAAGTGGCATCATCTCCAGAAATAAAATGATCTGTTCTTGAGATGATGAATGGTTTTGGATTTGATGCTTC
>BMAV01005575.1:114192-128175 GCA_019973955.1 Trichonephila inaurata madagascariensis | reverse complement strand
CAAAGCCCTTGATTTTTTTCCGATTGGTTATAATTCTAAGTATATAATACGTAAAATTTAATTAAATATTTGTTATTAATGATTGATTTTATTAATTAATGCTAATTATTTATTCAATAATTAGTTTTTTATTGTGTTTTGTTCCTGAAAATCGACAAAATCAAAAATAGCATGATACAAGAATGGTGAACTTTCAACCCCGGACCCCCCCCTGAAAAATTCCTGTGTGCGCTACTGCGTGCCATCAAATTATTTTGACTTGCGATTATTGCGGAAATAATAAAACTAAATACGAATAATACAAAACTCTATTTACTACGAAAAAATACTTTTTGCGCTGTATAGTTATGAACGTTTTAATTATTCATGTAATTCAATTTAATTCTAAGTAGTCAATTTAATTCTTAATTAGTGTGACTTCTATTGTTGCAGATCGGTCGGCAAAAATAACTTATATTAGAATTATAAGATGTTACTTTTTGTTGAATGCATACTGAATTGGAGTCATCTGCCAAACGGTTTCTTAGAAATTAATTACTTTTTTTGCGGTTCACTTTTTTTGACGAAAGGGTCTGTGATTTGTGTGTTTCAAAATACCGTTTTACACAGACGATGTGTTCTGCATACCACTATTCCAGAACACATGAAACACATACCGCTTTGTCGCCTTTACTAATAATGCCATATTTCTCGGTCCACCAAATTTGAAATTTACTGTTACATTTATTAACTTGCCTTTTTTGTTTTTTTGCTGCTGAACTAGCCATGTTAAACAGCAGTTAAAAATCGTAAATATAACACAGGTAAGTTTTAAAATACTGTTGTGTCAATGAAATTGACTGTGCAATGCGTAGACAAACTTTGCATCATAAGCAATTTTAGTCTACAACGTAACTAAGGCAAGCCAATAACAAACGAGTGTGCTCCCCGATCACTCGCGTTTGATCGTAATACTTTATAGTGAACTTTGAAATGTTGAAAAATAAAATTCAAGTAATTTTGATTCCTGACGTGCCAAAAATATTGTGTCGCGTGCCATCAATGGCACACGTGCCATTGGTTCGCCATCCCTGTTATAAGCGGACGCGTTTAGTAACCGGCGATTGAAAGAAATGACGTTTGTAGAGCAGAGAATGAATATCTAATTTTGTAGAAAGTTTATTTTGTAGAGTGCTACGGAGACTTACGAAATGTTGAAGAATATGTACAGCAGTGATACATTATTGTGAACGCAAGCTTTTGAGTGACATTGAAGTTTCAAACAGCAGGGAATGTGTTGAAGACGACGAACGCTCTGGACGCACACAGATTTTTCTCACCGCTGAAAACATAGAAAAGATTTCTGCGGCGGTATGTAAGAATAGGCTTCAGCCAATGACGGGGCCAACTGCTTTGCCACATTATCCTTACTCTCCAGATTTCGTCCCCTTCTACTACAGAATATTTCCAGAACTCGCACGTCGCCTTCGGGGTCGTCGATTTCAATTTGCTGATGAAATTAAAAGTGCATCGCAGGCTGAATTAAAGGACACGGCTAAAAATAGATTCCAGAAATGTTTCAATGATCTTTACAAGCGATGGCAAAAGTGTGTTGTTGCTCAAAGGTCTTATTTCAAAGAAGGATGTGTTTCAGCAATTTAATTGGTAATATTTTTTAAGTTATAGACTCAGTACAGGAACTGTTGAATCCTACCTTGTATGATAAAAGCAAAACTGTATTAGGAGAAATAACTTCAATACGTACAACGTATACTTCATATATTGCATTTCAAAACGTTTTCTATATCAGCAGTCATCAAACCTTAGAACTTCACAGACCAGTAAATGCATAATTTTGAATATAGTAGATCTCTAATAGGATTAGACACTACATGGAAGACCACTGCACTTATTATACCTCTATTTACATTTCCATATCTCTGAAAAAGAACTTCACAAAAAGCAGAACGAACAAACAAAGCAATATCAAGAAATTAAAGTACTTTGCTACCAATTTAACTTCGCTTAAAGTAATAGTTGATTTTTGTAAAAAGTACAACCAGTATTCTTTTTATACATTTTCTTACTCGTCGTTTTTGAAACTGAATCTTCATAAAAAATATAAATAATGTCTCAATTTTTCAAGGACCACCAGTTGGCGATCGCAGTACTAGATTATTGCCTTTTTTGAACATGCTACAAATATCTATAGAAGAAAAAAAAGTTTTATGGATAAGTTGAAAAACAGAAATACGTGAATTCCACTTTTTTAAATTAGTTTTATAGAAAACTGATTAGTACAATGACATTAAAGAACTTAAATATTCGAAGTTTTGATGCCTGTGAAATTTTATAATACGTTAAAATAAACTTAGGCAATAGTAGAAATGGTCAATAAGATATGCCAATAACCCAAAATAACACACAGGTGTATATTTTAATTACACTTTAAAATTTAAAACACAAGTAAGTAGTAAATATTTTTGAACTTCTGCGTTAAAGAAAAGAATTATAATTTTTAACAACAGAGATATTTAATTTATAGCATATACATTTCTTTTTCTTCATTTCGAGATAGGATAAGAATATTTTCATGGATATTTCTGATTTGAAATTAATGTTAATTAGAATCTAGTACGGCGTTTAACTCTTTTGTATAAGAAAAACTCTGAAATCAAATTTTTAATAAGAAAATTATTTTGAATTAATTATAAGAAAAAGGTACGATGAAGCACTTTCTTACGCTTCAAACAGGATCTCAAATTTGAATTCTACTCGTACGAATCTGTATTAAATGTACAGATTCGTACGAGTAGAATTCGTAATTAATAAATAAACATATGTGGGCAGTTTTAATTTTTCATTCGTTTTCGTTTCATATGTTTTAACTTAGTTATTTTATTGAATATAAAATTGTCTTTAATCATTAGATTTGGGATTTACTAGAACACTTCTTTTCTTATATACATCTCTTTATGGATCATTTCTTCCTTCCAATGTTTTAAATTAAACGATGATAATAATAATAATATATTTCCATTTTTTTTTGAAGATATAGTTTTGTTTCTCATTTCTGAGAAAATAAATTTCTTTTTTGCGAGTTATATACATATGTAAATAAATTGAATTCAAATCCCCATACTTTGACTTAAAATCAAGCTGGCAATACTGATGAGATTAATGGCAATACTTATAATATTCAAACTTTTTATCAGCCAACTTTGTTTAAAGATAAACACTTAACAAGTTTTGTAGGTTTTTTTAGTACTTTTTACCATCTTTCTTTTAATAGTCATAGGTATGTGGTTAAGATATCAAACTTTATGATTGCCAATATACTAGCTAAATTTGAACTTTGAACCCTGTTTCTACCAAAGACTATCTTGCCAAATAATAGTAGCTATTACATATTTTGTCTGAAACAGTCGTAAAGATCTCATGTGATATAGAGCAGTAGTTAGGAGGCAGAGGTAATATAAGGGTTTTGTAAATTGACTGTGATTCTAATTTACACGGTTCGTTGTCAATACCCCTCAAGCAGTTCAGAATATATTAACTTTTAGTTATATAATCTGTCTTTGATATTTAGAACTTTGATTAACAATGACATCTGAGTAGTTAAACAGGTAATAAAACTTTTTTAAACATTTAAAACAGAGGAAATATTAGTTTTCCTATATCTTTATTGTATTGAAAAATATAAGGAGGAAAACACATTTCTTGATTATATATATATAAATATTATCTTTCAAAGATATAGAGTTATTTATTATCTATGAATGATTATACCTAATTAATAGATGAAAATTATTTTTAAACTCTTATCCATTATTTGCAATTAAATAGCAATTGTAAGTATTTATTTAGGATAAATTTCCTTTTCGACTCCAACTGCATTAAAGGTTACCAAAATATTGATCAATATTTCTTTTTTCGGAAAAAAATGCGCTATTTGGGATTTTTCATGTGCCAATAAAACTAAATTGCCTTTGCAGATAGAAATGAAACATTTTTATCATGGAATCAATTTAATTCCAATTTTCAAAACAATGAATCGTATTCTCACTAGATTTTAATATCATCCAATTTACTCACCCACTGCCTCTTTGAAACAATTTCGCGTACTTTATAAGAGAAAGGAACTAGCAACGAGGCGGAACGTTGTCATAACAACCAGTTCATCAAATGATATCGCGAGAGTGATCAAATCTCAATAACTGTTACCCAGCAATAAACTTTCAAAATTCCTTAAGAAGATAAAGCCTTTCTTAAGACAGACATATCAGGTCGATGGAATAGTTTTGCTGAGGTAGAAGCTCAACTAAGCATAACGCCAGTCACCGTTGCTAAGAAACTATGGATCCTACTTTACAGGTGAAATAAATATTCGGGGGTCCCCGAATTTAAACTCCCGTCCGATGAAAACTAAAATTTACGTCGTGGAGTCGAAGCGATTAAGGAAACGACAGACAGTAAATAACGCCATCGTATGGAAACTTCAATGGCTTAGCTGTGTTGGGGGTTCTAAAGGAAACTAGGTTTTAACTCCACCGTCTTTGAAGCTCACAGTTTCACACTACATTAACTTCAAACAGCCACATAGTCGCGCTGGCGTAGATGGTAATAAAACCTCTCGACTCGAAAAGATAGGAAAATTAACTCAGATAGGTAAAAGAAAGTTAAAAAAAAAATGGCGTTAATGCTTTTGCTGAGTTTTGAAATGTTTATTTGAATCGATTTCTGAAGAACCTTCTCTCTTGATTCTTTCGTTACAGCAGCTTTAAAATTCTCTGGAAAAGGATTTCAACTTTTGGCAATTAAGATAAGAATTAATTGCAACGAGGAAAAAGAATGTGCTGCAGTTAGAAAAGTCTCGAAACCTTCTATCTTTTCTTAAAGATTGTGTTTATTTTAATGCTACACTCTTTCTTTCTTTTTTTTAAAGAAGTCGTAATGACTTTGGTGATATTTCTTCGAATGATTTTCTAGAATGAATGTTTTTAAGTAAAGGGAAAATAAACTAGAGAGGAATATAATTTTTAGAAATAACAAGATAAATGCCTCAAATAGGGTGCTGGAATATTTAATGATCTTGAAAATAACGTTATTATTACGACAACATTAAAAAGCTCTTTGAGACTAAAGTATGAAATAATTTTTAACAAGGGAAAAGTATCATTGAGAATGGCTTTTATTATAATAAAAATGCAAAGAATTAAGCTCCTTATAGATTAATTAGTTAAATTTAATAAAATTAAATTATTTCACCAAAATGAAAGGACAAAAAACTCACGCGAGTGATTTAAATTAAATTACGTGCTGAGGGACAATATTTAGCTTAACTCTTCCATGAGAATTTAAATTCTTTTTGCTACTATACATCTGTGCTCAGATATTTACGACATGTTCAGTAAATCAGTGGTCATTAAAGAAATTTTTCGTTTGAGTTTAACCGAAGAGTTCAGCAATTATAATTTTTAGATAAAGAATAAGGTATAAAAATAATGTAACATTTATCAGTTTTGTTTTTAAAAATGCAACCATTTTTAATTTAATGGATAAATTTTGTCTTAAAGTAAGGTAGAGTTATGAAAGAACGAGTTGTTTACCTCTTTATGTCTTTAAGGTAGAGCTATGTCTACAAGCTATGAACAATTTTGTGCTTGATATTGAATTGAAAGAGTTAAATAGTTTCATATAGTTAGAAAATCTCGAATAATTGATTGGTTGTTTAGTATCCTCAGCTACTAAAGTTGCACAAGGCTGATGGTGACAACTTTTGAACCGTGGTCAAATGATAACGGGATTTGAGCTGGAAGGAGGGAAGATTCGATCTGAGCACCTTCTGTTCCGAAAACGAGTATCTTAGCCACCACGCCTAAGCGATCGTCATCGCGTGGTGGCTATTACTGGTTTATATCGATATCACACCACCACAAGCTCAAACTTCACTCTTCGCATCATGCCATGGTGAGGTCTTAGAACCTTGGCAGATTTAACATGTAATAACCCTTCTACGCGATGCATCTTTAGTAGCATCAGGACTCGAACTTATTACGCGATAGAATTGACGCCGAACACAGTAATCAATGGGGCTACCACAGACTTCCATGCTGTTTAAGTGTCTTTAAACGTCTTAAAGCATAGGCCAACAGGGCCCGACCCAGGCCTCGTCCTCGGTGAGTGCCTCATTTCATTCTCGACTCAGTCTTAATAAGATCATGATCTGAATAATTTTATTTTTCGATTATTATTCCCGTATATATTCTCCGAAAACCCGAAAATTTCAAACCACATGTCAACTGGCAACAGTAGCATGGTTGCCTTATTATACGATGACCATTGTCCATACCTAAGCCTGATATCATAAACAATTAATCAACTTATTTAGTCTAAATGTGGCTGTCGTCGAGCCGGTTTGTGCTTAGATTTGTCATATTTGGGAGCTATGCACATTTATTTGTTTCTAATTACCGTTTGTACGAGTATTTAACAATGCGTGTTGTCTACTGTCTACTTTTAGTATCCTACCGTCTGTCACAGGTAGGGCCTACTTTTACATAGGCGCCCAGGACCTCAAAAAATCTTAAGATGTCTTTGGACCCAGAGCCTCAAAATGTTTTAAGACGTCCCTGTGTGAACTGTTGAGAAATAATCAATACATTCACACTTATATTAGACTGGGTATATATAAGAAAAAAATATGCTCGTATTTGTAGCAAAATAGGACACAAATTATTAAATTTAATAAGCATACAAATAAGTAAACAAGCACTTAAATCAAGAAAAAATTCCTTAGCTGTGTAAATTGAAACGATAAACAAAGAACAAAACGTCGTAACAAAGTTTAAGACCATCGTAACAGTACTGAAACTCTTCGTACAATAAACTTAAGCAAACAATATTTTTAGGTACTGGGAAACATACAAATAAAAATTGCTCATTTAATTTGGCAAATGAAAAAAAAAATATCAGTAACATATTCATATTCTTAAAAATGACAAAAAGCATTAAATCTCCCATAAAAAGTCACACATAATAAATTAAACCATTAAAATGTAACAAAAATACAATAATAAAGTAGGATAATTTTTTTACCGATGCATATATTTTCTTCTCAAGGAAATAAAGCATCAAATTGAAGAAGTGCTTCAGTCATAATTCTTCAACCTACATAAAATTTTACTTTCCGCAATCCGTTTGCTACTATAGCTGAAACCTCGCCAAGTACTCTGACATGAAACATCCTTTCAAGCCAGTCCAGTACAACCATTCACTTAAAAGTGTATCCAATTACCCTTTCTTAGCTTCAACTAAATTACATTAAACGGGAACTAATTTTCTTATCCCTTAACCATCCACTTAGTTCTAAAAGTTATAAGAAGAGACAAAACGAGATGATTAATGATAAGAGTTGCTCAACTAGCGTGCTTTACCTAACAAAGAGTCAACAGCATATGGCATATTACTTTTTTGTCCCACGTCTTTCGATGGAAAACTAACTTTTCTCTTCAAAAAAGTAGAGTTTTCTTTATCTTTTTCAACTTTTAGTCTTCCACGGATTGTTTTCGATCTGTTCTAGCAGGCTATCCATTTTAACTTGTCCCATGGTTTTCCGGAAGTACATTAAATATTTTTCGGCTTCTTTCTGTTGTTCTTTTAAACTGTAAGCAACCAGCTGCCTTAAAGTCTAACGATGCTTTTTAACGTTGTTTTAGAAGATTAATGAGCTGATAATTTTTTTTGTTTGATAGAATCATAGATGATTAAAAATCTGGATATATTTTTCATAAATATAAATAAAGGAGAAAAAAAAAATGGAACTTATATATTTCAGATGAAATATAATATAGTTTTAAATAACGAAAAATTATTTGCGAAGTAGAGGTTTGAATTAATTGTAATGATATATGAATATTTCTTTTTCATAATTTTGAAATCACCCTCTTACTATATTATTCGTTGTACTCTATCTCTGTATCGAGTTAATTAATTTTCGAAGCCATGAAAAGTAATATTACGAAAAGTAGCCAAAACGAAACTTGATGAGTAGACACTTGATGAATCTTAAAAAAAAAAAGTGTGTTTGCTTATGACCACACGATAGAAGTGACAGTTTCAAATTTTGTAATGTCATTTAAGGGATTAATTCGATGAATAAAAAACAAGGGAATATTAGTATTGTCATATAAAATTATTTATTCATATTTCTGTACTCGTAAAGTAGTACTTTTTGCGAAATATACAATCATATTTGTGAATTAATTGTATTTCAAGAAGGAAACAATAGGTTTATGGTATCTATTTATGTAATTTATCGAACTATTTGTTCATTGCTATTCTGATTCGCTTACAAAAAATAGATTTTTATTCTTAAATTCACTGCAATATTGCTAATGATAATTATACTATTTACTTAGTTCTATAAAAATTTGTCCTTTTTCTATGTTTTAAGTTTAATTTTATATATATATATATATATAGTGTAGGATTTCTCTCTCTCTCTCTCTCCCACTCTAAGACTATTTTTTAAAAATATTACATGTTTCATTTTCTCATGCTTCTACTAGGATCAGAAAGAATCCCGCCATTCATTTTAGTAAAAAGAGGTGGCGGGGGAAAGTCCAACTTACATCGAAGCTAGGAATTTCACTTTTACGGCGTATTGGTGGAGGGAGAGGGGGACAAACTACCCCGTTTCATGTCGTTTCAGAGTGGTGGGGAGGGATGGGGGATGCCTCTCTTTTGGTCACATGACCTTTCTTGGGGGTGTATATTTTGGAGTGTGCATGTCGATGTCGACCTTGCCCGAGCACGATTTCCGACTAAATACGAAAAATACCAAATGAGCGTTACAAAGTCGAACGTGTGACGCTTCATTCAAGTTCACTCTCCAGCAAAACGCACCTAAGGAAGTTATCACTTCAAAAATTCTCTGTTCTTTTTAAGGAAAATAAAAAGTAAATATTTTGTTTTAGAATCACACAGGACTTGTTTTTCAAAAATATTTAACACCTGTTATAATCTTCTTAACAGAAGATATGGGCATAATTTATAAGAGAACATTAGTATGCGTGTTTATTTAATAATTAATAACATTTTAAAGAAATATAATGCAGTGTTTCTCAAACGTTCAATATACGCGACCCACTATTCAATCATCCTTTTCATCACGCCCCCCTCCATACAATAACAATGTATTGAATTCAATAATACTATACTTGGACACTAAAGCTACAATACGACTTTAACCTCTTATGTGCCACCGACGTATATAAACATCTCTGTCAGCCAAAGCATTAATTTTCTTGACGTATATATACGTCTTTCCGAAGTACGATCTTTTCTGTGCAGTACTATCCATAAAATTATTCTGAAGGGTTTAGAATGCAATGAAAGGACCTTGACAGTGTTTGCGAAGGGTTAACTTACTTCAGAGAATTTGCTTATTTATTTCTTTTCTCCTCTCCCTCCACCTCAAAAAAACATCAAAATACTCTCGTCTACGTGGTAATCGGTGGCTTTGGGGAACGAATTGCGTAACCTTTAATTGGCAGTTAAGGAATTAATTATAAACCGTATAAATTATCAAAATAAGTGTTAATACATGCCCATGGGGTCACTGATAATTATCAAACTTGTTCTTAATTTAGCATTGTTAAATTAATAATAAAATATACATTGTACAGTACTGATACATTTATAAGTGTATTATATCAGTGTAAATGTGTATTTTATATTTTAATATTTCAGTAAATTAATAATTTTTTAAACAACCTTTTATTTTCTACTTTTCAATATGGTCACGCCCCCCTCGTAAAGTTATCACGCCCTTCAAGGGGGCACGCCCCACAGTTTGAGAAACGCTGATATAATGTTAATAAAGTTTAAAACGCGCAAGTAAATTTAATTTTTATTAAGATTTGTCTCTTAGATATATAAGTTATCTTTAAAAAAAGTAAGAGGTCCAACTGCATAAGCAATGGATTTCAATGAAAGAATTTCTTGAACAAATGTTTTGATAAATAATTGTCAAATTATTTATATTAATTTCTATAAAGAAAAGTATTAATTGTATAAAAAATGATTAAATCCTGACTTGTATTTTGTTTTTACACTAATTTGTATGAAATCATTTCTTGATACATTTCTAATGTGTGTGTAGTAATGAATCTATTATTGTTAAAGTATATAAAACTCATCGGTCGTATATTTAGTTTAAAAGCAATGTTTTGAAATACTTGAAGCAATATTAAGTAACGGGCATTAATATAAAAGTCTAAATTTTAAACAAGCAAAAAAAAAAAAAAAAAACTCAGTGATATTGTGTTTAAAATCTTATTCAGGCTCTTAAATCCTTCAAATTTGATTATCTAATAAATCAAAATTAATTATTAATTCAAATTATCAAAATTCTAATGAACGGATAAAGCATCATTTGAAGTTAATTAGAAAGTTTAATTACATTTAATCATGAATTTATAAAAGTTGTAATTTATCATGGAACATAAAATATTCATAAATTAAGATCTACCGTTATAAACTCATTTTAGAATCTACTAATTTTAAAAATGCGGATTAATTTATATACGTTTATTAACATTTCAATCAAATGAAATACGAAGGCCTCATGATTTTGAACCAGGAGAACTTTATTTAAGGTATTTGACTACTTGCGACAGCTTATTTTTTTTAAAAAATTAGATACATGGGGATTTTTTTTGTGGTTTTCAGATTTATTTAGTGCATTTTAAGAAAAATATGCTAAAAAAATGAGAAAAAGAAATTATTATTACTAAAATGGAAAATAATTGGTAAAAATTTACAAAAAATTATGCAAACGGTCCCATTCTGTACAAAAAGTTTATGGACAAATTTTCAATTTTGATGTGTTGCTTTGATATTCATTTTTGAAATGACCTTCGGGATATTTTAATTTTTTACAAAAACTAGAGCCCTTTATTTTAGTTGTTATATGAAATTGTTTAAAAGAAACAGTGATTATAATCAGTTAAGGGACTAAATTTTGTAAAAAAACAGTGATTGGTAAATATGAAGTTTAAAACATTTCTACTATTATACATAACATGTACAAAAAATTTCAGTTAATTATTTTCAAAACCTTTTGAGCAATCATTGTTCCCGTTTAAGTATTTTCAAAAAAAAAAAAAAAAAAACCATTTTGAGTAAAACGCATTTTAAAGTTTGACATCTTGCTTAAAGTAGAGGCATCTGCTTTTACTGAAACACTTGTAACTTTTGTTCTAGTGAATGGAAAATAAAATTTGGTATTTTTATAAAGCTAATAAAATGGCCTATAAAATAAATCATAAAAACATTTGTCAATTTTTGGCAAAATTCACGATTTTAGTGTAGTCGGATACCTTAAGGTATCCGACTACGTTCGGAACCTTGATTTTGCAAAAGCGTGTAAATGGATAATATTTATGATATTTAGCGTCATTTAGATTAGAAAATGTATATAAAATTGGTTTAAAAATAGTGATACAATAAAAAATTATTTAAGTACAATATTTTGACAAAAAAAGAACATAGAATGGCATATTTTCAAAATATTCTCCTTTTATGAAAAATGCTTCTATTATAATAATATTCTGCCTGTATTCAGCTTAGACCACTGTACATAGGCTCAACTTGAATTTTTGAAATGCATTACTTAGAAGTTGGTTTATCCATGTTTTACGAAAACAGAAGGGAAGAATTTTAAGAAAATACGCCGATAATTATTTCAAATGGTTGTAATTCTGAAAATAATGTGAATTTTTCAAAAATCATAGTTGAGCCTCTGTACAGAGATCTGAGCTATATACAGGCAAAATATTAATACAATAGAGTCATTTTTTACAAAAGGAGATCATTTTGAAAAAAGGTTATTCTAAGTTAATTTTTTGCCAAAATATTGTAATTAAATAATTTCTTTTTGTCATAATGTCCTTAAAACAATTTTATACATGTATTCTAATCTAAGTGACACTAAATATCATGAAAATTATCCATTTATGCGCTTTTTAAAATCATGGTTCCGAACGTAGTCGCGGATACCTTAAGATAGCAACCACTCTTCGAACTTTCACACCACATTAACGCGAGGATATTGTGCCACGACAAATTTAACGAGCTGCAACCTTTCTGCATGGCCAATCTTTAGTGGCACCAGGTTCAAAAAATGCAAAAGATTTTAAAATTTTACAGGTGCATTTAAGTGCCTAAAATCTTGGGATACCTCCTAATATTGCTCTGGATTTTTATATCTATCCTATATATGTAAGGAAAAATATTGTAATTTTATTCTTTTGATAAACAATTATTTTTTTATAATGCATTAGAGTTCTGAAAAAGAGCTGAAGAACTAAATATTATTTTTAATTTTTACTTGACTGAATGATTATTATTACTGAAAGTACCTCATTTGTAATTGTACAAATTTAATGAATATTTTATACTTATTCATGTTGTTTGAATTTAATAAAAAATAAATAATGTATATGTATATACCTTTCTAAAAAAAATCTTTTCATTTTTAATTTCTATGGAGACAATGATTTTTTCCTAATTGCCCAGAATTTTTAACATAATATGCAATTAAAAATGAAAAAACAACTCAATTTTTTTGCAGTTTAAAAATCTTTAAAAAAGACAGGGGAAGAAAAAAGGATGAGTTTCAATTAAAGATAAAGTCCTCCAAAACAGGTACTTTCTTTTAGCAAAAACTCCATCGCTTAAATACATTTTAACTGAAAAAAATACAATAAATTTTGTTTCTAATCCTTTCCAAAGCAGTATTAATTAAAACAGAAGGATAAAAAAAAAAAGTATCAAAACGTAAGAAAAAAATATCTAGTTCAAATAGGGAAAAAAGCGAGATCTTTTTGTCCTTATTAATATAGGCAATTTTCTCCTTATTAAGCAGGCTTAGTGAAGAAGGAAAAAAATCCCTCACATATATTTGCAGACCTCAAAACACCGCTTATGAAAATGGTTGCACCAATTAATAATGGCTTAGCAAGCGCCAATTATAGCTTAGTTCTTACATCAATTAATAATAAATACCGCTTAATGAGGGCACACTGTTACGATTGAAGCAGAAATAAATAAATAAATAACCTAAAAGGAATAAATACGCGCCCATTGTGCACTCGGGGACTGTAAGAGGACTCTTTCCTATGTCCTCTTAATTAGAGGACAAATCCCTCGGCCTAACTCGTGGGGGATTTTCTTGGGGATTAAGGGAATCTAATCCCCTCGATGATTGGTGGAGTGCATTGAGGGGAAGGAAGAAATTCTCGAGGGGGATGAAGAAGAAGACAGCAAGAAGGAACTGGAACGTTAGTTTGCTACGATGATTGGGTCCAATTGATTAGACATAATCAAATTATTTGTAATGATTATGGTATTCATTCCGAATGGTCAATTGTGGGATGGCATACCATAGGGAAGTTTAGTGCGTTGATTGAGGGATTACTGAAATGATTTTCCCTCTAAGGTTAGAATGCAGGAAGGAAATGATTTTAAATCGCGCTCTATTCTACTCCAACAACAGAATGCGTGTTTTTGTTGGTTTCTGGTTTCTTGACTTAATTTTCCTGTAAGATAGTTGGAAAGAGAGAAATGTTCTTAAAAAAAATGTAACTATTCTTTTTGCTTCAGCAGCAATATCGTTTATATAATTATGCCGTTCTTTTCTTTTTTTTTTTAATTTTAATTATTTAAAATATGAAAACGACAGTAGTAGTGATTTTATAATTGCTTTCCCCCATATTTTCTACAATATTTTCTACGCGGCTGAAAGTCCTCCATTGCTGGGGTGTAGTAGTTTGGTGAGGGATAGCTAGGTGTCGTTCTCATCCTTTGAATGCGGCTCAAAATTACAAGATTCGTTGCCTATAGCCTTTGTGTTGTTTTGTAGTGTGTGGTTCATAAACAATTACTCACTCACAGTAGCGCACACAAGAATTTTTCAAGGGGGGGGGGGGTTCGGGGTCG
>BMAV01005575.1:82868-114092 GCA_019973955.1 Trichonephila inaurata madagascariensis | reverse complement strand
GTCGAAAGTTCACCTTTCTTGTATCATGCTCCTTTTGATTTTGTCGATTTTCGGGAACAGAACAAAGTAAAAAACTAATTATTGAATAAATAATTAGCATTAATTAATAAAATTAATCATTAATAACAAATATTTAATTAAATTTTACGTACTATATACTTAGAATTATAATCAATCGGAAAAAATATCAAGGACTTTAGGGGGGCGGACCCCCAGGAGCCCCCTTGTGTGCGCCACTGCTCACTCATAATTTTTTTATTATATACATCCCAGGGGGTGAGAAGAGAATTTAATGTGTACTTTATACGTTCAATTAAGTTTGCCTTTTTAGAATTCAAAATAGGTAATAAATTTATTTCATGACGTTAAAAAAAGGTTTATAAGAGTTACGAAGCTCCGATTTTTAAGTAAGTACACTACACGGAAAGTTATAAATTAAAAGAAATCATGAAACAAATAAAAAAGACTGATACTCATCAGTTTTTAGACGACATATATCTAAAAAACTAAACATTTTTTTAAAAGAAAGAAAAGTTTACTGAATTGTTTACGATTAAATTTTAATTTAAAAAAAGTAATTTAAGCTACGTATGTAGCAATAGAATTATAAACTATATCAAATGATAAAGAAAATATAAGCTACTAGACATTACCTAATCCCATTGCGCTCAGTATTTCATGATGTTTTGCTTTAATTTATTGATTTTTAAGTCTTTTTGCATTAAGCTTTTAATTTTATTGAAAACCAATCGTACAGTCCTCAACTTTTTATTTAAAAAGAATAGGAATTTAATTTCTAAAACGGAAGTATATTTTCCTTTTACGTCCCCGTAAACCCTTCCACCCTGAATTGATTTCCCCCAAATCCGTTTTTAGAGGATCTCTACACAACAAAAAGAGCAAGCTTGCCAAATTTCAAGTCTATTTCTGGAGATCCTGTGATGATTATGTCTTGTGTGAGTCCCTTTTCTCCGAGATATTTTATAAGTAATATCAGGCAACATCTATCAAACAAAATTAGCTATATGTAAGGGCAGATATTATTAAACTAACCTAACTGAATATAATAGAAAATAAGAAAAAGAATAATAGTGAAAAAATCTTATGTTGCAATATAGCTTCAATATATAACTTTGTATATGTAATATAAAGTATTAAAATTATGTTGACATACTTTTAAAACAATATTATTTACATATATTTCGTATGAACAGTATTTTAAGATATATTTATGAAGAAGAATAAAGTAAGAAGTAGAGTTAAGAAATAAAATGTGTTTGTTCCATTTTTGCTTGTAATAATACATGAAAAACAGGACTGCAATACATAAAACAAAAGTCATAGCTGATTTAGTGAAACATGATGCTATTTTATTTTGTTAATACTAACTTTAGTGTAGTAATGGTCTAGTACATTATATTTTGATTTATATTTTACTCATAAAGCTACCTGCACCCTACTTCTTTACTAAAATTTTAAGCTATTCTAGGAATGTTAGAAATATTTACTCTCTTTAGAATTTTAGATATATTTACTCCCTGCAGAATACTAGAGATATTTTCTAAGTCTAGAATTGTAGACATATTTATTCTCTGTAGAACTTTTTAAGTACCGTAAAATCAGGCGCATAGCGCACACCGGCGAGTAGATCTCAAAGGGGTATAACACGTACCTATACTTCCAAGCTCCCTTCTTTACATTTTTAGGTACATTCAGTAAATATAACGTGCACCTCCTTTTTCACGGAGAAGCCTGAAATGTGCGTGTGCAATACTTTTATGTTTTGAAGTCATTTAGTTTAGGTGTTATACCAAGCTTTTTAAAAAATTGTGTACTTCTAGAGCTATAATATTTTAAGTTCATAAGAGATGTCATTTAATTTAAATAAACAGATTTTCGATATAGTGTTACGAATTTTGTGTAAATAGAGCAAATAATTTGTATTTGAGTGTTTAATGCATTTATATTACTCTATGTGTGTTATATTTATTTCATGTTAAAATTGTGCTACTCACAAGCAATGCCGCCCCTTACGTTATAATGGCGATTCAATGAGAACTTGGCGAAATCTTGGCGGTAGAGCCAAATCGGCATCATTTTTGGCGACTTTGGTGACCATTTTGACGTCATTGGCGACCATGTTGGCGAGTTCGGAACTCTCTGGAATCTTCTAGAAAGTAGTAGATCTCTCCACTGGTGTCACGTTCAGTGACACGAGTGGTTATATTTCAGGAAGTTTCTGTCGCGCCTATAAATGAAGATGCTTGCCAGTACGGCGATCAGTCTGGATTAAACCAGCGAGTAGTGAGGATTGTTTTGACTAGCGATTAGCTCGGCTGTGCTTGTGAATAATCTTTACTTACATGTATTTTTAAACACTGATTATTGTGTTTGATTGCTGTTGAAGGTGTGAAGACCTACGGGGATTTACTCTGCGAATATTGCTGCTGAATCCTGTATTTAAAGGATTGGATTTTTGATAACAAATTCGCATCGCTCTTAAAGAACCGTTTATTTTCTTTGTGATTGTTTTGCATAAAATCATCGAATGCTCGGATCTACTTAACAATATATAGAAGTATAACTTTTATCATGATCATTTCTTTTTATTTTTAAAGCTGTTCTTTTTATACCCGGCGTATAACGCAAACCTGCAAATTTCGATCTTATTTTTTTGAGTTAAAAGTGTACGTTATACGCCAGATTTTATGGCATATTTGTTTTATCTAGAGTTATCTAGAAATGTTTATAATTTTAATAAGTAATTAAGTATTATTAAGAGGAAGAGGTATATTATCGACATATCATTATATACCTATTTATTTCATCTAGAATTATGCAATTCCTTATTCGAGTTATTTTATGAAACAAAATGGGAAATAATAATAAAAAAAAAGGTAAGCAGCAGGAGAAAGTTCTAAGTATAAAATAAAGCAGAGTGATAAAGTATTTTAAATTTTTTATGCTTGACCATTTTCTTCTTGAATTGATCATAAAATAATTTACCCTAGCATTTTTGTCATTAATATTGTGTTTTATTGACAGAAATACTGACATTGTTTAAAGAAGATAAGCAACACACACACATTGAAACATAGAAAAAAAAAAAACGTGAATGACAAATATAAACAACCTAATGGTTTATCGTAAAACATAATCTATGATACGAGTGATTTGAAAAATCACTTCAACTATGACTACCCAGTGGTGAGAAGAAACTTGAATCCTCAGTAATTTACGAATATTGATATTTTAAGATCCGGGGTTTGAGTTCCATCCAAAAGAAAGATTCAGTGTGAATTCACTGATAAAGGACGCATAGTCCTAATGTAATGTTACGCAGATCTCAATATGAAGTATTTATTAGAAAAAAGGATGAAAATCTTCTAAAGAAGTGCTTTTCAAACTTTCCATATTTGCGATCCAATTTTCAGTCATAATTTTCATCGCGTCTCCTCATGCAACAATAATGTATTGAATTCAATAGTATTGTAATTCGACGCTAAAGTTAGAATGCGACTTTAATATTATAAACTTCACATATTATCAATATATGTATTATATTTTGTATATGATAAGCCCATGGAAGTCACTAGCAATTACTAAACTTGCTTTTAATTTTGTATTGATAAATCAATTATTAAATACTTTTTGCCACACTGATACATTTATAAGTATATCTTATATCAGTGTGAATATGTATTTTATTTTTTATCATGCCAGAATATATTTTGTTTTGTTCCTTTAGGTAAATTAATAATTATTTTAAATCTCTTATTTTGGACATTTCGATATGCTCCCGCTCCCCACGTAGAGTTATCATGCCCCCCCCCCCCGGGGGAACCCCACAGTTTGAGAAACGCTGTTCTAGAGTCTTTTCATCCTGATCAATCCTGCTTTTGGTCTGTCTTTCCTTTAAAATAATGGTTACGATTTAACTGGTATATGTTTTTAAACTGATGTTATAAAACAAAATTATTAGCTATGAATTCAATACTGTCTGGTATTACTGAAAAATCATATTTATAGCAAAATTGTGTGGTGGAAAGTGATAAATAGTTTAATTCTCTAGCTTTCTTAATTTTATTTCTACGAGATTTAATTGTTGATTTTTTAAGGGATTATAATTTTTAAATCCTTTTGAATTTATCGAATCGAACAAGATGCGAAATATTAATTATGTCTGGTACAGTACAGTAAATTCCGGATTAAACGGAAGATTATGGTGAAAAAATATGAAATAAAGAAAAAATCACCGTTTTAAACTACATTTATCAAAATGAAACAAAGCTGCAATATCATGTCTGACCAACTATGTAATATTTTGGAAATTCTGAATTACTCACACCACCAAGACAGTTACTGCGTTGAAAGATTAATCCTGATAAATCTTCACTCTATCGAAAGTATTGAAAAAACGAACCAGATTAGTTTATTGACGTATCAAGTAGTAATAAATTAAATAATCTTTAACTTTGTACCCATTTTTTCAATTTCGTACATATGATGGTTTAACAGGTTTTGTTATTCTGGAATTTTCATTTCATTTTCAATTATCTGCTGTATTTGAAATTGAGAACATCAAATAGGAAGTTTTGTATCAAAAACTTCTCTTTTTAGACAATAATAGAAGCCGATTTTTTTTTTTGTGATGATTTAATTTCCTAATACTGAAATTAATTTTGTTTTCAAGTTTAAAAAAGTGATTACAACGTTCTTTTTTAAATGTAGATAAAAACTTTAGTATGACATGTAGTAAACGCTGCTACATTTTAGGGTATTTTTTTTACCGAACTTTAATATTACTTTTACTGAATTAGGACTTCTCATTGTTGTTATTAAGCTTCTCATACTATTTTAATTTATCGATTTCGTAACGTTTTTGATAACATGATAAATATTATTTTTAAATAAATACTCTTTATCAGTCATGAACCCAGTAGACATATTTTTGGTATTATTATTGATTCGCGCACGCACAAACACACTCACTCACACACACACCAAAACAAGCAATATATAAAAAAAATTAAGTCAATTCCTACTTAGGTCAACAAAGAAAAATTTTATTTTAGCTACTTTTTATTAAATAGTTACAATTAATATAGATATGTATATACATATGACAGAATCACAACATTAAGTGGTAATTAATTTTTATTAATTATCATTAAAGTATCGTATTGTTACCTAAAACAATCGTGTATAAAAAATTTCAGTTCAACTGAATGCTTTAAAACGTGAGAGAAAAAAATATTTTTAAGTTTTGTCACAAGTCGCTAAAAATGAAACCAACGTGGCTGTATCTGTAATTCTTTAAATAATTAGTTTCAGTCAATTAATTTTAATCGATTATAATTAAGTTATCGTATTTTTACGCGAAAAAATAGTATATAGAAAATTTCAGCTCAAATGAGCGCTTTAAAATGTGAGAAAAAAAAACCTTTTCAAGTGTTGGCACAAGTCGCCAAATGGTCACTAAGTCGCAAAATGATGCCAAAGTGGCTGTATTTGTAATTCTTTGAATAATTAGTTTTAATCCATTAATTTTTATTAATTATAATTAAATTATTGTATTGCCATCCAAAATAATCATGCATATAAAATTTCAGCTTAATTGAGCGCTTTAAAGTATATTTTATTAATGATTGAAAATTCCACCAAGATAAATAAATAAATTCATAAATAAATAAGTAGAGAGTGAGCTAATAGTAGGAATTGAATTAGAAGACTACTCAATTAAATCATTTCTAATTACCATCAGTAACAGGAATATTCAATTCTGTTACTTGTTTTCAATATTGTTTAAATAATGAATTCAAATACTAAATAAAAGAGACTGTACTCTAGTGATTCGAAAAAACATTTGTATAGTATTTGAGTAAATATTTCATTTAGGGGAAAAAAAAAAATCGAAAACATGACACAAATGATAACTATCGTCCTTGGAACGACCTAACAATTGATGATCCCGGACTCAATTTGAAGAAAATTCGGTTGACGAATGCGAAAAATGCATCCTTCCAATACATTCATCACTGCCATTCTTAAGAAAACGGAACTCGACTGCGTCTATTTACATCACCAGGGGGTTTGTTTATTTTCTTGGGGAGCGAAGGGGAGCAGGCGGGGAGCTAATAAACGACCGAAGAACTGTCATCGGTCGCGAAGCACCAAGCTCGTGATCGGTTGTTACAGTGACAGTAAAGGTTAGACGCTGCTCTTTGTCATTGTCAGAGCTTGGCATAGTTTGGGACGAGCTCTCTTGTTTGCTTCTTCTTGAAGCTCGGGTTACGCGAGCTCTTTTGACGATGAAATGAGGCTCGTCTTCGTTTATTAAAGTGCGATTACGCGTACTTAATATCAAAGTTTGGCGGAAAGTTCGCTGGCATGGAAAATAATAAGGATGGCAACATAGGAGGGAGGGGGTAGAGGGTTGAAGATGTTGACGGCTTGATTGAGAAATTAAGGCTGGGATATGTCTGTTGTGTCTCTAGAAAATTGCTTTTTTCCTAGAGTTTGTGTCATAAAATATTGAGGGTTAGTTGTTGTTTTACCTATATATGGTATTGCTTGTGTGTGTGTGTGAGAATTATGTTTGTGGTGGGATCTATTTATGATATCGTAAAAGAGATTTATGTATTAAATGATGGTCATTTATATTTTTTATTCGATTATATATATATGTGCTTCATTTCTATTTAAAATGTAACTCAAAAATATAATTCTAATGCTCAGGGAAATCTTGTGACCAGATTTCTAGCATTCAAATTTAAAATCTGTGTCAATTAAAATAAATACAGGTATTTCGAAATATAATACGAGGTACAAATAGAATAATGAATGAAATCTCTCTGAAAATAAAAAAAAAAGAAAAAATTATGTACAAAGGAAGGACAACGATTTTATTTAAAATTATAAGTTAGCTTTCTAAATAATTTAATAATATTTTTTTTTCTTTAAATGTTCATTTTATTTTAGGCTTAAAAACTTTTTTGGCTTTTGAAGATTCCTTAGTTAAAATGTATTAGCATTTGGCATCAGGAGTGAATGTATGTTAACGTCACATTATAAAACAACACGAGGGGTATTGGCAACGAACCTCGTAAGCGTTCCTCGTGGAACGTAATTTTGAACCTCGTTAAGTGATGAGGACAATGCTTGAGTTGGCATCCGCTCTCCTAATTACCACACGATGTCAACTGGAGGACACTGAGCCGCTACCGATTTAACGTGTATCAGCCTCTCTACACTGCGGGTCTTTAGTGACCAATGCTCGAACGCATGACACGCTGGCCACGAACATGGGATCATGATCACTAAGCTACCACGGCCTTTTGACATTACGAAAACTTGTTTCAAACTTACGAAGTCCATTACTAAAATTGGTTTAGTTGAAGTTTGTCCAATTTGTAGTCTGGGGTCCATAGAAAGGCAAACATAATAAGTTTTCGCAGTATTTTTTCAAGCAAATGCCATGGGTTAAGATTAACAATTTTCAATAAAGCTTGTAATCACTTATTTATTATAATAACAAATCCACACAAATTTTCTTTACTGCCCAACTGGTGATGTGATTCTTCCCCATTGATTTTTGCTTCTTTTCAGGATAAACCTTTTCTTAAATACTATGTTTTTCCATTTGTGTAATGTACTTAAACTTAAAACAGTGCTTCTCAAACTTTCAATATTTGCGACCCAATTTTTAGTCATAATTTTCATTGCGCCCCTATTCTTACAATAAGAATATATTGGATGTAACAATAATGAATTTTAAGGCTAAACCAACAGTACGACTTTAATTATAAACCGTACAAGCTAATATTAAATTTTGTGTATGACAAGCCCATGGGAGTCACAAGTAATTAGTAAAATGGGTTTTAACTTAGTATTGATAAATTAATTATCAAATACTTTGTGCGGTACTGATACATTTTTAAACGTATTATATCAGTGCGAATGTTTATTTTATTTTTTATTATGTCAGGGAGACAATGTATTTTGCTTTGCTTCCTTTCAGTAAATTGACAATAAATTTAAATATTTTATTTTCGACTTTTCGATATGCTAGCACCCTCCATGTAGGGATACCATGGAAGGGACCCTAGGGAAGGAGCACCCCACAGTTTGAGAAACGCTGACTTAAAACTATGTAAAGCTGACCTGCATTGACGTATTTACTGTAGTGTGGCGTTAATTGCTATTCAAACTTTATAAAACTTGATTGATAACAATTTATTATTTCTAATGTTACTGAAAATGATTATTACTTTTCATGCTTGAAAGTTTGTAACAAATAAATAAGTTTTACTATTTGGGAAAAAATAATTTTCTTCTGGTAAAGAAAACTAATAAAAATATATATATATATATCATATTTATTTGAAAGGTTATACATGGTATAAACTTGTAGTTTACTTTACAGAAAAATAACACCTTAATTTTTATTTTTCGAAAACATCAAGACTCAAAAGAAAGGAGGGGAAAAGAAATACGCAGTATTCAGGGAATCAAATTATGATTTTTCGAACTTATGAATAATGTATCAATCTAATATTTCCAAAGGAAATTTTATTTCCGTTTCAGTATACGTAATAAGACACTTCAAAGGCGTTAAAAGGAAACGAATATAAAGTCTACGTCCGTAGCATTGAATGTTTTCCAAAGAAAATATCAAATCTTACAAACTTTCATTAAATCCTGCAGTGATTTCATTAATATTCGATTTAATAAAGTCCAATAACTAAGTTGGAATTCGAATTATTGTATACGAAAAAATAAGATTGAATTCATTACGGCAGAAATGCAATTATCTCAAAGAGAGATAATTTGTTACAGTATAAAATGAAAATGAGTATTAATTTTAACATCTGTTTGACACTAAAAAGACATTTAAATCAAATAATTCTAAAGAATTTTAAGAAAATTTTTTAATGGGGAATAAGTGTTATGTTAAGGTATAAGTATTTTTCAGGGAATAAGTATTGTGTTACGTTGAAAATGACCAAATTCGGTCAAGACAGATATTTTTGTTTGTTATTTTATTGAACAGAGCTATCTTTTGGCTTTACAAAACAAACTTTATTATGTTTCTACACTTTCTAGATGCCAAGTTACAATCAACTTTATAAAGTTAGAAAAACCGGAAAGGGGTCTTTGATCTACCAGAAGTAGACATTTAAATTGCTTAAATCATGGCGAGTCTGATAATTCAAAATGTTACAAATGTATTTCTATAAAACTTTGTTAACCTGATATTTATGTTATTTTCTAGAGAATGTGCTAAAATATTTCTTATTGTATGAATACTTTTTGAGTTATGGTTTGTTATTTAAATAGTGGTCTCATAAAAAAATGTCACATTTCTTATTATGTTTATTCAATCAGCTCTAAAATTTTCAAATTTTAATATTGCATTAAAATTTTAGCACATTTCCTAGATAAATGCATTTAATTTGTTTTAGTAATACTCTTACTAATATAAGTTTATTACATTTTCTCTAATTTTTTTGAAGCTTTTCAAAAATATTGCT
This sequence comes from Trichonephila inaurata madagascariensis, assembly GCA_019973955.1. NCBI lineage: Eukaryota > Metazoa > Arthropoda > Arachnida > Araneae > Nephilidae > Trichonephila > Trichonephila inaurata. Next base: position 104,559 of record BMAV01005575.1, on the reverse strand, counting down.
AAAATTTCACTTATAATTGTGATGTTTCTAAATTTTAAGTAATTTATTTAAAATATTGTTAGTTAAATATTATTATTTACTGGTATTGAATAATAAAATGCATTCATAACGTTTAAATTTGCTATTTTGTTAAAATATATTCCGAACGTGTTCGGATACCTTAAGAGTCTATAACCATTATGTATTACTTGTGTATAGTAAATCATTTAACTTAAGTTCTTTATTATCCTCAAATAAATAATAGGGTGGATCCAAAAAAAAAATTTTTTTTTTCAGAATTTCAAAAACTAGGAAAATATTTTCTATGGCAGCGGTTCTTCAACTGTAGTCAGTGACCTCCAGGGGTCTTCGGCGCTTTTCTAGGGGGTCAGTGAAGGTCTCTGATCTAATGTTAATATTGTCCACTTTAACAGAATCTGAAAGACTTAGTGGAAAAATTGAAAGATGTGTCATCTCAGACTAGATCACTAAATTGTCCCTAATAAAAATATTTACTAAAGCATGTACTATGAGAAAGAATATTAATTCAGTTTTTTTAAAATTGTTTGCAAGTGAAAAGCTATTACTAAAACGTAACATTTTCAGAAAATATATAATAGAACAGTGCTTCTCAAACTTTCAATACTTGCGACCCAATATTCAACCATAATTTTCATCGCGCCTCCCTTCTTACAATAACAATGTATTGAATTTGATAAAACGATATTTAGACGCTAAAGCTACAATACGTCATTAATCTCTTAAGTGCCACCGGCATATATAAAGGATTCGTGAGTAAATTGTCCCGGACGTATATATACGTCTTTCTGAAATACATTTTTTTTTCTGTTCATTGCTATCAATAAAATTATTGCGAAGGCTTTGAAATTTAATAAAAGGAGCTTGACACAGTGTTTACGAAGGCTTTACTTATTTCAGAGGATTTGCTTTTATTAAATACACGTACAAAACGGTGGCATTGGGGAGCGAATTGCGTAACTTTTTCATCGGCAGTTAAGGAATTAATTAAAAACCGAACTAATTATGAAGATAAGTGTTAATTTTTGCATATAATTTTATGTGTGACAAGCTCGTGGGGTCTCATTGGTAATTATAAAAATTGTTCTTAACTTAGTATTGATAAATTTATCAAAAATACATTGTGCAGTGCTGATACATTTATAAGAGTATTATATCAGTGTAAATGTTGCTTTTTTTATATATTATGTCAGAGTGTATTTTGATTGTTTACTTTCAATAAATTAATAATTTTTTTTATAAATAATCTTTTGTTTTCGACTTTTCAAGATGCTCGCGCCCTCTTCATAGGGTTATCATGCTCCTCAAGGAGGGCGCGCCCCACAGTTTGAAAAGCATTGTAGCAGAAACATCTGTGCAAAGATTAAGAATTGAATTCACATAGCATGCCAATACGATTACAATTACATTTATCTCGATTTCCTAATCGAATTGCGCCTATATTATTTATTTATTTGTGCCTACATTATTCTTTTATTTCAAACTAGTATTTTGTAATATTTTTATATACATATATAATTAGATGTTTACTGTTTTCTTAAAAGAAATCAAAGAAGTGCTAAAAAAGTCTGTATACTCTGTAGATGTACTCTTAGGACTATTGAAGAACCTTTAAATCACTTAGCCATATGTTAGGAGTCAGGGAGGGGTGTTCAAAATTTTGGGGTTCTCGATATCAGGCTGAAGCATAAAGGGGGAGGGGGCGGCAATCGAAAGTTTAAGAACCGCTACACTATGGTAGATAAATGAGAAGGAAAATATATTTTATTTTTTATAAATTTATTTTTATTTTAAGTACTTTCACAAGGAGAATGAAGTTTAAGTATTTAATCCTGTTTTTATGGAATAAAAAGTCAAAGTGAGTTTTGTTAAAGGGAAACAGACATTTTAGTACTTTTTAACATTGTTATTAGAGAACACCTGCTAAATAGCAATTAGGAAAAAAAAACATCATGCACATTTAGCATTCAAATTTTTAAAAAATCTACTGTAGAAGTACGTGTATGATAACGTGGAAGACAGAAAATAGCTTGGATCGCGCGGGCTGATTCGACGGTGCGGAAGAGAGTGTTGAGTTACGAAATATTGCAATGTTCACTGTACTATTCACTACTCATTTATTGGAAGTACTCATTTATTGGTAATCATCAGTTTCGGATATTTATATAGTAGGAAAATAATTATTTTGACTCTGAAATCCTCTAACCCAAGGGTACTCAACCTTTCTTTCTGCTAGGCCGCATACATATGTCAGCTATTTTACGCTGACCGCATACATATGTCAGCTATTTTACGCTGGCCGCATACATATGTCAACTATTTTACGCGGTCCCATACATATGTCAGTTATTTTATGCGGGCTGCAACATGAAGATAAATGGGGGAAGGGGAGTGAGAAAGGCTTTAAAACAAAAATAACATTGAAAATTTAAATGTGGAAAATTGATCAAAATGCTATAACTCCTCTATTTTGCTTTTTTCATTATTATTTTTTGTTTTTGTCACTAAAGTTAAATTAGAAGCCCTTCAGAAAAGCTCCTTCACAATTTCTGCGTAAGTAAACGGTTTCATATGATTACCAATAATATAACGAACTTCATAGTATGTCTTTGTTACCGCTGTGATATTACCACTGACAAAACACTTTGTTGCTGTTGCGAAGATTATTCAAGAAAGCCTATTTATTATCTCTTGAAAGAATTCTTCGAGTAAAAGTGCCATTGAATGATTCCTGTTTATTGGTATTTTTTAAATAAAACACTTTCATGACAAATCAAACAATTACTGATCCATGTTTACTTTTCACTACAAAATAGTCATCCTCACAATCGTCTTGACGATATATTTTCTTCGAATATTTTTAGCTTGAAGATATGAAAATTGTTAAAAATTAGTTCCACCCATAAAATGGTCGCTACTCCACAGTGGTCTGTTATCACTAACCGTAACTGTTCCAAATAGAAAAGAATATCAATTCGTACCCGTGCGACACCGACAATAAAAAGTAAAATTAATATATTTGATTTCTTGACAAAGAATTTCCCACCAAATTTTTAATACAATGTTCTGAAATAAGTAAATTTCTCAAAGCTACGGCCCATGACCGGGCCATTTAAAAAACTCGGCGGGCCGCAGGTTGAGTATCTCTGCTCTAACCAAAATTAAGTAAACTTCCGTTTTTATCAAAAATTTACCCCCTTTATGTCAATCTTAAATTTTGAAATTATTTTTTAAAATTATTTTTTTTCGCTATTCCGCGCGCGATTACTATTATTAATCAGTGGCTCACACAAGGGGGCCGGCCCCCCCCCAAAGCCCTTGATTTTTTTTCCGATTGATTATAATTCTAAGAATATAGAACGTAAGATTTAATTATGCATTTTTTATTAATGATTTATTAATTAATACTAATTATTTATTCAATAATTAGTTTTTTACTGTGTTTTGTTCCCGAAAATCGACAAAATCAAAAGGAGCATGATACAAGAATGGTGAACTTTTGACCCCGCCCCTGAAAAATTCCTGTGTGCGCTACTGTTATTAATTATTATATATTATATTATTATTATAATATTATTGTTATTATATTATTATTATTATTATATTATTATTATATTATTATTATTATTATATTATTATATTATTATATTATTATTATTATATTATTATATTATTATTTTTATTATTTATTATTATTATATTATATTATTATATTATTTTTATTTTTAACATTTTTTTTTTTTTTTTAAATTCATTATTAATTAAATTCTATTATTAAATATATTTTTAAAATTATTATTTTAAAATTTTTTTTTATTTTAAATTTTTAATTTCCAATTAATAAATTTTTAAATTTAAATATTAAAATTTTTAATATTAAACCCTTTTTTTTCCTTTCCCTTTTTAACCCCTTAAAAGAATCCCCTATTTTGGGGAAAAAGGGCAAACCTTTTCCTTTGCCCCTTCATTAAAAATTACGGCAAATCCCTTAGAAGCAAAACATACGGAATCTTCTCCTTTCCAATTCAAATTCATTTTTAGGGGGCCCAAATTTTTTGTCCAGCCACAAAAGAGTGGGCCAGGCCCCATAATTTTAAAGTTATTACCCTTTAGGGGGGCATTAATTTGTCGCCCTTGCTCAGGCCCCATTTTTAATTATTCCCCCTCCATTAATAGGGCCGCCCTTTTAACCCCTTTCTTTTGGGTTTAAAAATATAATTTTTTCAATTCTTATATGTTCAAGTTGACTAACTCATGTTAGTGGGTCGAGGAATTTATTTTTAGAGGGGGACTCTCGAGTATTGATTAATTTTGAGAGAGCCTCTTAATTCTTCACTATATATTTTATAAAATACACTTGATTCTACCAAGATAGTTTTGTCCAATAATGGATTGTACAGTTTGTTGAATATAACCAAGATTTAAAATCCTCACAAAGCGGAGTTTGGAAATTGGGGAATTGAGGCTTGAGGTTTAGTTCTGATCGCTGAATTGAGGTTTTGCTCAGCAATTTGTTCAAGGCTCTAAATTATGAAGTCCCTCACCGGATAGCTTTTGATTAGCTCAAAGGCAAAAAGTAAATTCAAACTGAAGCACAATCAAGTCACTTGAAATTTATTTCTTTTCCCTAAATTAATACTTTAAATCTTTTTTTCAATTTCTACTATTAGTTCACTCTTCCTATATATATATATATCTCGTTCAAATTTTCAAGCGTTAATAAAATACTTTCTGTTCATCCATTCAAGTTCAAATACATTTTTTTAAACTTGAAGTAGAGGACACTTGGTGTTAATAGAGTTTTTTCAAATATTAATTCATTAATTAAATTAAAAAACGAATAAATAGTAACAAACAAAAAATAATAGTCCAACAACATATATAGAAAGGAAAATCGTTCGTCACGATCCTGTAGCGCAGAGGATAGCGCGTCGGATTTCTAATCCAAAGGTTGTGGGTTCCAATCCCACCTGGGATGGCCTTATTTCTGAGAATGGGATTTCTTTTTTACTACACTATTTTATTAGAATAATAAAATTTAATTAATGAATAAATAGCAACACAAAAAACTAGTCCAATATCCTACATAGAAAGGAAAAGTGAAAATTGCAAGGAAAATCGCTTTCTATCTTGTCACTTAATATTGTGATTCTGTCTCATATGTATATACATATTTATATATTAATTGTAACTATTTAATCAAAAGTAACTGAAATAAAATTTTTCTTTGTTGAAGTAAGTATGAATTGACGTAATTTTTTTTAATACAGTATTAGTTGTTTTTATTAAAGTCATTATAAGCATTTAATATATTTCGTGAAATAGATCATATGTTTTATATGTGTTTTTGTTTTACAGTCTGTAATTAATACAGTGCTTCTCAAACTTTCAATATATATATTTGCGACCCACTATTCACAATCCTAATTTTCATCGCAGCCCCCCTCCTATACAATAACAAGTATTGAATCGATGTTAAAACGACAGTACAACTTTAACTTCCTAAGTGCCACCAGCGTACATAAACGTCTCACTCAGCCAAAGCGTTAATTGACCCGGACGTATATTTACGTCTTTCCGAAGTGCGATCTTTTCTGTGAACTACTGTTCATAAAATTATTTCGAAGGCTTTGGAATGCAATAAGAAGACATCGTTAGTGTTTGCGAAGACTTGAGAGGATTTTCTTATAAATATATTTCTTTTTTTTCCCCAGTACCATATACGCGGAAAACGGTGCCGTTGGGGAGCGAATGACGTATCTTTTAATCGGCTTTAAAAGGGAAATTATAAACCGTAAAAATTTTTAAAGGAAGGGAATTTTGAATGAAATTTTTTATATATAAACCTAGGGGGTAAAAAATATTATTAAACTTTTTTACTTCTATTGTTAAATTAAATTATCATTCGCATACTTATAAATTTATTTATTGTATCAATGAAAATGTTTTCATTTCTTATTATGACAGTATATTTTTTTTGTTTTTTTTTTACAAAAAAAATTTTTTAAATAATTTTTTTTGTTTTCGATTTTTGCAATATGCTCGCCCCCCTCAATTTTTCCCCCCTCGGGTGGGAGCACCCCGTTTGGGGAATGAAGAAAGAATGTATTATATGTAAAACACCGTATTTATTTTCGAATATAAGCTACAACAATTTTAAGCCGTACCCGAAATTTTCAAACGCATTTTTGTAAAGAAATAAAAAAAAAAGTAATGCAAAATTTTTTATAGATGTCCAATACTTACCAAATTAAAAAAAAATTAAAAGAAACTAATAGAAGGAAATATAATTAACTTATTTTTTACCAGTATTAAAAACTTTTAAATCCATACATGAAGCTGTATTTGCTCTTACCTTCAGTATGTTTCATTTACCCCAACCAACAGATTTTTCTGCCTTCGATCACACTCAACATCTCATTTCCAGTAACCTTAACATTGCGACTTAGATACGAATAAATGCAGTATTGAAAGTATATTTTCCAACCCATATTAAACTATTGTTTTGTGTAATGGAATATATTTTGAAATTTTCACCATATTTATTTTTAAAAACATAGCTATTCTAACTATTATTTGAGTGAAGTCTCTAAAATAAAAAGAAAAACAAGGCAAAAAAAAATTATGAGATATTGTAAAAAATATAATTATAAAAGTATTATATATATAAAAAAATTCAGTGCTCAATGCTTCCCGGTTTTTTTTTTAGAATCTTTTTTTTATTAAAAAATTTTTTCAAAAAACCTGAAACTCTGAGGAAATACGTTCGTAAAAAATTTAAAAAAATTTTTTTAAAAAAATAATTTTATAACGGAAATTTTTAAAAAACATATTAAAAAACTAAATGATGAGTTTGATTAAGGTATCCCAAATGTTGGAACCGCGATTTTGCAAAAGCGCATAAATGAAAATTTTCAGATATTTAGTGCCACTTAGATTAGAATATATGTATAAAATTGTTTGAAGGACATTTTGACAAAAAAAAAAATTATTTAAATACAATATTTTGGCAAAAAAACCTAAGGTAGAATAATCTTTTTTCAAAATGCTCTCCTTTTGTGAAAAAATGCTTCTATTATAATAATATTTTGCCTGTATATAGCTCAGACCTCTGTACAGAGGCTCAACTAGAATTTTTGAAATATATAGCTTAGAAGTGGGTTTATCCATATTTTACGACAACAGAGCGGAGCAATTTTAGAAAAAAAGTGCCAATAATTATTTCAATTGATGGTAACTCTGAAACTAATGTGAATTTTTCAAAAATTCTAGTTGGGCCTCTGTACAGAGGTCTGAGCTATATACAGGCAAAATATTATTATAATAGAAGCATTTTTCACAAAAGGAGAACATTTGGAAAAAAGATTATTCTAAGTGAATTTTTTGCCAAAATATTGCATTTAAATAATTTTTTTGTCAAAATGTCCTTATAAGGTATCCGACTACGTTCGAAACCATGATTTTGCAAAAGCGTGTAAATGGATAATATTTATGATATTTAGTGTCACTTATATTAGAATACATGTATAAAATTGTTTTAAGGACATTATGACAAAAAAAATTATTTAAATACAATATTTTGGCAAAAAATTAACTTAGAATAACCTTTTTCCAAATGGTCTCCTTTTGTAAGAAATGCTTCTATTGTATTAATATTTCTGTATTATTTTTTCTGTATTCAGCTCAGACCTCTGTACAGAGGCACAACTAGAATTTTTGAAACGCATAACTTGGAAGTCGGTTTATCCATGTTTTACGAAAACAGAAGGGAGAACTTTTAATAAAATACGCCGAAAATTATTTCAAATGGTTGTAACTCTGAAAATAATTTGAATTTTTCAAAACTCATAGTTGAGCCTCTGTACAGAGGTCTGAGCTATATACAGGCAAAATATTAATACAATAGAAGCATTTTTACAAAAGGAGAATATTTGGAAAAAAGGTTATTCGAAGTTAATTTTTTGCCAAAATATTGTATTTAAATAATTTTTTTTTGTCATAATGTGTCCTTAAAACAATTTTATACATGTATTCTAATCTAAGTGACACTAAATATCATGAAAATTAAACATTTATGCGCTTTTGCAAAATCTAGGTTCCGAACGTAGTCGGATATCTTTAAAAAAACAAAGCTTCTGTCATTAATTTTTATTTAAAAAAAAAGTTGCTTCAACACCAATTCATTTCAAAAACAAGCTCCACAAAAGTTATCCGTAAACAAACATTTTCGAACAGCAGAAATGCTCAAAATAAATCCCTAATCGAAATAGCTTAATATTAAATATTTTAAAGGTAATGAAAAACTTCTTTCTCCCTTCATATAATAAAAAAGGCAACTTTGATAACTTACTTAAACTCCCTCCAAAAAAAACCCGCTATAACTCCTAAGCATTGAGGAATATATATTAAGCAGCATCATAACGGCTGTTAGAGGATTAAATTGCAGTTACGGCAACGCACGTCGTAAATAATGAAATCAATACAGTCGCTTCTTTTTAGAGTTAATGGGAACCTTAATTAATTAACTCATCGTTGACGTAATTAACGGTGTAACATTAGCAGGAGTTATTAATATTGTCCCCACATTTCGATACCCGGAAAACTTTTGAGGGGGGAGGTTCTCCAATAAAAATTCGCTCGAGAAATATGCATATTTTGTTGATTATGAATATTAATATGCTATTTTTAAAAGTAAGAGTTTCACGGAATGATACATTAGTTGCGTTCGATTTTTGGAGTTGCAGTTTTAATTACTTTTTTTGAGGCAATTAGAAACTATACGGCAAAGTATTCTAGTCACTGAGTTGTCATAAGTTGTTAAAAAACTTCCTGGTAGGAATATAGTTCGTGCGTTGAATCACAATGACTAGTGGGGATGGTAAGTAAATAACTAGGCAGATAACTTTTTTACGACTTTTTAATTGTTCCGTTGAGCTTAACTGTAAATGAATTAATAAACAACGTGGGGTCAAGCGAACTGAAGAAATTTTATATATTGAAACACGCCCGTATCCTGTTTTTCCTGCAGTGAAATACTGTTTTTGAGAAAATTGAGTTGTAGAGGGTCCTATCCGCGCCTTTTGCTGATCCTCTTGGAAGAAAATATCTCTTAATTGTGGTTGTTTATGAACCACTTCTCGTCGAAGAACCGTGATTTATGTAAATGCGAGTTGCTATTTAAACTCTAGCCAAGTGAGAAAGATATAGTCGATGGTCGTTAGACTGCTACGAAATTTTGATTATCAGAGCTAATTATAGAAACCCGCGGGAGCTTCAGGAAAAGGATCCTACGTCTTACTGAATAAGTTATCTCGTCAAGCCAGGACGAGTACCATTATGTGAGATCTTAAAGAGGGATACGTGATCCAATTATTTGTCATAAATATTTAGAATCCCCCTTGGCTTAAAGAATCATCTGATAGTAAATTGAAAGTAAAATAAAGGTGCTGATTTTATTTTTATGTCTGTTTATTCAGCTTTTGAAGTGATCGCAGGATTGCGACAGAGTTTTGCATAGACAGTTCGCATCCCAGCTTGAACTTGAAAAGTAAAATTTTAGTAACCTTAGAAAAAAAGGGACCAAGGTTGCCCGTTTGGTGATTTTATCGCTCTTGGTGACAAATTTGGTGGAAAACGATATAGCCAAGGAACCCTCGAGTAGTCTCTATGATAGAGTATTCTGAAAATTTTCATGAGGCAAAAAAAGGGACCTTTGAGATGGTCAAGTCAGTGAGGATCAGTATCTGCTTGTGCGTTGACTTCGGTAAGACAGAGAAACTTTGCATAAGATCTTGCTAGTGGAATTGTGTGAGCTTTCCATTACTGGGCATATTTTGTTATAATATTTCTTTGTGTATATACGTCAATTTGTCATCATGTTGTCATTTTTTATCATTAAGAAATCTGTAATTATTCAATTAATTAGAGTTGTCAGCTGCTTTACACCCACGCAAATTTGCAACAATACCGAGAAATATTTTGAATTTAAAGTAAAGGCTTCAGTTTATATCCGGATCCCCTCATCACGAAATAAAACGTAGCTTATGAAAAACATTTTTTAAACATTTTTCGTTAGCCATGGGCAATCATTTTAAGTCTGTTAACTTTTCGGATATTTTGAAAGGAATTGTAACTCTCTAAAATGAATAAAAAAAGTCACATAAACTCTTCAAAGTTAGTAGCAGAATACGAGTTCCCGTAAAATTCTTAAAATTTATGTTCACTCTTTGGGATGTCTGGCTGCATATGTTCATCATGCAGCTAATTTTTCCTCTGGGACAAGGATGGTGAGTCAGTGGCACGCGTGCCATCAATGGTACGTGACACAATATTTTGGGCATGCCAGTGATCAAAATGGTTTGCATTTTATTTCAAAATAACAAAGTTCATTATGAAGTATTACGAACAAACGCAAGTGATCTGTCCCGGGGTGGCGGGGAACACATTCGTTTGTTATTGTCTTGCCTTAGTTATGTCATGGACTACAGTTGCCTATGTTGCAAAATTTGTCTACGCATAGCATAGTCAATTTCGTTGACACAAATGTATTTTAAAGTTTATTATTTTATATTTACGATTTTTAACTTATTTAAAATGGCTAGTTCAGCAAAAGAACAAAAATTGCAAGATAGTAAAATGTAACAGAGAATTTCAAACTTGGTGAATCTAGAAATATGACATTATTAGTAAAGATAACAAAGCGGTGTGTGTTTTATGTTCTGGAACAGTGATATGCAGAACATCGTCTGTAAAACGGCATTTCGAAACAAATCACAAATCCTCTTGTCAAAAAAGTGAACCACAGCAAAACTAATTAATCACTGAGAAATCATTTGGCAGATGACTCCAATTCAGCATGCGTTTTATTAAAAGTAACATCTTACAATCCTAATATGAGTTCTTTATCCTCCAATCTGCAACAACATAAGTCACATTAATGTTACTTTAATTTGAATTACACGTATAACTAAAAGATTTACAACTATGGAGTACAAAAAGTATTTTTTTTCGTAGTTAATAAAGAGTTTTGTGTTGTTAGTATTTAGTTTTATTATTTTTCCAATAATCAGAAGTCAAAATTATTTGACGGCATGTCTATACCTCATTATATAATTCTTTAGAAAAAATGGCACGTTGATCCATAAAAGCTTGTCTCCCCTGCTCTCGGACGTGAAACAGAAGACAGCGATTAGATGCTGTATGCAAATTACTCTTTCCGTTCATTTTCCAAAATAAATAAATAAAAAAAAAAATTAAAAAAAAAAAAAAAATGGGGCAGAAAGTAAGACTATGATAAATTGTATACAAGATAACAAATGAGTTAAAAATATGTGCTATCATCAAGAAGTATTGCCAGAAATACCTGTAAAGATATCGCTATCGGCGACTTACATTACTGCACTTTGATTCGAAAATATTTTACTCTGTGATACCCCCCTACCTGGGGGTACCATCTCTTTGTCTACGCTACCAAGATTTGTGGGAGGTAAGAATTGATCACCCAAGATAGTTCAAAGGCAGTCTTATTTAGGAAAGAAATCAGGAGTGATATAACGCAAACTTAAATTCTATGTAAATAAGCGCCTGGAATCCTAACCGTTTAACTTTCCGTAACGTTATCCTGTGAATCTCAATATTCCTTAATTTCTTTGACTCGCTAAAGCCCGTTCTATAATTACGCTTCTAAGTTTAAATCCTTACCATCAGCTCATGGCGTTCAACATCTCAGCTTCCTTTCTCCTTTTTTTCGCGATTACAAAAAAACCTTCACTATATACCTACTAACTAATCTGAATATCACGGTTTCTTCTTGAGAAGATTGGCTGTGAAATAACTCAATGCTGGCCCCAAAGATTTCCCAAGAGGATTTGTATAAAAAACACGATAAAGCCTCGTCACAACTCTTTATACCTGCTTGGCAATATTTTCACCCTCATAGTAACTAATTTAAAAATCAAAGTAATTTTTTTTTCTTTTCAATTTGGCTTATAAACGGGTTTTAGATTTGGGGTAAATTTTTGCAAGGGACATAGCAGGGGTGTCACAGCAAAAAATTCCCAATTTTGAAGTATTTGACATTAAAACTAGAAATTTAGGAAGCATGTTCATTTTTTTGAAGAGATCCGCTATTAATGGGTTTCTAGAAATTGATTCTGAAAAAGGAAGCGTTAAAAATAGTTATATATCGTTTTTTGAAATTCTAATCCTGATCTTTTTAAATCAAAAGACGAGGGTGATAAGAATGTTTTTCAATACAAACGAAGGTGTAGTGACTAGATATAGATATATAACTATAACATAAAAACAGTATACGATTATACAGCATCTAAAATATCCAGCGAAGCGGTCGGGTAACGGCTAGTTAAACAATAAGGGCACATTTTCTTTGTTGGTGTTTCATTTTGTAATTTAAATAATTTATCCGGGTTTTTTTTGTTCAAGTTTACTTTTTGAAGTCTAGCATGTAATGGAAACATTATTTGATTTTTTTCGTGTTTGTACACATCCTATCAGTAGTCTACAAAGTTCTCATTTTACTTTTTACCATGGTTATTCTACAACTAATTGGATCTAGTAATACCGAACAACTAAATTGCCTTGTTAACGATTTTAAACTTGTACACGCCACAAACTACTTCAATGAGGAAAAAAAGGAGGCTAATTTGGCCGCACACTTATACACACATCGAAACTTGTTTCAAATAAAAGGAACGACGCAAGAAAGGCTCTGTTCTGATTGTAATTCCTTCTACTTTCGCTTAACTCATGAATAGAAATGACTCGTTGTTAAACAGCAAGAAATTATGCTAATCAAGCTACCGGGCATTAAGATCTTCGGTCCAGATGTGGTGACTCAGGAATTTCCGAATAGTTCCTCTTCTCCCCCCCCCTTCTTGTCTTTTTTCCCCACAAATCAGAACAGATAGCCAAGTAAAACCATTCAGTTGAGATGGGGAGAGGAAAAAAAAAAGAACGAATGTGTTAAAAGGTCTTTAAAAAAGTAGGGTCTCCCTGATCAAATCAGGGTCTTTCTTCTTGGAATGTCTGAACAAAAGGTATAAGGGAACAGGAGTTGAATGGATTAGGGAAAATCAAGTCCCTTTCCTTTTTTTTTCGTTGAAAGTGTGACATTGCCTTGATTTCAATGATTAAGAGTTGGAAAGTTCTAATGGTTTGAGTTTCACAGTATGCAGCAACTTGATTTCGTTGTAAGAGAAATGATGGTAAAATTCACTAGAGATTAGAGTGTATGCGGTACTTTTCCGTTGCAAATTTCACTTAGCAGGCTTTATTGGTGTCCACACACACACACACACACACACACACACACACACACACACACACACAATGAATAAATTATTAAAAATTGCAGATGTGTGAACTAATTTAATTTAATGCAGTAGTGTGGTATGATGTGATCGTATAAAAAATCATTTGCTTTAAAAAAAAAAGATAAAGAGAATGTCACACATGCTGAGGAATTTCTAAATGTTCCTGATACTATTCCAGGAGGAATGTATTTATAATTTAAATTTTATTTTGCGAATAATTTATTTAACATAGAACTCAGTTTTTTAAATTAAAATCTATATTATTCTGAGAAAAAATATTTTTGAAATTTGAGTTCTATTTCTTTTAAAGATATGTATATAAAAAAATTAAAAAAAAAAAAAACCAGGAAAGAGATTCAGAATTAGGTGCTAAAGTCTCTTTATTTAAATAAAGAATATGTGTTTAAAAATTTACAGATACTACATTGCGGAACTTTTTACCAAAGAGAAGAGCGCATTTTACTATTGTAACTCAATATTATTCATAGACATCGTTAATATAATCAAATAGCCTTATGAATAGTTTTATCAAAATGCATTCTGACTGGGAATTTACTGCGGCGATGATGGGAAAAAAATAACTACAAGTTTTAGAAAATATTTTTATTCATGAACAAAGAAGCTTAAATTAGTTTTGCGTAAAATTTAGTTTTTTATTTTACTTTTTTGAAAAACATTCTTTGAAATTCGAGAGATAAGAGTTCTAAAAACTACTTTCAATATTGAATTATTCACGTATTTTGATAAAATACTAGCCTAAAGCATTGTCACAAGGGCTAAATAAATATTTAAAATAATTCCTATCACAGAAAGTCTATTTTTGTAAGATTAAAAATTTATGACTACCCTAAAGAATTTCTGATTTTGAGTTATAAGGATCTGTGTATTTTGTTAGAAAGTAATTTCTGAATATTGAAATAGAATTCTGTTGCCAGTTTGATGAACCAAAAAAGAATAACTCTCTCTCTCTCTCTCTGTTTGGTTAAAATAAATAATATTTTAATCTATTTAAAATATAAATTTGCTATTTTTAGGAAGCTTGTACTAATTCAAAACTGAAAGATGGTTCAAAAGAGATATGTTTTTGTAATTTCTTTTATAAACATTGAAAAATTAAGGTAATAAAATAAATGAATTGCCAAGGTTGAAATAACCAAATTTGGTTAAAGTGCATATTTTTTGTTTTTTTAATGTATCGAATAGAGCTATCTTTTGGCTTTACAAAACATACTTTGTTTTGTTTCTACTTTACTTGGAGGCCAAGTTACACAACCAACTTTATAAAATTAGAAAACCCGGAAGTAGGCTTTAATCTACCAGAAGCGAAGATTTAAATTGTTCAAAATCTGTCTCATTTCAAGTCTGATAGTTCAAAATATTACAAACCTATTTTTATGAAACTTTTTGAGCCTCATATTTATATTATTTCCTAGAGAATGTACTAAAATATTTCTTATTGTTTGAATGTTTTTTGAGTTCTGGCATGTTTTTTAAATAATGCGGTCTCATAAAGAATATCACATTTCTTATAAAATTTTAACAAAACATTATAATTTTAGTACATTCTCTTGATAAATGCATCTAATTTGTTTCTATAATAATTTTACTGATATAAGTTAATTACTTTTTCTCTAATTGCTATGAAGTTTTTCAAAAGTATTCCTAAAATTTCACTTATAATTGTGATTTTTGTAAAATTTAAATAGTTTTTGATAAATATTGTTACTTAAGTATTAGTTTTTATTGGTATTGATTTTTTTTCCCCAAAAAAGCATTCATAATGTTTTAATATGCCAGTTTTTAAAAAAAGTACTCTGAACGCGTTCGGATACATTACGTTGTGTGTTTCACTTTTTTAATTTCTTCGTTACATTTACAGTACATAAAGTCTTTCAAGCCTATTGAATTTAATAATCGACTGTTTTCACTATTCTCAAAAGCAGTCTTAGAGAGAATCAGATATTTGGTTACTTTGCGTTTTTTTCTCAACGTGGAAAAAACCCATTTGAGAGTTTTTAAGGATATATAAGTCATGATAAATTATTGGTTAAAGTTAGGAACATTGTGACAAGTGATGCATGAATTTAGTAAAGGGTACCAGTCCGAATTCTACTGTAACTCGTCACGTGGAACATGGAAGACTTTTCTACGTTGCACGGAATCTTGAGGATGGTTTCGAGTCATCAAGAGAAAAGGTACATGAGTGATTTGCGGTCATACTGGTTATATGAAATCTTTTGCTGTGTGGTCAGTAGCCATCACGAGGATCTAAAAGAACTTTGATTTGAACTATTTAATTTCTAGAATTTATATTTAAACTGAACTCTCAATGGCACAACAGCCCCAGAGGGCCAAGGCCTTCTGTGCCTATCTCATTTTATGTGACGTTAGGCACTGGGGTACATGTGCAGATGTTTCGGTAAAGTATAGTCAGTCTGACGCGAAACCCCTAGTGTTCGGCTCCCAAGCGAGGTTGGTACTCATTTATCGATCCACTGAAGGGATGAAAGGCTGAATCGACATCTATCAACCCGGGATTTGAACCGCAGACCTGTGGCGTAGAAGCGCGATACACTACCACTCAACCATTGGACTTCAGAATTTATTTACTTAAGATAAGAGTTAAATTAATCCCGTTATAAGTTAAATGAGTTAATTGTGTTTTTATCTGCTTTGAGGAGAGCTGTTATTCTCACTAAGAGTGGATGACTGCTTCTAGTGTGGTCTGGAACGCTGTTGATCTCAGAAAATCTCTTAACTGTTCGATGCATAAATAACCTTTTGATGTTTAAATGTGTGTGTGTTCAAGAGCCTTAAAATTCTCCAGTGGGCTCCTCTTTTTTTAATGCAGAGAAATATCTGCTGCTGGTTTCTGCTTAAAATGTTAAAGCTCTGACAGATTTAATACAGCATACGTGAAAGACTATAATTCTCTGAAATATATTGGTAGAGGATCTCCAACGATGAAATTAAAAATCGTCTGCTGTATCTGAGTGAAAGCAGACGATCGCAAACTTTTGTATCAGAACTTATGGCACTACTCGGAAATAAATACTCTTTAGATTGAAAATACAGAGGCTGTTGTATTCAGGTTTGTAAACTGGTGTACAAAGAGTTCAGATCTTGTATTGCTGAATATTGCCATGTAAAGGGACTAGTGCATGTGAAATCCTTCCTCACACATGGTTATTGCCTGATTTTGGATGATGTAATAACATCCTAGTCATCTGGCAATGACTGAAAGTTTGAGGTGTACCAGCTATATTAAATGGATCTTATAGTGTGACAAATAAATGGCTAAGAACATTGGTTATAAATAAACTGAGACCCCAATAAACTAAAAATTATGGGCTTGGGGTCTATTATATAATTTTTCCGATAGAAATTAAAGTAACTATATACTGGCTTAACTCTTTCGGAGGCTATTTATTTCTCTTCTGAATTTCTCGCAGTTTTTATTTTTTATTAACAATTAAACAATAGCATTTAAGGTATCCGACTACGTTCTGAACCGTGATTTTAAAAAAGCGCATAAATTTATAATTTTTATGATATTATGTGTAATTTAGATTAGAATACATGCATAAAATTGTTTTAAGGTCATTTTGGCAAAAAAAATTATTTAAATACAACATTTTGGCAAAAAAAGTAACTTAGAATAACCTTTTTTCAAAATGTTCTCCTTTTGTGAAAAATGCATCTATTATAATAATATTTTGATTGTATGTAGCTTTGACCTCCGTACAGAGGCTTAAATATGAATTTTGAAAAATTCACACTATTTTCGGAGTTACCACCAATTGAAATAATTATCGGTGTTTTTTTCTTAAAATTTCTCCCTTCTGTTGTCGTAAAACATGGATAAACCCACTTCTAAGTAATATATTTCAAAAATTCTAGTTGAGCCTCTTTACAGAGGTCTGAGCTATATACAGACAAAATATTATTATAATAGAAGTATTTTTCAAAAAAGGAGAACATTTTGAAAATGGGTCATTCTATATTCATTTTTTGTCAAAGTATTGTATTTAAATAATTTTTTATTGTAATACTATTCTTAAAACGATTTTATATACATTTTCTAATCTAAGTGACATTAAATATCATAAATATTATCCATTTATACGCTTTTGCAAAATCATGGTGCCGAACGCGTGGTCGGATACCTTAAGGAAATATATTTTATTTTGACGAATTTTATGTTTACATTTAAATTTTAGGGGTGGGAGAAATACTTCCGATGCAATGCACAAGGGGACATCACATTTTAAATACATGTAGTGGGTCGTCTTTTCTGGTCCCTTCCTGCTACATTTCCTACATGGTCTATAGTTGGAAACCACCTTTGGCATATGATTTCTCCCACAGGTGAAGCGCACATCATCCGGAACGACACACTTCTTTGTTTGGAAGTTAACAGGACGTACTTTCCTTTTTCTTGAGGAATATCCATCTATTAGATAACAAGCTAATGCTATATTGAATGTTAGCTGGTCTAAACTTCTGTTTCTCTCTTTTATTCACTTGCCCCAGTATGAAACTATTTATGATGGCAAGGTCAATAAAACAATATAATAGATACAATGCCACCATTTTACAGACCTTGTTATATTTGGTATCCTTCTTTTCTTTGATCGAAGTGATTAACCCTTCCCATAACATCTTTATATACAGCGACAGCTTTTGGATAAGGTACTTCTTCTTTAATGCCATCTTTTTTTGTCTGATTTACAGATGTCATAATCGCTGGATTATGTGCAGTAGCACAAAACTGAGGAGGGAATTAGTCTTCCCATCGTTATAATAGCAAGGCCAATATATTAGAATGGGTTTTACGCTTCCCACAAGTGTATTTTGTAAAGATCATGTAGATGGGAGGTAATCTTCCCAAGGCCCATGCAAGATTTAAGCAATAAAAAAAGTAGATATTTTTCATACATGGAAAAAATTATGATATAAGAAAAACACACTCCATTTCTTTTAAATCTTTTGAAATGAATAATATACAACACTATTTCAGAAAAAAAAAACCTCATCCGGAACTAATAATAGGTCTTTAATTTGATTGAAAGGCATTTTCTTTCTTTCTTTCAAAAACTCGTACAAGAAAAATCCAATAACCAATTAATTTTTTGATCTATAAAACCCACATCCTATTTATTATACCTTCCCATCCCAAGAATTTCATTAGTTTCAAAAGCCGCCCACCTCCCCTATTACCTGAGGAAACTCCCCCAAGCCTGAACAAGAAGGGACGGTTATTTATCATGCACTAAAAACAATGAAATTTTTGAAGCGCGTGACCTTTAGTTATTGACCTACATGGAAGTCATCGCTTAAAAAAAAATGGATGACAGAATAATATTAACTGACAGTTTCGGGTTATCGATGACTGATGGGAGTTAAAGGTAAGGTATTTTGCTTTTTTTTCGCATGCTTCTTTTTTTTGATAACTTTGATTTATTAGGCAGAAAAAATAGATATCGGATATGTGCCTAGTGAAAAATCACTCCTTTATATCTCGTCAGTGAAAAAGTAACATAGAAAGACTTAAATTATGGACAGGTATATATCACCAGTTTTATTGATTTAAATAGCGTAAATAATGTATTATGATTGGTTAACGCGATCGAGAAAATTCATATGTCGAGGAATTTTTATCATTCTTGAAAATGAAATATATATTTATAGGTTTTTACTGCCGATACATTGAGTTAATATAATTTAATTTATGCAATCCTATTATTTTTTCAGTATTCAAATGTAGTGTAGTCTTATGTCATTCTGATTTCAAATTAATTACACAGCTCTATAGAACTTTTTAAAAAAATCACTCGGAGATGGGCTCATATTCACGCATAAAATTTAGATAAGATTTGTTTTGGATTTCAAGAACCTTTTTTTTTCTATATCTAAAAGATGTAGTACGCAAAATTTAATCAAGTATTTGTGATTAATAATTAATTTTATTAAGTAATGCTAATTATTTATGCAATAATTAATTTTTTACTGATTTTTGTTCCCGAAAATCGACAAAATCAAAAGAATATTTTGGGCGGTTTATTGGAGCATGATACGAGAATGGTGGATTTTCGACCCTGGACTCTTCCTTGAAAAATTCCTGAGTGCTCCCCTGGAAAAGATATATGTAAGAAAAAATGGATTTAGTTTATCATTGAAGAAAATATTTTCTTGAAAACCTCACTTGAAAGGTTTTACCTGAAGGAAATATACAGACTCTTAGCAAATTCATATTTGGTACAAATGAATGTGATACTGAAATATCGCCAATAGCTATAGAATGATATACAAATTAAGTAAGTTAAACTTAAATTTCATCACTAAAATATGGGAAACATTATAATGATTTCCTCACTTTGTCGATTAATAGATAGATACTATAGATAGAATTTTTTTTGCCATTTCTTTGCAACCATTTTATTAAAGCATCAGTAATAATGTGCCTTATTCCGCCACATAACAAAATTATTTTTAAAGAAAGTATGCTTACTTTCAATAATCACATGAGAAATCTGTAAGTGACGAAAAAGAATGGAAATGAAGAAAAAGAAAGTTAGATATATATAGAGCTATATATCGAAAGAGAGAGAGAATAAAAATGAATATATGCTTATATAAAAAACTCATTTTTCCGTCCAATGAATATTTTAAAAATAGAAAATTTAAGATTACACACCTCAGGCATCCAGTACGCTCATGTTTATTTCACAAAGTACAGGGATAAACGATCACGGTGGCATATTTTTCCTTTTATAAATTAGTTTTTGGAAATACACAATCTTTATCCACTATATTTAAATAAATTAAGTAATTTTCTAAAGTAAAATATATTTTTTTTAACATTTTGACATGAAGTAAAACATTCGGATTTCTTATAAGAGTTGTAAGCTTTAAGTCATCGAAAAAGACAGACCTATCGTTAGCAAGACTGATACGTGTTTAATCTACTTCGTCAATAGCCCTCGTGTTGATTCACAGTACTACGTAAATTAAAATCAAGTTAAATCAAACGCGTTTAATCTGTTGAGGCTCAAAGTCCTCTCATTGACGAGGTGTGGAAATTTGGAGAGTGGAATGGGAGCTCAGATATAGTCTTTGTCACGGGTCTATCCGTGTTATGAGTTCGAGCCTAGTACCACTAAAGACCCGTCGTGTAGGGCAGCGATGCACGTGAAATCTGTCGAGAGCTAAAACGTCCTCCCATTGGTGTAGTGTGGAAGTTAGGAGAGGAGGGTGCCAGCTCAGGTGTCGTCCTCGTCACTTGACTATAGTCCAAAATGAGGATGTCCGTCACCAAAAGTCCTCGAGTAGCTAGATAGTACGACGTTAATATGCACTCACTGAAAAAACTAAGTTTTTAATAAGTTTTGGAATTCTCATCGGAGCAAAGAGAAAAGGAATACTATTTTTACTATCTCGATTGAAAATTAATTATAATTGTTAGTTGAAATTAACTCAAAAAATTTTCTCTTTACGGATGCCAGTTTTGAGTGCCTATTTTTTAAACGTAAAAAGTGTCAAAATTTCTATAAACTTACTCTAAGCTACTTTCAAAAATATCTGAGATAGGGTGGTTTAAAGAAAAGTGGGGGTCCCCTATAATGTTTAAAGAGGGTCGTATAAACGATTCACGATATAAAATTTCCTATTCAGCCTTTTTAAAACATTTTTACACCAATCGATAAATAATTGTTTCCCAAGTAAAAATTGAGCCTGGTAATTTTCTTGCGTTAGGTTTTTAATTTGAAATCTAAAAAAATAAATAAATAAAAGAAGTTGTTTTATTAGGAAAAAATATGAATTGCTTGATGCAGCTGCAATGGTGTGAAGCGCATAATACCAATGTTCTTAGATATTCGGAATTTGTATGCATTGAAACTGTTAAATCGAAAGTTTAACCCAATTATCTGTTCAATAGTTAGAGAAATATCGGGAAAGGATATTACGATTTTCGATTTAAAAGCATTAATTAGCCCTATCGATATACTTTAATCAGATGATCCATTTATCCATCGATGTTCAGAAACTAAACAAGTATTAAGTGCAATCTAATTTCTTTTGAACATGCAAAATGGAATTTAAAAATTGAAAGTTTGAATTTAAACAAATACCTTTTCTTTTAATAAGGATACCAGTGTTTTCCTGCATGCTAATTAGAAAGAACTTCATTAAAATATTATACTGATATTGCAGATGAATCATTTGAGTGAGTTAATCTAGAATCCGACTCTCTAAAAGGGTTTTATCCGAATATCGCTGAGTGACCGCGGTAGCCGAGTGGTATAGGTATCGGATCGTGGCTTGTCTTGTCACGAGTTCGA
>BMAV01005575.1:68927-82768 GCA_019973955.1 Trichonephila inaurata madagascariensis | reverse complement strand
GGGGGTGCCAGCTCAGGTATCATCCACGTCACTTGACCATGGTTCAAAATTACGTAGTCCGTCGCCAAAAGCCCTCGTGTAGCTGAACAGTGAGACGTTAATATTCAATCAATCAATCAATCTAAATATCGCTGAAACTAATAATTACAATCGGGTAAAACTTCAAACATATGCTATTTGGAGCAATCTCAAGTTGTTAAAATAATTCTACAAAAGTGAAAACTTTGTAGAAGTTAATTACATTTATCATCGATGAATTCCTTTAAACTGATTAACAAAGAGATAAATTTAATCGAATTATAATGAAAATTTTTTATATATAGAAAAATATATAGGTAAAAAAAAAGAATCATGCATAATTGTTTTTTCTTTTTTTTTTTTGTAATTTTCATTGAAGGTGGAAAAATTTAATAACATTTTCAACGGTTCAAGCAGAACTAAATTTTGATATTAATATATTGATAACTAATTTCTAAGAATTAGTTTTTCCATGATCGAATTCAATTTTTCAGACTTAGAGAATAACCTCAACAGCTAATGTTCCAAATTTCATTTAAATCTGGTCATAAGAGTAAGATATATTCGGGAAAGATTGTGACAGAAGGTAATATGTAATTATTCCACTCAAGTGATTTAAACTGTTTTTTCTCGTGTTTCATATATTAGGATAAAGAATAGTGTTGCATGTTTGGAGTCATATCTTCAGTATTAGGTTCCGCGTATAAAAACCTATAACTTCATTGTTACTTATGAGTGTCTTTGCCTCCTTTTAATGATAAAAATTATACTAAGATATAAGTGCACCAGTTTATAGATTGCATAAAAGCTCCACAATGTTATAAATTCTCTATCATAAACACCACTTTAGATCACAGTCATCGCCTCATGCTCCTGGCACTGCTCTTTGGGTCAGCCGTCACTTCTTATAGCGCCAGGAGCCAACACCGATTTACCCCCCTACCATTAGATAAGAAAGTGAGGGGTCGAGTTCCTCCAACAAGTCCTCAGTACTACAGAATCAGGCCCCTAGGAGGAACAACACCTAAAATTTGGGAGGTTATCTCAAAGTCTATCAAGTATGTTTTTTATTTTTAAAATTATTTTACAAGTAAAAGATATTCCATGAACACGAAGAGAATTATACGAATTTTTTAGATTTCACATTGGATTTTCAAATGTAGACCTCTCTATTGCAATTTTTGAGAGTGTGTTTAACTTTATAATAAATATTTGGACAAATAGAATGTAAAATTAAAATAAAATAAAATGAGAATTATATTAACGAATAAATAAATTAAAATAAAAAACTCATGGGGGTAAAAGCACAAAAATTTGCACTAAAATCCTTTTGCAAGATCTCTATCATAGCCATCGTCGCTTGTAGGAACAAATGATTATTGCGTCGAGAAGCATTCGATATATATACTTGCTGGAACGTCAGAGCTATCGATTCATATCGGAACCCCGAACTATCCGTTCTCTTAGGAAAGTCGGGATAAGCTGCTCTTTCACGAACGGAACCATCAATGCGTTCTATAGCAGTTGTGTCTTAGAAAGTTTTTATTTTTATCTATCTATTTATTTATTTTAAGCATCATATGTTACAATAAATATTTTAAATTATTTGAATCTGTGAAGTTTTTCCTACATTATTTTTTTATCTCGTTTTCTGTACATTTTAAAAATTAAGTTACATTAAAAAATCCCATTGATTGGACGTTGAAGAGGATAATGTTATTCACTGAAATCTGAATTTTAAAATCGTTAAGATTTGTGATAATTACTACATATTCCATCACTTCTCTATAGTAACGATGAATTATTGTTTCAACGTGATAATAGTTAATTACAACTTCTTAATAAATTTTGAACTTTATTTGCCTAGTTTAAATTATATGGATTAAATATTTATCACAACCAATTGTATTAATTGTTTTAATTATTTGATCATTTTTACTTTTAATTTATTTATTTTGTTACCTATTAATATTAATATCGTGTGTTCTTGTTCATTAAAATCAACAATTGCCAGCTGAAATTATGTGTTCATAACACTCAAAAATGCATTTCAGATTTTATCAAAAAGTATCTGGATTTTGTAAGTTAATTAGTGTTTTAATTAACTGTTCAAATATTCAAAACCATCGTATCGATATTTTGCGTATGGAAAACATAACTCAATGATTTTTTTTTTTTATAATTTAGTTAAGGTAAAAAATTATACCTTTGATTCAACACATTGTACTGTTATTTTTCACTTTTCGTCACACTCATCTTAAATTGCTCCCTATTTTTCATTAAATTCATCTGGTGCAATCAAAAATGGTTTACATACTAAATACTTGAAACGAAGAAAGGAAAATCATCTGCTTAATAACGTGTATAAAAACTGTTAATGTCTCAAAGATAATTCGTAAGAATAAAATATTAAAAAAAAATTTGCGAGGTTTTTTGTAAGGGAAAAATAATATACTGTAAAATCCGGTGTATAACGCGCACCTATACTTTCAAGCTAAATTTTTTAATTTTTAGGTATATTCGAAGTATAACGCGCACCCCCTTTTTAACGAAGAAATCTGAAATATTAATGTACATTGTTTTATGTTTTGAAGTAATTTATTCAAGGTATTAACCCAGACTTTTGAAAAAATAGTATACTTCTAGAACTGCAACTGTTCTTGTTCATAAGGCAAGTTGTTTCTTTTAAATAAACAGTGTATCGATACATCTAGAAGTAAACTTTTTTTTATGTCCATCCTTTTTGTTATTTTTAAAGCTATCGTTTTTATACCCGGCGTATAACTCGCACCCTTAATTTTCAATCTTATTTTTTGTGGTCAAAGTGCACGTTATACGCCGGATTTTACGGTATGTATCTTTTATTTAATGCCAATCCCCCCCCTTCCCCATGAGATGCAAGCATAACCCATCTGCAATTGTCTTCAAAAGTTGCTTAAAAATCGACCTGCAATCATTTTTCGAAATCGAATGAAGTTGATGGTATTTATTACTACAAAATGCAGTAATTTAATACATCTAGTATTCCAACATTCCTTAACTCTTGCTTTTATTTTATAAAAAAGATTTTCTTAGAAGTGATTTATTTAGGAAATTGAACAAAACTATTTTTGTTCCCTGATTATCTTGCCAGAACTAATTTAACCCTATAATTTTTCCTTTACCTGAATAATAATAATTTAAACAGATAAAAAGTTTGTTTTGGGATTATTCCTTACGTTTCTAAGAAAATTTTAACGATGGGAGTTTTCGTAACCATTAATAACAGTTTATATTAATGAGATACTTATATTAATCTTTCTAAAGAAATAGAAAAATATGTTTATGAAATATTCTTTGAATTTAATTGCATGTTTTCGTGCTTCTGAAATATTTTAAGATCACAAATTCTAAAATTTTTACCAGTTATGAATAATTATTAATCACATTAAGTTATTCTTAATTTTCAGAGGAGATCAATTATAGCTTTCAAAATTACTTGGTAAAATAAATTACCATAGTTTTCAAATAAATTCCAGTTTCTTTCATAAATGCTATAATTAAATTATTTTCTTTATGCAAACTCAAGAAATATTCTTTTTACTAATAATGTAAGTGTTGAAATTAAGAATATTTAATATAATATATTTGATTGTCCCCCTTGATTTGAAAAATAGTACCAAAAAAATTTACCTTCTTAAAATTCTAGGAGAATGAGAAACATTCGAAAGTATATAAATCCAATAGTGTAATATATTCCAAAAGTAATATTTATCTTAGAATATATTTTTACTATAATAAAGGCAATCTTACAATTTATGGTCAAAATATATGTAATATTTATTATGCATGCAACTTTATTATAGTCATGAAATATACACTGACGGGAAAAAAAACCAAACACCAAGAAAAAATTATTGCAGAGTAATGAAATTTGGACAATGCAATAGTCTAGTTAGTATGTTTAATTAATTAAATTTTCAATATCACAGGTTAATTTAAGCTCAGGAAAATGTATTTCAGTTGTGACATGCTGTTACATTAACCCTCCAAGCGGTCTGCACGTAAAATTCCGCCATTCCAGAGATGCTTTTTCTGCCTTCAAGCAAGATTCCCAAAAGCGGCCGAGCCGCATTCTTAAAAGTACGGCTCAACCGCTTTTGAGAACCCCACCTGAAAGCAAAAAAATATGCGCGGTGTATTTTTGAAGCATCTCCAGAATGGCAAGACTTTTAGTGCAGACCGCTTAGAGGGTTAATAACCGATGTAACTTCCTGAATTTTGAGTGTAAGGTTGTGAACCTGCATGCATTGTGTCATACAGGTGCCGAATGTCACTTTGTAGTATGGAGTTTCATGCTTGTGTCAAAACTGGGACGGACAGTGCTGGCTGTGGATGATGCTGGAGTTGCCGTCCAATGATATCCCATACGTGCTCAATTGGAGAAAGATCTGGTGATCTCGCAAAAGAGATCTCACCCAAGGTAACATGTCAGCACTATGTAGAGCACGTTGCGTTACAAAAGCTGCGTGAGGACAAGCTCTCCCCTGAACGCTGTTGATAAATGGAAGTAATATAGACTGGATTACCAGGCTGACGTATGAATATACAGTCAGTGTGTTTGGGATAACCACGAGAGTGCTCCTGCTGTCGTAGGAAATTGCTATCCTGATATTGACTCCAGGTATGGGTCCAGTGTGTTTAGACAGCAGACACTTTGGTTGCAGGCGTTCTCCTGGCCTCCTTCTGACCAGCACAGGACCATCATTTGCAACAAGGTAGAATCTGCTTTCATCAGAAAACACAACATATCTCCAATCCGTTCTCCAATGAGCCCTGGCTCGACACCACTGGCGTCTCAAACGGCAATGGCTTGGATTCAGTGAAATACACTCTACATGGTGTCTGGCTCACAGCCGTCCTTGAAGTAGCCAATTTCTAACTGTTCGTTTTGTCACTATGGTACCACCTGCAGCTTGAATTTCTGCCGTAGACGCAGTACGATACACCATAGCCGTAAGTCGAATAGGGCGGTATTCTCTCTCAGTAGTGCCACGGGACTCCCAAAATCCAGTCTCCTTTAGGCAGTGCCATCTCTTGACCACTGCTCCAAACAACTATGCACAGTAGATACATTCCGGCGAAGTCTTTGTGTGATTTCGCAGAAAGAAAATCCATCTGCTCGTAGCTTTATTAGATAACTAAACTCGGTGAGATGTTGATAATGGCTTCTCCGTCTTCTTAAAGGCATTCTTGGTTAACAACAACTCAATACGTCTGATTTCACAGACAAATAACGCTCACGAACTTTACAGCAAGCATTTGAAGAAATCCTGATTTGCGCTACTAGCACCACACTTAAGCGCGAAATTCGAATCGATGTCATCTTTCAGATGAATAAACACGCCTATCGAATTTTGTTTACCTAACACAAGTCTTTCTTGGTGTTGGGATT
Source organism: Trichonephila inaurata madagascariensis (assembly GCA_019973955.1). Classification (NCBI taxonomy): domain Eukaryota; kingdom Metazoa; phylum Arthropoda; class Arachnida; order Araneae; family Nephilidae; genus Trichonephila; species Trichonephila inaurata. The sequence goes on along the minus strand of BMAV01005575.1, from coordinate 77,316 downwards.
TTTTCCCCCGTCAGTGATGATAGATCATGAAATGAAATGAGCATACAAGCGTATATAGAATATGTTCTGAAAATAACTGCATGGTTTCATACATTCTAAATTAACTTCAAAGATAAAAGAGTAATGGAAACCAGTTCCGAAAATAATACGATATCGAAACGCAATGTTGTTTTGTGTCAGAATAAAACTAATTTTCTGGGAACTATTACTTAAATAAAAAAGTCCGATACACTTTGGATTGAACAAATAATTATAATTTGTTAACTATAGTATACGATTCCCTAACCTTCAGAGAACTTCCTATCTTAAAGTTTAGTTTCGAATATTTCTTTTTGAGGAATTTTCATCAAATTTTAGATTCAAAGACTTTATGATGTGAGAAATTCAAATATGTGAGAAAAATTTGATGCAGTTAATTTGACTGCATTTAATTAATATGTATTTCTCGCAATAATATTAACTCTTTCAGACTTATATTTTTAAAACTGTAAAAAATTATTTGTCGGTTTAGACAAAGCTTTTAACAAGTAAAGAATAAAAAATAGTTTATTGTAAAAGATTTGAGACTCCTATTAAGTCGTAGAGAAAACCCATTTTTTAAGCTCCCATAATACCGAAAACCCGAATGGTTGTGATCATTTACTCGTGGTCAGCGTCGTTTCTGTCGCTCGGCTTCCAAAACGATTTATACAAATAGACAAAGGGCTTAAGTGAAGCGTATCTTCTGATTTAGTATGTAATGAAGTTTTCAGATGTGAATTTGCATTTTGTCAGAGTGAATTTCATTTCCTCCTAAAGTGAAAATATTGTCTCCAGGTAACTGATGGGGTTGTTATGTCAGGGTAATATTTGGGTTCAAGAATTTATTTGCTGCTTGAATTTTTCGCAGTTCTGCAAATTGTTTCTATATATTTCAAACTGAAGTTTACTTGAACCTAACAAGCTAAGACTTTCAATTTTATTATTCAGCAAAAATAACTATTTAGTTTTCAGTCTGCATGTGTGAGTTTCTGGCTTCATAAGAAAAGTTGTTTGGATTTAAATAATATAGTTAAAAATAGGGCCGAACCAAATAAACCAAGCCAAATCGTACTCTCAAACGACAGGCGTAAAATTAGCCCCTTGCCACGATGAATTTCGTGTGCCTCGATCTGACACCATCGATTAGTGGGATTATCAACAACAAAAACAAAAATAAGGCTGGATTTCAAATGATAGTTTGATTAAAAATACGCCAAAACAAAGAATGTTTCTAAACAAATCCATTTTTTTTAAAAAAAATATAAAATTGGCTTATTTAGATTAAAAAGTAAATTTGTGTGTGTGAATGATTTTATAAATTTTTATAAGTTATGCCTAATGTTATTTCCCAGCTTAAAAATATCCCACTTTTGAATTAAGCAATTTCTGCTTAGTGGACTTATTGAGTTTCTTGTCATTGTCATTAAATATTTGATTCAAACCAAATTGACTATTGCCTTGGTATTGTTTGCAAAGTTTTTTCATAGGAAGGAAATTAAGAATTAATGTTTTCCAAATGTAATGTGCCAATCTTTTTGTTCCAAAGAAAGCAGTCCTTAAAGCAAGGGTGGCAAACTCTAATGACCTCACTGGTCACTTCGAAAAACTTTATGTTCCAGCGGGCCTCTTATAAAAATATATATCTTTATATTAGATTTGGAGCCATTACAAATATTTATCGGAGTGAAAATTTAAAACAGAATGACGTATTATTATATTGTTTGTCATATATATAAGCATACGAGTAGGTAATATAATATAATAATAAAGCAATGATCAATAAATGTTTAATTTATTTAATTAGTGAGATATTTGTTTCTCAATTCTTTCACTTAGTTTTTGCAAGTTTATCGCAATGCGTGCATTTGCGCATCGTAATTGATGTTGCAGGTTTCCATCCGTTAAGTTTGAGCGCGATTTGTTTCAAAAGTTTCATTTTCGAAAAAAAAAATTCAGTATCAAAAGCAACGTGATAAAATAGAAGCAGTTATGGGATTTATTTATTTAAGAAACCACTAAAAACAAAAATACGGTACAAAATAATCATATTTTGTAAAGTTCTAATGAATCTCTCAGGCCGCGCAAAATTATTCAAGGTGGGTTACATGCGGCTTCCGGATTACAGGTTGGTCACCTCTCTTACTTAAAGGATAATCTTTTTAAATCTTTATTTTTCAGAATTGCATTTTAATTGTCCCTAAGAGTGATTTAGTGTTTGTTCATTATAGATACAGATGTTTTCAACGAACAGATCTATTTTACCTTAAGACATCAACAAGTAGCTTTCCATCGCTTTTTATCTCCCACCTTCTCTCTATTAGCTAGCTAAGAAAATTACATTTAGTTAAATTACAGGTGCTGAACTAAATTTAAACAACATAGAATTAATTTGTTTAACGTAAAGTGCTCCCCGAAGCACCATTCTTAGTTTAGTTAATCTCCTGTAAGAATATATCTCCAGGGAGATAATCCTGAAGTTTCAGAGTTAGAATCTTTTAAAAAAATCGATAAATCCATAATTGCATACCTCTGGACTACTTACTCTGTTAATTACAAACCCTAAATCGATGTTACTCGTGAGAAGTTTAGATCGATTATCGATAAAATCCTGATCAAGAGAGTGGAAGTGATTAGTTCCGCAGTGAAACAGAAATATACTCTTTCATAGAAGTCTTTTCAGGGAGTTTCGAACACTTTGCTGTTCTCAATAGCGACCATTAGAGGAGTTTCATTCAGTGCAGCACTTGGAGATAATGAGTGCTATTGATGTGAGAATAAACCTCATTTCGTCTATTAGACGTTTTAAATTGAGAGGATTGTAACACAGTAAAAGGGATAGGCATCTTTATCAGCAAATGTAGAGCTAATGTGTGTTTTTCTGAGAATTCTGAAAGCTAGTTTATTTAAAAATAGAATATACCACTAATGTCTTATGGTTTGAGATCCTTTAACACGGATTGGTTATCCGTTGTATTTTACCTATTTGACCAGGGGTGGCCAACCCAAATGATCTTGCGGGCCACTTTGGAAAAACATTATTTACCTAAGGTTCTCGTGCAGGGTATTTCACATCCAAGGTCGCCCAGCCAGTATGGTGGACATGACCCTCCGCTTGTAACCGAGCGGGATCGTGTTCAAATCCCGAGTAAGACATGGTTGTATCTTTTTCGGGAAAAGAAGTCGGATTTTTGCCTGTAATGGATTCCTGTCTCGAAAGGAAAGCAGCGCACCCCTTCTGCTACATGCTGGGTGAGTGAGTGAACATTAACGTCGCACTGTTCAGCTACACGAGGGCTTTTGGCGACGGACCACGTAATTTTGAACCATGGTCAAGAATGACACCCGCGATCTGGAATCCTCTTTTTCAATAAACTTTGAGCCTTGATATATTTAACAAGCCGCTACTCCCTTTATACGGTGGTTCTTTATTGGCACAAGGCTCGAACTCATGCCACGCCAGCCACGAGTCTGTGACCTTGACCACTAGGCTACGGTGGCCACTTGTTGCAAATAAAAACATGGACTTAGTTCAACGCATTTTCCTCGATATATGGTCATCCGTACTTAGAATCGCAATAAATAATAATAATAAATAGAAAATGGTTACGTTATAAGATTATATGTACAGTGAGATTCAGTGGCCGAGTGGTAACGTATCGCTCTTCCGTACCACATGTATGCGTTCCATTCCTGGGCTAGGTAAGGTCGACTCAGACATTCATCCCTTCAGTGGGTCGATAAAATGAGTACCAAGTTTGCTTGGATTAAAACACTGGAGGTCTCGCTTCAGACTGTTCACCTGATCGGGACATCTGCTCATGCACCTCAGCGCCCAATGGTTACGTATACTAGGATGGGCACAGTAGGCCCTGGCCCTCATGGGCTGTTGCGCCACTGAGTTTGAGTAAATATGTACAGTAGAATATATTTTACATATTTTTCACATTGTATTCTGTATTTAACGTACATAGATTTTTTTTTATTTAACTGTTACTTTTTGCTTCTTCTAATATTTATACTATTTCATAACTATTTTTCAGCTTTACGCCATTGAATTTTTACCGTTCGGATCACCCTCCCCCAGAGTTGGGTTGTTTTTGCTTCCTCCAAGACGCGTCTTCTTTAAAAGAGCGTATTAAGGAAATCGTTTTTTCTTCTTTTTTTCCTGAAACGTGAGTTCAGTACAGTTGTTGTTATTTAGTCCGAATAAAAAAATCAATGTAATAAATAATGCAGTAAAATGAAGAATCAGTTAATCAAAATAAATAGTACAAAAAAGGAAATTATTTTTTAAAGAATGGATATGTACAGGGGGATTTGTGCTTCCTGACGTACAAACTTGCAGGATGTGTAAGTGGTATAGAGACGACTTAGAATCACATAGAAATGCAAGGCCGCAAATGCCGTAGTTGCGAGCAATTGAGAAAAGGAGCAAAGAAAAAGAACAGAAACAGCAACATATTAATGGGACAGAAAGTGTTTTATTGAAAGGTTGCGCTAAAACAGGTGTTCAAAATTATGATCAGAAGTCATCTGGCAAGCCTGAGAGCGGTGCTGCATGAATTCCTTACGGTCTGGAAGATTCCTCGGAACAGTCTTGTGGTAGGTGATACTGAAAGGAAGGTTTTGTGAAAATAGATTCTACTGGTAGTCGTTATTTGAGATCCGATTCCCGAGATTGTAGGATGAACTCGTAGTCAAACGAAAAACTGGACTGGTCAACATGTTGATCGTGTACGCCACTCGGCTGTAGTACCAGGGGCATTGCTCGAGCAGGTGTGTTTCACATCACACGACCTTGGCAAATGTGAACAGAAGGTTACGTGAGACTGATTTTGGTTATATGAAGAGTTTGGTGTACGAGACGCCCGTTTCCTCAGTTAAAGATCTTATTGCTGGAATAAGTGTAACTGCTGGGGGCTTTTTAACTAACGTAAGAAATTCCATACAGCACTGCTGTCAGGTATGCCAGTCAATTTCTGGGCGTAATTTGGAACACCTCTTTTAGTGTAGCTTTTCACTAAGACATTTTTTGTCCCATTAGTGTGTTGCTGTTTCTGTTCTTTTTCTCTGCTTCTTTGCACCATAACTCGTAACTACGGCATTTGCAACACTGCATTCCTATGTGATTCCGAGTCATCTCTATACTCCCTTACACACCCTGCAAGTTTGTTGGTCTGGTCCTGAATTACCCTGTATATTTACATAATATACACAGAGTACTTTTGTTGTCACTTGACATCTCACTCGCCCTTAGCTTTCGAATGCCTGAAACTGATGCCACATTTGACACTACTAAAATAAAGTACTACTTCTCGCGAAATATTGTATTATGAATCTTTATCATTCATTCTAACGTTGACATGTATTAGTAAAAGAAAAACAACTGAAGAATACGATACACGCACGCGTTTGTTATGTTTGAAACAGTGCAAAATCCAGAAGCGTGCAGCGCGTCCTTAAGGCTGTTTTCGCCATATGTATGAGAGCGTGAACTTAACGCGGAGCACATTTTTAGACCGGAAAAATGCTTCCATTTTTATAAAAATTTGTGACATTATAACTCATGTATCTGTTTATAGTATAATGTTTTTAAAATTTCAAAATATTTCGTAAATAGCTTGTTGTTTTTTTAAATGTAAAGGGATGGCTCATTTAACATTACGATATAGGAGAAAAATGCGAAACGTATTTTATAAAAGAAAAATGTGTCAATTAAGATAAAAATTAATAATATGATAAAATAAATGATTCTCTACAGGATAGAGTGAAACCAGAATATAATATTAATGTTCGAATACTTCTATATATGAAAAAATATTCCGAATTTGGATCCTATTCTTTAACATTAGCCGAAGAGAGCCTTAACGCTTAGGGATAGATTGAGATGAACACGCTTAGCGCTTTTGTAACGGCCTAAGGGTTAAAGAACAATACATTTCATGTATATCAAATTAATATTAGATGTTTTTTATTTAATTTAATTAAATCTATTGTTCCCGGTATATTAAAACATTAAACAAAGAGGGATAAAGTTTATTAATTGATGTGTGCTTGAGCAATTTTCAATTCAGGTATACATTTTTCTGTATACAAGTGTTGTTAGTTATGATATCAATTTGATATTGTGGAGATGTCTTTTACGTTTTTTATATGTTACGATTGTTATTCAAAATATGAGACTCTGTTTAAGACCTCTCATTTTATGGAAGGTTTGTACTAATGACTAGAACGCAATTAACAATGCCTCAAAGCAAAGGAAAATTTTAACTTCTTTCTAAAGCTATATTATTTTAAATGATGCCAATTGAACAGTCAAGAAACGAATTATGAATAACTTAATTGGGGCGAAACTCTGAGCATTTGTAATGGACTTAATTTACGACGGTCTCTCATGATAAAGGCAGTCACGTGGTTTTTGTAGGAAATTCAAAACTGTCATTAAACCAGTACTTGTTGTTTTGGTTACAAAATTTAGGTAAATTTCAAATGTGATAATTGGGTGTAAAGGTTTAATTATTAAGATCTTTCACAAGAACTTTTCGAAATTAAAAATAAATTCTTTTATTATACACATGCTTTTTAAATCAAGTGCGTTTTACTTAACCTTGAGCAATATTTTTGTTTGACAAATATTAATTTTAAAAGAAAATTTCTGAAAAAGAAAAAAAAAGCGATAGTTGGCTACAACGAAGTGCATAGATTGATTGGCAGAAAACTCGTGATTGCATTTATGATGCGACTATAACGTCACATGAATTTATAAACTGAGTGGCTGGAAACACTTGACTGCAGTTATCATGTGATTATGACGTCATTTGAATTTATCGTGGTATAAGAGAAAAATATACAAATTTTAAAATTGATTTTTCTTTTTTTGTAGAATTTAATATTTATTCTAAATTTCTTCCTCGCCTCCTTGATCAATTCACTTCATCTCATGTAAATAAACTTAAACACCAGATTCTTTTATTGCTTAGAAGAAGTCTCTTAATGTAACAAATGACTCCGAGAGACTTTTTAGAACTATCTTGCTAAAGCTCAAACTTTATTACATGAAGGTCCACCTCATTTTCGCAAAGCCTTCATCAGCAAGTCAAACTTTTTCCTCGTAAATAAGTCACAAGTACACGCCATCATTACTAGGACCTTTATCTTTGCATGCCATTCAAGTTCTTCCATAGAAACATCGGAAGTAATGTGTTCCTCTATTGAGCCGCCCGATTAAGGCACAAAGCCTCCTTCTTTGTAGACAAGCCTTACATCAGGGGTCGTCACTTAAGGAAACACCCTCATATCTAATTCAGTCGATGGTCTCGTCGTTACTGTATGCAGTAGCCGTAAAAGAAAAAGTTCTTTATATTTTATTTTTTCTCTTCGATTGTTTAGTGGATGAGGACAGAAAGAAAAGAAAGATGTTGGTACTAACCGGAGTGATCAGAACTTGAAATCGGGAGCAGCAATTGCTGGATAAAGGATTACTTAGAAAATAGTTTGCGTCGTGGGAAAACTTAGTGAATACGGCAAATACTGAAAGAAAGAAGTGGAAAGAGAGAGAAAGAAAAAAAACCCAGAAAATAAGAATAGAAAAGAGAGATTCAAGGAAGACCTTGATCGCAGAGGGTTTTAGTAAGCCGAAGATTTGGTAGACAGATTTTGTGGATGAAAATGTCCGGACGAATTCGGAGTATTCGGGTATAAATGTTCTTTTTTATGTTCGAATTTTTTTTTTGTATCTGAATTCCATGAATGATGTTCGAGGAACCTGATTGAGGATTTTGGGCTTATCCTTCAGATAGAAAATGAAGTAAAATACGACCAGAAAATAGCGAAGGGAGGAAAGCAGGTTCTTTCGATGCATTAAACGGATATCTTGAATTTGTTGTTTGAAATACGTTCACTTAAAGCAGGATTTTTTGTGTGCTTAATGACAATTTAATATTTTAACTTCATTAGCCAATACAATACATTAAATCTCAGTGGTCTTAAAACTTTTTCGACTCACGGTATCCTTAGAACTAGAAGGTGTTTTGGGGAATCCCATTACACACACAGTTGTAATGTGTCTCCAAATAATACTTAAAGTAAATCACACAACAGATTATAGGTATTTAATGTACAGACAATTAAAAAAGTATTGTATTAGTTATTAAAATTTTTTATATTGCAGTTTTAATGTAATTTACTCACATTATATATATATTATTAATAATTTGTGATCCAAGTGTCACCTACGCATGCACTGTATTTAGTAACTGGGATATGAGTCATAGAATTTATTACACAAACTGTCGAAGTTAATATCTATTGAAATTATCTGCAGTCGCATCTCATATTCTATGTTTAATTTTTTATATTTTATTTTTGA
>BMAV01005575.1:17078-52460 GCA_019973955.1 Trichonephila inaurata madagascariensis | reverse complement strand
AAAGGGGAAAATGTCACTTTACAGTTTGATGAAGCGGCAATAACGGGCCAAAACACTTTCACGTTTTCCCTGTTGCCACAACATAAGCTTCTAAAAGGTAATGGAATATCTCCATTAATACAGACGAATTAATATAGATGAGAATGTGCCTATCGGATTGCGACCAAGTTCTCTGGGGGAGTATCCGGTTGACAGTGATAAAATTCTGGGCCATCGCGCACGATTATAGAGCGTCGAGGATGTTTATCCATCTGGGATGTGTAAAATTTCAACGAATGGAAATCATTTTAAATGGACCCATAAAATGAAATCGGGTTTCCAAGGAAGTTTGTCAACATTCGTGGAAAGTGTTTAAGATGGTTGATGGGGTAAATTGAATTACGTGGTGGAGAAATTTGATTTGGGAACACTTTGGGGAGTACGGTAAAAAAAGAAGTGGTCACAAAAAGAAACAATCTGTAACATTTGGGTTGAAAAAAAAATTAAAGCTCAAGTATTGAAAAATTTATTTAGTTTGATATTTGATTTTTTTTCTTGGTGTTTTGAAGACTCTAAGCGCTCAGTTCGAATTTTTATGTTGGATTGTTTTCTGCATTTATTGTTTTAACTATTATTTTTCTTAAATATATTTTCAGTTCATTTAGCTTTTATGTGAATACTACACAATATACATTGATAAACGCACAAATACACTCAGTTGCATTTATAACTATTTTAATTAATTTTTTTTATGTTGAATTTTTTGCAAAAATTTGTAATGGGTTCTACTCGCGATTCTTTCTATAATTCTCTCGGGAATATTCCATGAATGACGTTATATGAATATAAAACCACTTTCTGTAAAGGAACCGTGATTTATGTTGATGAGAGTTTCTATTTAAAGTCAAGAGAAGTGGGAAGTTAGAGGGGGGGGGGGAAGGTTGTGGCGCGTGAATGTTGTCATGCTGAATCTACGGAGTTAGATATAATAGTTGAAAATACGGGATTCAAGAAAAAAGGAGCAGCCGGGTACTTTTAGGACGCCTAACGGATCTGATTGTCACGATAAAGATTGAATTTATCGTTACAGGTATTCAAATTAGGAATTAATCTGACAGCTCCCGTATCTTAGGTTGAATTTAGTTAGGGATTTTATAGGCATAATAAAAGTTTTATTGTTTAAAATATCTCATACTTTGGTGCCTTTTCACACTTCCGCGGGCGAGAGTTGCGACGAATTTATATATAAATGATTTTTTTTCCTACTTTACTCACAAAAAACATGTGCTCTTCGCTTATAAATATGAATTGCGACAATTTTGCTGCTTGAACTCTGAAACATCAGCTAGTTTGCATACAAATTTTGAGCACATTAATCTAGAACGATATTAATTCAAACCAAGCTAAATTTACTGATGTATTTTCTTTTGGAGTGATATTGAACCATCTTGATAGTTGCCGATTATTAATATATAAAATTTCGAGTGCATTTTTAGAAAAAAAAATTCAAAATATGGGATTCCAAATCAGTTTTCAAATATCCATTCATTCAAATAGAGAACATAATCAGTCTACTAAAATAAAACTCGAAAACCTGTAATCCCCTAAAAGAAATAAACCTACCATCTATGTAAGATAAATTGTTAATGTTAATTTGGCGTTGCAGCTATTTTGTAAATAAAATTAGAGTTTCATAATCTCGTCAAATTTTATATACTTTCGCTATCACCCTTCTCACTCTATCTTTATTTAGTTCTAAAAATCCAGTTTTCCTTTACTTATTAATTTATTCAATATATGTGGAAATTTTATTTCAGGCTTATTATTTCTGTAGTGTTTAGAGTATAAAAATATTGTTTCAATCAATGCAGATTAATACAATATATTATTTTTTTTAAAAAAAACGGGAAACGGAAGATCAACGCGAATCATGGCAACTTGTTGCTTCCGAAACTTGCCGAAATCGATGAAAGATCTGAAAATCTCATTTTTAAAATTCATTGCTCTTGAATACATTTTTAAAATTCATTGCTCTTTACTGCTTGGCAAGAGATCTAGAAAATAATAGTTTTTTACTTTACTGAAGAAAAGGAATTTTAATATATACAATAAACTGTGAAGGAATAAAATTTCGCAAAGAACTATGATTTTAAATACATATGGTAGAAAGCAGAATCAGATATTTAAAAGGCTTAATTAATGACTTTTTAAAAAATTTCAGCTTAATGAAGGCTTTGTTACTGAATACAAGCTATTATTAAACTAAATAAATTGAAACTTGAGCCCAGATTTTAAGTCTTAGAAAAAATGCCCTTAAAATACAATTTCCATAAAATAAAATTGAGTATTAAATACATAAAGGTAAGCACCACTAATAATATTGAATGAACAATTGAAAGAATGATAAAATTACATTTTTGACGTACACAGAATGTTGTAGTTTATTATAAGGAACTATATTGAAATGAATAGAACACGAAAAGAACATTAAAACGCAAATTATCTTTCCATTTTTTATTAGTTAGATGATTAGTTCAAGTTAAACATATTTCTTTTAAAAGCACACTCTTGTGACGTTTTTTATTTCTCAGGATTTTGCAAATTCTATTGAGAGATAAGGTGTTAAAACAATAGTAAAAGGGATTCAAAGCAATTTCATGTTAATTACAGTAAAAGAACTGCTATTTTTTTAAAAAAATCATATTAATTTTTTAAAAATATTTTATTAAGTTAAATAATACTAATACTAATAATAATAGTTAAAGACAAGTAATACAGATAATTTTCGTTATTAAGATAGTATTAGAGCAACATCATTAAAACTGTTTTCCATGATGTTTGTCGTTGTGCGTAGTTATATATTAGTATATTCATTCATATTAATTATATATTAATTTATATCAAAGGTATTCATTTATAATAATTGTATTAATTTTTATCACTAGTGTTTAAATTAATAATTTAAAAAATATTTTGAATTCCACAAATCCTTATTTTAACCATTTCTTGTCACATAAAATGAAACACACCATTAATGTTACAAAAAATAAACTTGATAGTTTCAGACAATGAAGCAGAAATAAATAAATAATACACTATAATATGATAAAAAGTTTTTCTTAAAATAAGTCGGCACAAACAAAGCTCATAAATCACAAAGTTACTTAAAACCACAAAATATCTAAACTCAATCACACTAGACATTCCACTTCAGTAAATAAATAAACAAATAAACTCACCTAAAAGTCTAAACACCTCGTGCTTCTGAACATAGAGATTGAAGAAGCCGTCTCCTCCGGGGGAAAGCGTCAAGAACAAAATAAAAACTCTTAAAATCCCCGCCGGATCAGTCCGGGACTTTCCGGCACGAGTCGCCATTCTCAATCCCAAGTCGCTCCCAAAGACTGCCCCACTTGGAACTTCAATCTCAAAATGTTCCGCCAGTGACAGTTTTCTTCGGAAAGCTTTTTATTTATGGTTTTTCTTCAAAGAATTTCCTTTTCCTTTTGAAAACCAGAAAGATTTTGGAGTTTTTAGTTGAAGTTTAGACTTGGTAAAAAACTTTTCCCGTGAATTCTGGAAAGTTCTCGATAGTTAGAATTGTTTATTATATGATGGTGAACTTCATTATATATCACACTTTCTGATGAAAAGCTGTTAGTTTAAAATGAGTTAATAATAGTCTTTATGAAGAATAGTAGAGCTTAAGCAAAACACAATGGTATATTAGAAACTTGTTTATATATTTAAAATAAATGCGTTTACATTCACTATAATTGTAGCAAAATCAGTTTTAAGGCTTCAGATATTATCTATATAAGTTCAAAATAATTTATATCCTTTCATCCTTAGAAATAATATCTGATAGCGTTTAAATTGTTCAAAATAATATTCCAATCAACAGCAATCAACAAAGCAGTTTTTGACAAATAAGCACCTTTTAGCAACCATCAATTGGACAATAAAGATAATATCTAATCAGTTCTTTGGATATATATTATAATTTAATAGGTTTTAATTATAATAATTGAAAATACATTTATATATTTGCATAATAGAACAATAAATGTTATATTACTTGAAGCTTATATTGAATATTATATTGTATTATTATGAAGAACAGTTGTTTCTTATGAAATATGTATCAAAGAATAGAAGATATTTGTATAAATCTTATGCAAGGAAAAAAGAAAATATATTTACGATAATTGTTTGTTTCACAAATATGAGTTTTAAATTTCACACAAATTATTTGTTCTATTTGAAATATATCACCACACCATCACATAAAATATATGCACAAATGTAAAAATCCTGGAATACGTATTTCTATATAATTTCCATTCTCAGATGTCTCGTCTTGCTTGCATTATTTCACTTAAATCAAATTTGAAGAACACATCTTTTATATTCCATTCCAAAGTCATCTCACAGAGTTCAACACATCATCTATGAAAAACGCAAATGACATCATTTCCATGGATGAGACTCCAAACGATTCATCAGCGTCCGGGAAACAATCTCCAATGCTCCCTGATCCGGTGCCGGGCGCAAGGAAAATGACGAAACCCGGTGCTTCGAGGGGTGGGGGAGAAGGAGTTGGGCAGGTGCGCGTGGGTGGAATGCGAACGGAGCGCTTCCATTGGATAGTTGAGAATCATTTGAGTTCGGAGCGGGATCTTTCCGAGGTGTTTTCTTCAGAAGGTCTACACGTGGTTTAGCTGGACTAGGGAGTTTGTTATTTCTCTCTCTTGAGTTATTTTATTAAATACGTTTTTTCATCATCTGTTAAGGAATGCATGTCAATGTTTTGTGCAAAAAGATCTCGGATTCAAAATTTAACTTTTTGGAAATATGCATACTACAGAAATTTTTAAATGCTACTTTTGAAAATATATAAAAAAAAGCAAAAATAAACTCAAGTATTGAAAAACTTATGTAAAATCTGTATTCAAGTTATCCCAGTATTTTCAATTTGTTGTGCAGTTACTGTAGCTACGTGGTTATGGCCCTAGTTTTGCTCGTGCTATACTGGTTTACGTCCTGATCCTATCAAAGAAATTAAATTAGACACCATAGTCAACAATTAATGTGACTAGGAAGTTATCATTGTGTAATACCAGCGTAGGTGTCGTTCTCACGCGTGCGCGTTACTTGAATATTGCCCAATATTACTAGATCTTACATCAATAGTTATAATACAGTGTCTTTTCAAACAATCTAGTACAGTGAAAATGTTTAACACGAAACTGAGAAGACCGAAATATTTATTCGTGTTACCGAATATTGTGAAAAAAAACCCATATATTAAGGGGGTTCATCTTTGTGATGGCCTGTTTTTTAAGTATTCTTAGGAAATTTTTTTGGCGACCAGTAAAATGATAGAACTTTATGTTTTTTTATCATTTATTTATTGGCTTATCTGAGATAAAAAAAAATTAACGGCGTTCTAATCTATAAGCTTAAATGCATCGAATGAACTATACTCAATTGAAAATATCAAAAATTGGATTTTTGGTAGATCTCTGAAGAAAAAGTTTCGAACTTCATGGGGTTCTTTTTGCAATGTTTTTGCTATAAAAAATAGAAATATTTTGAATTTCGGAATGATTGTAGTTCATTTGGCGTATATGTTAGGCTGGGGAAAAAGAAATCTATTATTTTTGCAAGAAATTCCAGACTTTATTTAACATGTTTCGGAATGTCCGATTTAGGTCAAATATGCATCGTGTTGTTGCACATTTTGTTGCCATTTTAATGGTGGTTTCATAATGCCTCTCTCATATACGTCTTGGTCCTTATTGGCGGAAAACTCTAGTAATCGATTTTCATAATCTTCTCTTGATCCCAATTTTTTATCACTCAGGAAGTTTTGCAATGCGAGAAAAAGGTGTTAATCGCCCGGTACCAGATCCGGACTATATGGTGGATGCATTAAAACTTCCCAACCAAGCTCCCAGAGTTTCTGGTGAGTCACTACAGACGTATGTTACCTGGCGTTGTCCTGATGGAACACAACACCTCTTCTGTTGGCCAATTTTGGCCGTTTCTGATCAATCACTAGCTTCAAACGGTCCAGTTATTGGCAGAAGAGATCTGAATTTAGTGTTTGGTCATACGGAAGCAACTCATAATAATTTCCAGTCCCACCAATTACGCAGTAGAACCTTCCTGGCCGTTAGTCCTGGTTTGGCCAACGTTTGAGCTACTTCACCGCGTTTTGACCACGATCGTGTTTTAGCACAATATTGTCGTATGTGACCCATTTCTCATCCCCAGTCACTATCCGCTTAAGAAATGGGTCGATTTCATTCCGTTTGGCCAAGGCTTCGCAGATGGAAATTCGATCTATCATGTTTTTTGGTGTTAATTGGTGTGGCACCTAAACATCGCGCTTCTTTTTGAATCCAACTTCGCGCAAATGGTTTAAAACTGTTTTATGGTCGATCTTTAGCTCCTGGGAGATGCTACGACTACTATATGCCGGACAACTTCGATTATTTCTGTGATTTTATCAACATTTTCGAAGATGGGCCTGCCTGTGCGCGGTGCATCTTAAACGTCAAAAATGCCTGAACGGAATCGTCGAAACCAAAATTGCATGTAATTAGCTGTTACAGTATCGGCACCATGAACACGATTCACAATTTCAGCCGCCTGGCTTGCATTTTCTCCTTTATCAAAGAAAAACTGTAAAATACATCGAATTTTCTCTTTGTTGACTTCCATTTTTAACACCCTGTAACTCACAACTGAATGGACCAAACTAAAAAAATGCAAAAGATTTTTTTTTAGTGTGAAATGTCACCTTGACAACGAGCATAAATTTGAAATTGTTTGATCGATACTTCACGAGATATCGACACTACAGCCATCTACCAAAAAAATAATGGATTTCTTTTTCCCCAACCTAATATTTATGCTGAGTCTACCCTTTACATCTGAAGTCATTCGGTCAAACTTTTCTTGAGATATGACGGAGGAAAGTTTGAAAAATACAGTTTTGAGAAGAATGAGTTTAAAGTTTCAAGTCCGATTAAAACAATAAAAACCTTGCCTTCGCGCTCTGAACAGCTGTTCTTCTAACACTTACTTCCTTATAACGACTTCGAATTTAAAAAAAATCCCTTTACCACCGTATTCTAAGCATGTTAAGAAAGAAATTTAAGAAAAATTTTTTTTAAAAATTTTTTGAACCATCACTTGGGTGAACCCTCTTAACAAAATTAATTTTATTAGAGTACATTTTATTTACATAGATATGCCTATATGCATGTATTTAATAAAAACCAATGAAACAAAAAACATTCTTAAGAATTTAATGAAGTTTAATTCAAAAAGTTTAATTTTTTTTTCTTTTTTGCAAAATAAAACATTTATTTGGAAAATAATCTGATATTTTTCTTTGCACTATCTTTTTTAGTATCAAATTGTCAACAAATTGTTCGATGTCGTTCATTTTTTATTCATTTCACCTTGGGAACGTGTGTCTAAATAACCGCGCATACTTTGTACCATGTTCCTCATTTCGAATGACGTGAGAACAAGAGCTGCATTTTTCATTTCATTTCATTTCATCTGCATGAAAGATATTTTTTGAGCTTTGAACAACCATTCAAAATGTCTTTGTCTGCATTAAAACAAATTGGGGCTGTAAACACATTATAATTATCTATTGCAATGAATTCTTCCGATGATACCGTTGGACAGTCTAATAATACAAAAACTTTCTCAAACATTCCATTAAGTGTCTGGTGTTTTCCATATTTTGTTCATTCCCAGAAGCGAAGTTTTTTCTTGTTAAACGATTTTGGTTTTGTGTTAAGAGAAACACAATGCATGAAAATACATAGTAGTTTGAAGGAACCTTTGTACGAGGGTGAGTTGGAAAGTAAGTTTTCCCTTTCGATTGTGGTCAGGGTTTTGTGAGGAAGTCAAAACATAGAATGAGACATTAAAGAAAAGACATAACTTTATTTTTCCACATAAGTACCAAGTACATTGTGACATTTGCCATACCACTTGATAAGCTTCAAACAGGCCTCCAGGAAAAATTCAGAGCTTTGCATAACGGCTTGTTTGATTTCAGCATTGCTTCCAAAGCGCGTTCAGGCGAGATTCGTTTTCAAAGCAGGAAACAGATGAAAGTCACTTGGTGTGAGATTAGGGCTGGCGGATGGTGTAGGCTCTCCCAACCAAAAGCTGTGCAATATAGATTTGCATTGCCGTCTCCGAGTGTGGTCTCACATTGTCATCCAACAACAGAACGCCGGATCTGAGAAAACCAGGTCACTTTTTGCGAATCGCCTCTTTCAATTTCGATCAGGTGTCACAATACCGCGTAGGCACTGTGACATCCTGGTTCCCATCTCCAAAAAGTCCACTCAAAGTAAACGCTTGTTCCGTATGCAAAACCCTGAGTTTTTTCTGGAGGATTTTATGAAGCTTTTAAAACGGTATGACAAATGTCTCAATGTATTTGGTACTTATGTGGACAAATAAAGAGAGTTTTGTCTTATCTTTAATGTCTCATTCTATGTTTTGACTTTCCTACAGAACTCTGACCACAGTCGACAGGGGAAACTTAATTTCCGACTCACCCTTGTATTATTTAGTGTTAGCCGATATTTTGTCTTAAGCGTTTTCGCGTTAAACGTATTTCATAGTATATAAATTTGATTTTTGACCTTTATTGGCAAATATCGTGATTTTTAAAGTATTGTGAAGTTTGAGGAGTAAACTAAGCTGACAGTTTTCTTGCCACAATTGTGTCATATTATAGTTGCACCCATATGAACTCTTCGTTTAATATTGCTTTCGAGCAATTAATTTCGTTATTGCTATAATGTAGAATCAGGATTTTAAATTTCGTCATATAGTCACGAATCAAAATTTTATTTCAGTCCTATTGTTTCTCAACTTAGCAACATGCATTAATAAGATTTTTTTTTGATTTTTTTTATCTGGTTTTACATTAGAAATAAGTATTTTATTTGTTTATTTTTTACTTTATAAAATACAAAATAATTACATAAATATCATTTAATATTTAATAAATCTTTCATAAATAATTCATTTAATTTTAAAAAATAATTAAAGGAATTGAAAGAAAAAAGTTTTTCGCGTGATTCGAACTCGGATCCACCCGCATTCAAGGCAGGCGACTTGCCAACTGAGCTACTGGGCCGGTGTAAAAAGTTGAAACTTAATTGTTTAAAAGCTAAGCATGAATTTCGAACGCTGTTTTCACCGAATTGACTGGCCATTCGACGGAATTACATTAAGGGTTGAACACCCTAAAGTAGTACTACTATTACACAAAGTCTTGAGCCGAAATGAATTTCCTTAGTCGTCTTGTGAGATACATAAAATTATACAGGAAAGAATTAAAGAGGAACAAAAAGAAAATAGAAGTATATAACTGTTGAAAGAAATAATGAAATTCTTTAATGACTGGATTTTTATATATATATATATATATATATATATATATATAAACCCAGATGAAGTCAAACTTTAGGTATTTAAATATTTCTTTATACATAAAAGGAAATTATATTCATAACCTCTCATGTATTAGTGTTTTTTATAATCCATTTCTTGTTATGTATCTATACATTTTGAGATCCTTATTAAATATTTTGATTATTAACAGCAATTTATTTCTTTTCCTTATAATAAAGATATTCACCATTTTACTACACAATTAATTTCAATATAGAATTTTGTTTTTGAAATAAATTTTCATATGTGTCTAGAAATATCTTGATATTTTTTTAATTTAATACTTTCATGTGATTACTTTTTAGTACACACACACATGTGTGGAGAATATCGCTGCAGCTTAAAATATACCAAAAGTGGAAAATTAAACAGTTAAATTTTTAGCATGTTATACAAATAAGTTTTTTTTGTGTATTTCTACTTTTAATAATTTATATTAGTAATATCAATTATTTATTATTCATGTGATATAATTATAAAAAATGAAATTTTTTTTCGATCTTAACTAATTAAATTGAACACCTTAATTGATTCTTTAATTAATGTATACAATCGAAAAAAAAATACAAGATAGCCAGCTTTTTACAAAAAAGAAAAAAAAAGCAATTACCTTTATATAGACGTATAAAAATATTAATTACGATCATAATAAAAAACATTGCCTCTAATTAAGAAATCATTGTAAAATAATTCGAACAAACCTGGGAGAATCCTCGCTAATTAAATAACTTTTCCTTCCCTATTTCTCTTCCCAAATACTTCCATTTCTCCCGAACAAAAAAAGAATCTCATTTCTAGTGTTGCCAGGGTCTCATCTGGTACCGTTGCCATCCTTATTGTCTAATTATTGCACTATTACCGTTAACGAGTATCACTTCAACTCCTACTCTCAAGAAAAATCTGTAATAATAACAACAATAAAACCAAAAGTTCTTTTCCCTGGAGGTTATTTTCGCCTTCGAGATAACAAATAAGCAGCCGTGGAAAAGCGCGGGAAAAATTCTATAACAAAAGCATTTTCGAATTCTTTCCGGAGGTTATTTCAAGACTTCTTCGTTTAGTAATTTCTTGATATTTCTCGGGTTTTAGTCGTTGGTATTATCTTCTTTTAGAGAGGAAAATAACGCTGGAATTCTTTAGAGAACCGTTGCAATTTGCTTCGGTAACTTTTCTAGGTAATAACCGAGCAAAAGAATTGTCATATTTGCCTAGTTTATGTCTCATGCGATGCCTTTAGGAGGCAGATGTTAGTTGAGGTGTTTACAAGAATGTATTCATTTGAAATAATTCCTCGCAAGCTTTTGATGTCTGGAAACTAAGTTTCGGAGCTCATTTATTTCTCAGTAGTATAGAATAACGAGGAATCCGGAAAAGTTTTCGATATTTGTTTTATGTGGAAATGTGTGTCTAACGGAGGTGGTTATTTCTATCATTTGTTTATTTAGAGTTATTAAGAAGATTAAATATGCTGTGACTGAAACTGTAGATCTGTTTTTCCTCGAAGAGTTTTAGAATTTATTTGCGAAATATTTTAATGAATGTACTTAGGTAAATGGAAAATGATGAATCCACGATCTTAACGATTTATTAATTATAATTTACGTTTTAGAGTATTTATTTAATTCTTGATTATTGAAATCAGTTGGAAATTTTTTATTATTTTTCTGTCGTGTTGATTTTGATTTAAATTGACTACTTCACGATTTTCAGCTGGGGATTTGTTTCTCAGCAGAATTTCCTGAAGATTTTGAATTGTTAGTACTTTTTCTAGGAGACATTTGTAAAAACTTAATTTCTTCTGTCTTTTTAAGAAAAATTTAAAAAATATAATAACTCTTAAATTCTGAAACAAAGTTGCAGTGTTGCCCCCTCTCCCCATTTTAATTGAATATTTGATTTAAATCTTCCCTGGAACAACTAAATGCGTTTTATTTACTGTTGAAATTTAAAATGTTCTTTTTAAGACTGATTTTTTTTCAAATATAAAATATATATAGTTTATGTTTCGTATTAAAAATAAAGAAAGCAGTTTTTAGTATTATATATATATATATATATATATATACTTCTATTAAGAATTCTATTTAGGATTTTGAATTCAAATTAATGACAAGTACACACATATATGAGTCAAATTGCAACTTTCTAGTTTCTGAAAAACTCTTTACATATTTTAGGAAAGCCATAACAATTAATAAAGCGTCGAGAAAAGAATTTTTCAAATTAGCTACAAATTACAAGACTATTATATTATTTTATCAATTACTTTAACTTCATATAAAACAGAAATAATTTATACGGAAACTGTTTTTGTACACCTTGGCATATAATTTTTTTGGATATAAAGTTTCTGTGAAAAATTTAAATGAAAAAGCGTTTTTGATGAGAGAAATAGTTCCAAGTAAAAGATTTTTTTTATGTTTTCTCTTCACGTTGTTCATGTTTTTTTTCCCTTTTTTAAGGGAGCTTACTGTAAGGAGAAATCTGTTAAAGGCTAATAATTTGATTAAATGAAAAACCTTTATGAGGATAATCAATGGAAGATATGGATACTAAAAGATATTCATATCAACAATGCTACACAATTTTTCTGTCATATTAATCAAAAATGAAATATAATGGCCAAAATATTTCTAGGTTTTTTTTTTTACTTCAACAATGGTTATAGAAAGAAACCAAATGTTGCTGTCACCAAAAATCTTCCACCTCTTGTGAAATATAGTAAACCATGTACTGTAGAATTCAGCGTATAACACGCACCCCTTTTTTCTTACGAAAATCCTGAAATGTACGATTGCAACGCTTTTATGCTTTGATGTAATTTATTTGTCATTAATTACCACAGGCCTTTGAAAAAATAGTATATTTCTAGAACTACAACTCTAAATTCCTACACTGGCATTTCTGTTAAACAAACGGAGTTTCGATACATGCAGAAGCTTAATTTTTACTATGCTCATCTTTTTATTTATTATTTTGTTTTTCGAACTATTATTTTTATATCCGGCGTATAACAGGCACCCGTAAATTTCGATTTTATTTTTTGTTTTAAAAGTGCTCGTAATACGCCTGTGTTACTTTTTGCCAATAATTAAAAATAATTATATAATTTGTACATTTATTATTGCATAAGATATTTAATTTCATTTAGATGTAACAGTAAATATGGTTTGAACACGTTTCTGAGATCCAGGTCACTCAGTACCAGTATGACGAATTGGACATCATTTTGAATATGCGATATTTCCAAATACATCCGAAGGTGGAACAACTTTTGTAAAATCACTTTCCAGCGTTCCAACAGAATCGAAGGAAAAACAACTTTTACAGAAAAAATACGAATTCCGAATTGTAAATCGACTGGGAAAAGAAATACTTTAGTTTAATTTTTCTTCCTCTTTCGGCTTTAAGGTATCCGACTACGTTCGGAGACTTTTTTTTAAAGTTTTCTAAAAATCCCTAATATTTTTAAATTTTAAGTTTCAATTTTATACACAATAAAAAAAATACAGTTAGAAATAATATATGTACATAAAAATTTGCAAACATTTAAATTTTTAAAGAAATTTTAATCAAATTTTGGAATTTTTTCAAACACTATTTTTTAAAATATTTTAAATTTTCCATAAAATATTGCTGCAACACGTTTTTTAAACACATTTCTAGAGAATGACCTACAAGTGTTAAATTATTTCTTTTAAATCAAAAGTTATAGTCAGTCGAACTTGCGAACTGGGAAATTCAATCAAATTATCGAAACTTCCAGAAAAAAAAATACAACTCTAAAATAATTAAAAATTGTTCAATTTCTTAGCTTGTAGGTCATTCTCTAGATAATACCATTAATAACATTTGTGTAAAATTTCATACAATTATCTCTAATAGTATTTTAGATATCATGAAATTTACAAAAAAATAGTTTTGAGAAAAAGGCATTTAAACTTTATAAAAGCAATTTCAAAACAAAATATGACAAGTATATTACTAAAACTTTCCTGATTTATATTTAACACTTCCACTCTTTGGTATTTTGTTAAATTTTTTCTTTCTTTGGGCCCCCTCCTCCT
This sequence comes from Trichonephila inaurata madagascariensis, assembly GCA_019973955.1. NCBI lineage: Eukaryota > Metazoa > Arthropoda > Arachnida > Araneae > Nephilidae > Trichonephila > Trichonephila inaurata. The sequence continues at coordinate 38,910 of BMAV01005575.1, read as the reverse complement.
TTTTTTTCTGGTTGATTTTAAAAAAGGCAAAGAATGTTGTTTCGAGTCACCGACTCGAAAGATGTCAACAAATCTCTCATCACGCAGTCTATAATTCCCTGCATTTATGCCAAATGCTTTCAAAATACCTAAATAATCAATAAAAGCTTTTTTAAAAATAATGATGGTAATATGGGTACCCAAAGAAAATGTTTTTAGCTCAATAGAAGTTTCTTTCAAAACTATTTGCCACAAACAGGCGTTAAATGATACATTTGTATTTGTGTCTTACCGTGGAGGCAATTTTATAATAACTGCTAACTGCTTATCACACTGCTTCGTGTACACATGTTTAACAAAATTTGAAAGTTTCACAGAAAGACCTACACTTTTTTCTGTTTATTGTTTTCCGATGTCGTTTCCTCGTTGATAGTCACACCAGTTCTCAGCTCCAATCGAGCACGGTCCATATATGGGTTTCTCCCTGCTGGAGCAACAGTGAAAAAATGCTGCTATTGTAGCACTTAGCATAGCTTTAACGGGATTGGTATTACTGCTATAACAGTTTAGAATTTTATTAAACATAACATTGATAAGTTTTCCCTTCTTACCGAAGTTTTTCTGGCCTTTTCATAAAATTTTCTTTGCCGACTACTCAATCTTTCTCAGAAGTATCTTATGCACTCATATTTGATGACATTGTTGACACCATACACATCTTTAACAGAAAGGTATCCTTGGAATCACCATCAAAATAGAAATACATATTTTTAAGATTTCGTAGTGCAAAAACATACAAAGATTTTGTACGCACCAATAGATTCCATGTTTGAAGTAAATCCCGGATGATTGCAGGAACACGCTTGTATGACTGGACTTATAGAATTCTAAAAAACTTTGATAACATTTCCAAATCTAGAATTTCCCAGTGTCAATGTATAAAGTTTCTATAGAAACCACATTTAGCGATGAATGTCCATGTGTCTCTGCCGTCAACGGATATTCCACATTCTTTAACTGACATTTTGGAACATTTTGTAATTCTTTTCTCTTCCAAAGCAGTGTCATTCATGGCATCTTTAGCCGTTGGTGTAGCAACAGCTAAGAATTTCTTTCACAAAGTCTAAATGCTCCTTTTATCATACAACGCCAGTTCAGCTTAGCACATAGCTTTTTCACAGACGAATGTCATCTTTCAATCACTCACATTCATTTCTGATGTTTTTTCATATTAACGAAGTAATTCCTCTTAATGCTTTTTTTTAATGAAATATTGTGAAAATTTCTTTGCACACAGTTTATAGTGTTCAGTTCGAGATAATTAACATTTATCATAGATAATGACAAGAATGCACATTACAGTAGGTATAATGAATAGATTTTAATTAAGATTGTCATATTTAAGTAAATACATTCACAATAGTTTAATTGATATCGGATGGTACTATAAAAAAAGTGAAATTCAAACACACACACACAAACACACACACACACACACGGAGCAATTTTAATCGCTAAGCATTATTCTCGGATATATTTTCCAAACAATTGAAAATTTTAAACCATATGCTATCTGGCAATAGTGGCAGCAATGGAAATTTTCTTGTCGATGATGATTACTAACGTTAGTGGTGAGCGTTCATTTTCAATATTCAACTTGATCAAACATGGACTGAACTTGATAAGTATTAAAAATAAAAAAAAAATTTAATAGTTGATTTTGAAGACATAATTAACTATTTTGTGAATTTAAAATGTAGAAAACAAAGTTTAGAAGGGAAACTCATTTTATTATAGATTGCTTTCACTAAATCTTACACGCACATATAACAAACACAATGAAAGGGGTTTAGTGGGAGCATATTTTTCCATAGGGGTCTAAGGTCTCAAGTAGTCTCTTTCTCTCTCTGTATATATATATATAATATGTGTGTGTGTACGTGTGAGTGTGTTAATTCGAGATGAAGTACGTAAAAATTGATTTTATAAAAGTAATTGAGTGTTGTAATTTTAAATTTTAAGATTTATTTTGATTAAATAAAAAATTATTTGGGGAAATGTTTTTAAAATATAAAATTTGTTAAATTAAGAAAATTGTAAAAAGAATTTGAATTGTAGATTAAGCGTTTTCGCCAAGAATCATATTCATACAAATTATTTAAAAGAGAAATGCAAAAAATATTTCCAAAGTAAAAAATCTTTTTTGTGTATTTCTTATTTGCTATTTAATAGTCAGATTTATTAGGAAATGTTTAAGATATATATTTTCTTATAGTGCTGATCCTTTAATTGAATTTTAAAAGAATTTTTGACTTATAATTTGAAATTAAACTCAGTTTTATATTTTCATTTTTTTAAAATAGAAAATAAAGAACTGATATTAATGATAAGCGTAAAAAAATTAATCAGTATATTTTAATTTTTGGAAACAATCCTTTAATACTTCATGTGTGTAAATACAGAATAAAAACCGCCATATTTTAAGGTATTGTCTAACTTTATCCCTTAAATTACGAGAACAATTTCAGGAATTTTATAATGCAAATAACTGAGTATATTTGGTTTGAATCCAAGACATTTTTGAATTAAAATGTTTTCTCTTTTTAAATATACTCAAAGTAAAAATCAACATATTATAACATAACATGTATTCGTCTTTCTAACTATTTATTGTGGGGATATTTACATTTTCTGTCCTAAGTACAAGATCCCTCATTATTCTAACAGATGTGTCTGAATTGTGACTGGTCCTTTTTGCTCCCATCTATTAATCCGCTTGGGGAAAATAATTCTTTAATTGTTGTTTGAGTTAAAACACGCATTCCAAAAAGAGAACTGGATTTTGTGCTAATTGGAGTACTATTTAAATCCTAGAAAAGTGAGTGTTAGATTTGGTCGTTAGGCTGCTATTATAGTGAGACTGCTACGTGACTATTGAAAGTTGCCGAAAAGCTTCAGACGCGAATATGAAGACATGGACTGTGCTGTTTCATCGGATAACACTCAGTTAAGTGCTTATTTATTTGTCTTTAGTCTATACAATTAATTTGACTGTTCCATCGGTTTATAATCTTGCTTAAAAGTAAATTGATAAAAAAATTAACTGAATTATTTTTATAACAATGTCTGTTCATTCGGAGTCTCAAACTTCACCTGCGACCTTAGGGTTTAGGGCTGCGGTAGCCCAGTGGTCAAGGTATCGGATCATGGCAGAAATGTCATGAGTTCGAGCCCAGTACCACTAAAGACCCGCTGTGTAAGGCAGCGATGCACGTTAAATCTGTCGAGAGCTGAAACGTCCTTAAGTTGGTGTGGTGTGGTAGTTAGGAGAGGGGGTGACAGCTCAGGTGTCGTCCACGTCACTTGACCATGGTTCAATATTACTTGATCCGTCGCCAAAAGCCCTCGAAGAACAGTGTGACGTTAATATTCACTCACTCACGCGACCTTAGGGTCCCTACAGAATTTTGTTTTATGCTTGTATTTCACTGCCAAAATTCATATCCATAAACTTTATGCAACCTTACAGATTTTCACAATTATTTCAATTCTAATCTAAGAAGAAGAGTTTCATTTTGTGCCCGCTCCCCTTTGTTCTCACTTGAAACAAAACTCCTTAAGAGAGCGAACAAAACTCCGTCCAAGAGTTTTGCCTCGAAAAGATTGCCCCGGGGCAACTAATTAATTAATATATCCCCTCTCTCTAGTCCCTCTCGTACACAAAGGTAATCGAGCCCCAAGTGCAGGGAGAAAAGTAATATGATTACTCTGGCTCGACAAGATGGCGGATTGAAAAGGGAAAAATCCCCCCCCCAATGGTTATCATCTTCGACATCTCCATCGTGATCAAAAGAAGACGGGGATAAAGATATCGTGGAGAAGGGTTTTTGGAGTTCAGGGATGATATCATTTGGATTACTGATTGAATGATTAGGAAAAGAGATTAAAAATAATTAGGATGTGTTTAAACATTTGTATGTTTTAGAGTGTGTGACTTGTTTTAAGAGTTTGTCCATTGATATTAGAAAAAAAGAATTGTTAAAAGAAAGCTTGATGTGGAAGAATGGAATAAGATTCAAAGTTGTAGTGCTTGAATTCTAAATTAATATGAAAGGAAGGAAAAGTAGTGCTTAGAAGGTATTATTGAACATATGAAACATTTCGATTTAATAATTTAAAATTTAGCTAAATCATGTCTTTAATAAATATGATATTCAAATTTTCATTTGAAATGAGTTATGATATTCTTAAGTAAATGATAGATCGGTGGAAGAAACTACAATCTGATATCGTGTGAAGCAAGTATTTGAAGCATAACCCTGCAAAAGGCAAATATATCAATTTTTTTAGTTATTTCAGCAAATAATTAAGAATTGTATGATCGTTATTCATTTTAAGATTAAATTATACTCAGAGAATAAAAAACATTTAAATAATTTTCTCGATGAATTTTAAACTTATTCAAAAGTTTGAGGGCAGACTAGTTTTTTTTTACATAAGATAATAAGAAAATGTCATGAAAAATTTAACGTGAAATAATCATATGATGTTCTGAATTTATTTTAGTTTACATAATTCCAAAATTCTCGATAAAGCTAAACGTTCACAAAAGACATAAACTGAAATACAAATCATTTTATTTAACTAAAATAAAATCTCTAAGCTTTCGAAGCATAGTAGATGTAGGTTTCAAGTACAGATAAACGAACTAATTAATGACTTAGCAGAAATAGAAAGAAAAAAATCCCGAAGCTGAAAATTGTCCTATAAATTTCACAACTTATCATATCTTAGTCGTATGGTACAGCGTCATAATCTTAGTTAAAAGGCATCTTTTGTTACAGGATGCTCATGAAATGCATGAAAAATTTTATTTAGTCACATCTTTCAGATAAAGCATAAGACTTTTGAGACATCTTTCTATTTGATTTAAATATTTTGAGACAGAAATTAAAAAACAAAAGAAAAAGCACTCATACAACAAGTTATCCAAAATAATAAAAAAATGAAGAATAAAGATATTTCCCCTAAAAAATTTAAAATAATGTCACATTTGTGAAAATGAAATCTTGGTGAGAAGCTTCAATAAATTTAACACTGTATGTGTCCAATGCATTCTACTCAAACTTTTTTTGATATTATAAATAAAGTGATGAATTATAATGATTAATGATCACACACACACAGTAGAATGTATTTCTATTGCAAAAAAGTCTTGAAAAAAATTAGAATGATTAAGTTATAACAAAAGAAAAGAATAATAATTCAATCGTTTTATCAGGAAATAGGTAACGAAATAACAAATATGAATAACTTATACGTAAGTGTGAAAAAATATTTTAAATCCACATAACGTAAATTTTTTGGGGGTATTCTAATCAATTTGAAGAAAGAAACATGGAGACATATATACTTAATTAGAAATTATGCTTTTACTCAAAGACAGCTCATAAAACAAAGAGCAGCATAACTAAGGAATGTGATTTATGTGACCTTACAATAAAATAAACCCCAACACGAGCTCGTATTCTTTCTTGAATTAAAAAAGTATAGATACTTCATGCTTAGGTGCATTTGGAGCTAAATAAATTACAGATAATACCCATTTTCTTATTTCTCACGAATAAACTATTTTTATCTCTTTATTGTTTTTTGAACTGAAATCATTAAATCACAATTATAGATAAAATAATATATGTATATAATAATATATGCATTCTTCGCTGATTAAAAATGTATATCTTAAAAATAAAGCATCATAATGTTGCATATTGTTTTCAGAATACAATACATCATATCATCAGAGTAATATTCTTTTATATAAACTCTGTGAATTGAAGCTGTAAAAGTTAGAAATTTGAAACATTTCCCTAACTGGATCCCACAAACACTCACCACAACACAAATTAGATATTCGTATTTAGAAATGTGTTAAATAGGAACTCTTTTTTTCATTCTGATATTGATCAGTTTGCAATAGTTTTATTCAACAGATCAGAAATCCTGATGAAAGAAATATTTATATAATTCTTGTAGTACTCATTGTTTGTCATGTCTCATACTTTGTCATGTCTAATGTACTCAAGTAATGATTTTATAAGAAAATAATCGTTTTTATACTTTTACAGCCTTTTTTCATGAATAAATTTTATATTCACAAAAATATATAATATGCGAATTTCATCCAGGTCTAAATCTATAAAAAATTCTTTTCAAGGAAGAAGGAGAATATTCAGATAATTTACTAAACAATTTACCTTTTCATTACTAATTTTTCATTTCATTCAAATACTAACCAACTATGCCTTTAGAACTAACAAGATACATTTATCACAAAACCAATGTATGAAAGCAACGTGCCTATGCAACAGATTTTGAAAACAAATATTTTCTAAAATATATCTAATAGTATTCCAGACAAAAATTTCATACATTCTATATAAGATAAATGTTTTGTTATTATATCAAAAAGAAGAGCAAACACACAAAAACAATTCTTTCAATCAAATTTATTTTTATTACATATAACACTTACCTGCATTACAAAACATACAAGAAAATTTCATTTTGCAATTCTTATTTCTATGAAGTTGTCTTCTCAAACATTTAAGTAAAATTTTGACAGGAGAAATCATTATGCATAATCAAAATAACTCGTGTTCAAAACTCAGGGCACTAATAATATTTTCATTTTAATACGAATTATTGCATATTGTTTTTAATAGGTAGAAGTTTGCCTTTTGTCAAATACTAAGAAAATGGCACTTCTAAGCATTATCATAATTCTTTATATCTGCATATCAAGTGAATTGTTCTTCAATTCACTTAATTATATTCTCTTCAGTTCACATCGAACCCTGCGATAATGAAAAAAGTAATTTATACACATTTTCAAACAAAAATATTTTCTTTTCGCGGAATGGGAATCCACGTAATTAATTTCTCCCGGAACTTTTCTTCTTCTTCTTCGGCTATCAAAAGCTCATATTAAGAATATCTACAATTTGAGCCATAATGGTAGGATGAATGCGAAAGAGGAAAAAGACTGAGATAAAAAAACGTTCTCTCTTTCCAAAACAAAAGGTAAGCTTCTTATATGAAGCGCGCTTCAATATTCTCGAATAAATTAAATTCCACGACCGAATGAAGATTTCGAATAGCCAGGGAACCTTTTCCAATTATATTCGTTGGTTCTTTTCTTATTAGTTTGTGTCGCCATGACATTTTTCAGAAAAAGAATTAGCAAATTCATTGATGAATCAGTTTTTGTTTGAATATTTATCGTGATTAAATATCGCTCTATAATTAAAGAGGAATCAACTAGAGCACAGTTAGAATGGTTTTTGAAGAGCAAAATCGAAGGGCAATTAAAACAATTCCATTCTTTCCACTAATGAGACGGAATTTAATCCCCTTGCCTTTTGATATAAGAATGGGATCAATAAAATATTCATAACAATGATTCGGTGCCTTCTAAGCAAGTATACTCGGTTCCAGAATGCTAAATAAAGGTTTTGTTTCTATTAGATAGAAATGTTTCCTCTTTAATTTGTAAATTCTAAGCAAAATCAGATTGTCTACTGATGATTCCAAGTAAATTTATTTGAAATATTCGAATTAAATTCAAAGAGAAGGAATAATATAAATGATAAATGGTTCAGAAAAATATAAGAACAATTTCATTCAATAACTTATCATTTTCATCTAAACGAAAAACAATAAAATATTCCTGCTTTTACCAGCTATTAAAATAACTCTTACTTGTTCTATGCAAAATCTTACAAATATCTGTTTTAAAAGCAAAGGTATGCTTACACACACACACACACACACACACACAACACACACACACACACACACACACACACACACACACACACACACACACACACACACACACACACACACACACACACACACACACACACACACACACACACACACACACACACACACACACACACACACACACACACACACACACACACACACACACACACACACACACACACACACACACACACACACACACACACACACACACACACACACACACACACACACACACAAACACACACACACACACACACACACACACACACACACACACACACACACACACACATATGAAACATCTCTAGAAGAGAGATATACCTACATCAGAGCGTTTCTCAAACTGTGGGGGTGCGTCCCCTAGAGGGGTGGGGTAACCCTACAAGGGAAGCGAGTATATCGAAAAGTCGGAAACAAAAATTATTTAAAAAAATAATTAATTTACTGGAAGGAAGCACAAAAAAAAAAAAACATTATGACATAATAAAAAAGAAAGTACGCATTTACACTAAAATACACTTATAAATAAATCAGTACTGCACCATGTATTTTATAATTTAACAGTACTAAGTTAAGAACAAGTTTAATAATTACCAATGACTATAAGGGCATGTCATAAAATTATATACAGACTTTAATACTTACTTGATAATTTGTACGGTTTATAATTAGTCATATTGTAGCTTTACATCAAAGTATATTATTATTGAATTCAATACATTGTTATTTTATAAAAGAGGGCGCGATGAAAATTATGATTGAAAATTGGGTCGCAAGTATAAAAAGTCTGAGAAGCGCTGAAGTACATCTTTAGATATTACAGTATCAATACAGAGTCAGAACTTCATTACTTTATACAAACTACATGATTAGAAAAACTTCAGTCTCTTACATTTATAATACTGAACTAATTACTGATGATTATAATCAATGAATATTCTGAATTCATTATCAATTGTGAAAAGGGTTAAAATGCTTAAATCAGTATTAGAATCAAGAAACATTAAGATTCCCTGATCTCTTCCTCTACTCAATTATCGTATTATATCAGGGTTTCTCAAACTGTGGGGTGCACTTCTCTAGATGGTGTGATAACCTTACGGGGAGAGGCATATTGAAAAGTCGAAAACAATAGGTTATTTAAAAAATTATTAATTTACTGAAAGTAAACAAACGAAATATATTATGACATAATAAAAATAAAATACACATTTACCCTAAAATAATACACTAATAAATGTATCAGTACTGTGCTATGCATTTTATAATTAATTTAACAATACTAAGTTAAGAACATGTTTATTTATTACCAGTGACCTTATGGGCTTGTTATATATAAAAGTATATGCAAAAATTAGCACTTATCTTGCTAATTTCTACGATTTATAATTAATTCATAAGTGCCAATTAAAACTTCGCGATTCGCTTCTCAATGCCACCGCTTTAACTGGTAGGCAAAAAAAGGATCAAATAAACACATCCTCTGAAATAAGTAAAACCTTCGCAAACACTGCGAAGGTCATTTTATTGCATTGAAAAGCCCTTAGAATAATTTTATGGATAGCAGCTCACAAGAAAGATTGTACTTAGGAAAGACGTATATATACGTCCGGGGCAATTAATGTATTGCTGAGCAAGACGTTTACATACGTCAGTAGCACTTCAGAGGTTAAAGTCGTATTGTAGGTGTAGCGTCAAAGTATGGTGTTGTTAAATTCAATACATTGTTATTTTAGCTGCTTTGGTGGCTAATAATCCGATAACCTTAAGTAAAGGTATTTGATAAATGAACAGTACAAATCTCTCTGCAGTAATCAAATAATTACTTGACACAAGAAATGTAAAGGTATATGCAAAATACAATATTTACTTTTTGTTCTCCTGTATAAAATATAATAACATGTCTATCGAAGTATAATGATATGTTATTTTCCCTTTTAGTTGCAAAAAAGTGTGGTTTATACAGGAAGTTTAAAATGCAACATATTATTTTAAATTAAAAAAATAAATAAGCAACATTGATTTAGAAATGTTTATATGTTCTTGAACGATATGAAATATGCGCGCACGCACGTTGATGCAACCCTCTGTTTTCTCTCAAATCTGAGAAATAAAAAATTATTACTTTATAATTAATTATACAGTTTTTAATACGTAACAAAAAATCAAGATGGATTTTGTTATTTACAAAATGCAATCGAAAAATGGATACATGAACTTAAATACTGAAGTATGTTCAATTTAAACGAAAAGGTTGACGCAATTGATTTCTTCCGCCTTAAGCTTCTCAACGGAGAAAATAAAATAAATTTCTTGCGTACCATTGCACTTTATTTCCAGATACAGATCAGGTCATGGCTACTTAAGCCAAAGCATTGTCGATTAGAAAATTGTGACCAACTCGGTTGAAAGAAGGAATTGTTGAATGTTTTATTACCGTTTACTAACAAACGAATGTAAAATAAAATAAGATCATGTACATTTAAAGAATTTTATTACTATCTATGGTTTGGGGTTGTATTCAGTTTTCCATCTATTCCTTATTTTAGTTGGCCGTTGGGAAGTTCCGAATGAAAGTCCTTTTCTCTTCCTAGGTCGTTCCTCAAAGATCTTTTTATATTAGAATTTTCATAATAATAACATAATGTAAAATTTCTGAAGTGGCATAGTAAAAAAATTGAGGCACTCGTATGAATTTATTTCATAGTTTTCAGCTATAACCTGTTTCATCTATAACTACAAATTTTAAAACTCTGTGTGGTTAACGTATTATATATTTGTATAAATATTTAATGATTCTCATTTAAATTTCTAATCGAGTAAATTAAAAGAATAATGTATTATCCTATGTCTTAGAATGAGCAGGACCACGCGCATGCACCCCCTAACCCCCACACACTCAATCTTTGAAAAGCAACTTCAAAATACGTTTTCTATAAATAATTAGATTTTTAGAACTATGTCCCCTTCGTTTTTAAATACCATGTAAAGTTTTAACGAACTAGTTCGCAAGATAAAATAAAGTAATTACGTAAGGAATTAATTATTTTATCCTTCTAATGTAAGACCCAGACAGGTGCAAGATCACAATGCAATTTAATTCTTTAGTAACTTAGTTCCGACATCTTGTACTTTCAAGTAATTACTGCTCTTTCCAATAAAGCTTAAATTATAAAACTTTTATAATTAATTTCTCTTCACTCTTAATAAGAAATTAAGCCCTGACAGATATGATCTTACTAAACTATCTGGAGTTTATGTTACTTTGCTATGAACTACCGAAATTCATAAATATGCATATTACATTTAAATACAAAATCATTAATTACTTTCTGAGTTACTTATCTTAATTAAGATTTCAGAACTTTATAATCAAATTTTTTAAAATCGCACTTTTGTGATAGCTAAAATAATTCTAAAGTCATTGGCTAAAAGAGTAAAAAATTGAAATTGATGTGCTGAATGTGAGATCTAATTAAAATTCATCGCTATGCACACATTAAATCTTCAAATTCAATACTCAAAGAGATCGATATCAGGCTCAACAAAATACCTAAAAGAAAATAATAACAATTTCGACACAATATGCAGAAACCCAATTAATCCCTCGACGACTACGGAATGCCAATTCCACTCTACAATAACAAACACGAGCGCGCGATAACATATCCAAAAATCCGATAATTTTTGCTCGTAGTTATTTCACCTTTCATCTTCCACCCTCGCTCCCTTTAAGCAAAGACAAACAAACAAAAGTGAAAAAGTTACGCGGAATCGGCGTGTGAATCCAATTAGCAAAAGCGCAACATTTTCTGGCTTAGAGAGCGAAACGGAGAATATCTCCATGCGGAAGACCTGAGAATCCATGGAAAAATCGTCCCTGAGAAATTCCCGGGGCTCGGTATCTAGCACAGCGACAACCTAACGAAGCGGAACTAATTAAATTTGCAGTCAGACTCAGTTATGTCACACCAGGGGAGCGTCGGAGTTCTGCATTCATGCTTTACAACTTTGGATTCCCGATGAAATGGTTGCCCCCATTTCGAAATAAGTGGTTGTTGTATGGCTTAAATATCGTTTTATTACTATGGATGTTTCAATTATGGAGTCATGGTGATTTCATTTTCGGTTAGAAAATGAGATGCGATGACTGGAATAAGGGGGACAAAAGTTTATGTCTGGTCTTGGGTGACATCTCCGTTCATAATGTACCAGGAATTCATGTGTTTAATACTTACCGTAAAATACGCACAACGTGCACCTATACTTTCAAGTTGTAGTTTTTAGGTATGTTCGCTGTATTACGCGCACCCCCTTCTTTACGAAGAAACCTGAAATGTATGTGCGCAATGCTCTTATGTTTTGAAGTAATTTATTCCAGATATTGTTCCATGCTTCAGAAAAAAGTAGTATACTTCTTGAACTGCAACCCTTTAAGTTCATAACGAATGTCATTTCTTTTAAAGAAAAAGTATTTCGATGTATGAGTAAATCTAATTTTTTGCCATGCTTATATTTTATTTTTAAGGCTCTCCTCTTTATACCAGGCATTTAATGCGTCCCCTTAAATTTCGATCTTACTTTTTGTGTGTTAAAAGTGCTCGTTATACGCTGGATTTTACGGTATATAAATTTTTAGAGTTCATAATCTCTGATAATACTTGTATAAATTATGTTCCTTATATATCAGATACTCTTTTATTTACTATAATAAAGAGGCATAAAGTGACCTTCTATATATGTGTGTGAGTATTTGTGTGATATCACCTATGTTAAACTTCGTATTCAAGTCTTGAATGCATAAGTGGCTACGGTAGCCTGCTGGTCATGGTCAAGAACTTGGGGTCTTCATTGATGAATCGCGAGTTCAAGTCCTGATGCAATGAAAGATCCCACCGTGTATAGAAGTTAATTCACGTTAAATCTGGTGAGGCTCAAGGTTTTTCGTTAGAGTGGTGTGGAAGTAAGGGAGTGGGGTGACAATTCATGAGTCATCCTCCTTAATTGATCACAGATTGAATTTTCAAAATGCATCGCTAATAGGCCTGTGTTTTTTTTAAGTACATTAAAAAGAACTAAATCTTCAGTTTCTTCATCGCTGAGGAAGGCAGTTTAGAGAGTGATGTTAGCTCTGGTGACTAAATTACATGGCTTAGGATTATGAAGGTATTTTACAAAAAATACCCATTTGTTACTCTAACTTGAATTTAACTTAAAATATGCAAAGTCATGAATTGTTGGCCTTTTCTAGATTTTACATGATTTATTCAAGGAGTGTTAAAAAAAATAAAATAAAAATTGCCCTCTTTTCATCCTATATTACATATTTTATTATAATTACAATTTTTATTATAAATAAATAAACAATTTAAAAACAAACGAGGTTTTAATTTGTAAAAACCTATCCAATGAAATTTGGTTTAAATTTTTTCTTTATCTTATTTCATAGTATTTTGTAAGTATTCTATGTTTCTGAGTTTCGATTCATTTTGGTATGCTCTTTAAGTATCATGCTAGAATAATATGGAAACTAACGGTGATAATATATATATAATCTAAAGTGATATTTGATATAATTATTGATTATTTTTCCTAAACTTTTACGAAGGGTTTTTAGTGAACTAACTGAGATTTGCTTCTATTGAAAACTTATTGTCATATCATTGTTGAATGTTCGAAATTTGACATAATTCTTAAACTGTTCTTGTCACATTTGTATATCACATAGGCTCCAGATAATGAGCTTTTTGCTGCTCCAACTAATGAATATTTGCATCTCTATTAATGTAAATAAACTAAAACTAATGCAACCTAAAATCTTACATTAGATTACCTTATAAAGTTACAAGAAAATTGCACTGCATTTTTGAAAATGTTTTTAATATTTATTGTATTTTGAATGTTTTTAAATCGCTGAGGCTCTTGAATTTTCTATCGAAACTTTTATTAATATGAATTCTTGATCATTTTACCTTTGCTTCCAATTCCCCCATTACTGCATATAAGGGTTTTGAGGTCTGGAAAAAGGGAACATGCAATAACTACTTATTAAGTGCATATAGTTCAAGGTAAAATAAAGATGAGAGCTTATAATATTATTAATAAATCACCATTTTGATATAAATGGCACTGTTTGCCATCCAAATCTTTTCTAAGTTCCAATATCTCTTATTTTTCTCTGTGTTCTCTGATTTACTAAAAGGTAACAGATTTTATGTGTAGATTGATTGATTGAATATTAACGTTGCACTGTTCAGCTACACGAGGGCTTTTGGCGACGGACCACGTAAGTTTGGACCATGGTCAAGTGACGAGGACGACATCCCCTCTCCTAACTACCACACCACACCAACGGGAGGACATTTCAGCTCTCGACAGATTTAACGTGCATCGCTGCCCTACACGGCGGGTCTTTAGTGGTATTGGGCTCGAACTCGTGACAAGGCAAGAGCCACGATTCCGATACCTATACCACTCGGCTTCCGCGGCCATAAGATTTTATGTGTAAAGGTAGATGTAATATTTAGATTTTTAGCATATTGAAGGTATGTTAAGATATCCGACAACGTTCGCGGAACCGTGATTTTGCAAAAGCGTATAAATGGATAATATTTGATATTTAGTGTCACTTAGATTAGAAAATGTACATAAAATTGTTTAAAGAATAGTATTAAAATAAAAAATTATTTAAGTACAATATTTTTACAAAAAATGAACATAGAATGACCCATTTTCAAAATATTCTCCTTTTGTGAAAAATGCTTCTATTATAATAATATTTTGCCTGTGTATAGCTCAGACCTCAGTACAGAGGCTCAACTAGAATTTTTGAAAGATATAACTTAGAAGTGGGTTTATCCATGTTTATCCATGACAACAGAGGGGAGAAATTTTACGAAAAAAAACGCCGATAATTATTTCAATTTTTATAACTCTGAAAATAATGAGAATTTTTCAAAAAGCATAGTTGTGCCTCTGTACAGAGGTCTGAGCTATATACAGGCAAAATATTATTATAATAGAAGCATTTTTCATAAAAGGAGAACATTTTGAAAAAAGGTTATTCTAAGTTAATTTTTTGCCGAAATATTGTATTTAAATAGTTTTTTTTTGTCAAAATGTCCTTAAAACAATTTTACACATGTATTCTAATCTAAGTGACACTAAATATCATGAAAATTATCCATTTATGCACCTTTTTAAAATCATGGTTCCGAACGTAGTCGGATACCTTAATGCTTTTTTATTTTGTATTTTTACTATACGAGCTGTACCATCTCATATTTTGTACATTACACAAGAAAATGTTCATTTTCAGTTTTCACAAGAGCATCCTTCTCCTAACGGATAAGTGTACTCCGTTATACATTACACCCTCTTCCTCCCTCTCTCCCATATAAAGGTCCTTAAGTCCCCTCCTCGATTCAGCAAATCCTAAACCATTCCCCCAAACACCCCCTACAACTCCATTATGGGGATTTAACAACTTCCCATTGTGATGAAGCGGCCTTGTTTAATCATCGCCTCCTTTGGTGACGTCATCCGACATTACATTCGATTACGATACACCCTTCTCACCTACAGACGATTCCCCGCGCTTAAGCCGGGACAAAACCTCATAGGATTAAGCTCAGAAGGGGGTGGAATCTGGTTTTTCTGGGAGGGCTGCTCACTTGGTAAGGGGTTTTTTAGGGTGTACCTTGGGGGTGTTTGAAATATTTGTAATAATATAAGCTTTTAAAAGTTTTCTAGATCGTTAATACGATAGGGGGTGATAAATGTGTTATCATTGTATAGTTTTTGAAAGGTCGCATCGATTTATATAATCGACATATGGATAATTTTCATTTAAATTAGTATACATTTTAAAAATATTGTTTAATATATTTACTATCACTGGCTTGAAAAAAATTGATATTGATGGATATTTACCCAAGCAGTGTTTTGGTAATTCTTTTGAAAAAATAAATAACACATTTAAAAGAGTTTTTTTCCATGCTATTTTCTAGATTGTCTTGTTTGTTTCTAAGATGTTTTCTTTTCTTTTTTTTGTTTTGTTTTTTTGTTAACATAACTCATTAAAGATGCCCATATGGCTGAATTGAGAATTTAAAAGATCTCGACAAGCAACGTTTTTAAAGCCATCAATATTTTCACCTTTATCGGCATTTTTACTCTTAAAATTTCGCATTCTAAAATTAATTCATAAAAAAAATTTTCCTGGGTTTAAATCAAAACCCAGGAAAGGCAAAAATTTTCTTTAATACACAATTAGCTAAAATTTTAGTTTTGTGATTTATTTCGGATTGTGATCAATAAATACGAGTAATATGGAAATTCCAATTAAAGTGGATTAATTTTATATAATCAATTATTTTAATGAATAAATTGTTTTTTCTCATAGAATAAGATATTTTTCAGTCATGATCGTTTCAAACAAAATTTAAAAGAAAAATTCTGAAGAAGAATGGAAGTTTATGTGTGAACACATATCTCATTCAATACAAAGACATTCGTTTAAATTCAAGAAGATTAACATTTGTTTCAGTTTCTTACTTCAGTAATTTGATAATTTAGTTCAAGTTTTTATACTGGAATCATCTCAATAGAATTCTTGGATAGTTTCTAGAAAAAAAAATAAATAATCTTCGCCATCATATTTCAAATAGTTGAAACATGAATTTTTTTTTGATTTTTTAATAATAAATCTGATTTATTTCCCCAAATAATAATTTCAATGTAGGGAGCTCTAAAAATTATAAAAGAGTTTGGATATCGTATTTTAAAAGATGGTTTAAGTTATACAATATATAATGAAAAGAAAATCTAGTAAAGAAAACGTTTCACTCAATAATATGAAACATTTTTTTTGCAACGCTTATTCTGGATCATACAGCAGAATATATGTGGGTGAACTCTATTAGGCCATGCTCTAGACAAAAAGAAAAATTTTGCGGGCTTTTATAAATTATCATAAAATGAAATGAAAATTAAAAAATAATATATTTTGAAAAATTCTTTAAAATTAACCTGATTTATATATATATATATATATATATATATAACTCGGTATTTTTAAAAATTTTTTTAACAAGAAATAATATGTAAAAGTGTATTATTTTCGAATTAATCATAAAAGCAAATAAATATATTATTTGATGTAAATATATTATGGAAAGTTCCATTTTGCATTTGAGAGGGGTTTTGAATCAGTTTCTCTGGGAATTCTTAGAAATTTATTTTGCATATGAAAACATTTTCTCATACTCAAATTTGTTAAGAAATTTTCATGCATGTAGAAAATGGAATATTATTTTCGTATCTTTGGAATGCCGGGTTGAATCTGTAGGTGGAAGGCATCTCCTGCGTAGGCCGTTGTTTGCCCTTCGTGGTTGTAGTGTATCACTTGGATTTTTTCCGTCGAGATATGGCTCATGCAGTAAAACACGTTTTACAGAGTTCAGCTATTGGTCTTTCTTTTCTATTCTTTTTTTCTCCCCTGTTCGTACATAGAAGCAAAAAGTACCGTAAAATCAGGCGTATAACGAGCACCGATACTTTCAAGCAGCATTTCCTATAATTTTTAGGTATATTCGCCGTATAACGCAAACCCCCTTTTTTTCAATTCCTCTACTATTAGCTCACACTCTATATATTTATCTTGGTGGAATTTGCATTAATAAAATACATTTTAAAGCGCTCCATTGAGCTGAAATTTTAAACACATGATTATTAATTATAATTATTAAAAATTAATTGATTAAAACTAATTATTCAAAGAATTACAAATAGAGCACCGTTGGCATTATTTTTGGCGACTTAGCGACCCTTTTGACTACTTGTGTCAAAACTTGAAAAGGTTTTTTCTCACATTTTAAAGTGTTCATTTGAGCTGAAATTTTCTATACACTATTGTTTTGGTTAAAAATACGACAATTTAATTATAATTAATTAAAATGAATTGACCGAAACTAATTATTTAAAGAATTACAGATGCAGCCACATTGATTTCATTTTTAGCGACTTGGGTCAAAACTTTACAAGATTTTTGTTCTCACGTTTTAAAGCATTCAGTTGAACTGAAATTTGATATACACGATTATTTTGGATGACAATACGATACTTTAATGATAATTAATAAAAATTAATGACCACTTAATGTTGTGATTCTGTCCTATGTATATACATATTTATATTAATTGTAACTATTTAATAAAAAGTAGCTAAAATAAATTTTTTCTTTGTTGATCTAAGTAGGAATTGACTTAATTTTTTTTATATTACTTGTTTATAACTACAACCCTTTAAATTCAGAAGGAATGCCATTTTTTTTTAAATAAAGAGTATTCCAATGCATGTAAAGGTGCAATATTTTTTCTATGCTCATATATATTTTCTTATTTTCAAAGCTCTCATTTTTATATCCGGCGTATAACGCACACCCTTAAACTTCGATTTTATTTTTTGTGCTAAAAGTGCGCGTTATACACCGGATTTTACGGTATTTCAAATAAATACGTTAACTCTTGATGATTTGGTATAATTCTATTTAAACTACTTCAAGTTAGATTTTGAATCTAGATCTTAATCCATGAAATGTCTATTTCAAGTAAAAACTGAAGATGGGGTTTTTCTCGATAACAACTCATATTATAAACGACTCAGTTCCACCGATAACATATGACTGTGGTAGTCTAGTGGTCATGGTCACGAATTCGTGGCCATCGTTGTTAAGTAGCAGTTTCGAGTCCTGATGCCACTGAAGACCCTCCATGTAAAGGGGTCTATGTACGTTAAAACTATCAAGGTTCGAATTCCTCTCTTTGGAGTGGTGGGAAAGTTAGGAGAGGGGCTGCCATATCAGATGCTGTCCTCGTCACTTGAACTTGGTTCAAAATTATGAAAATGACCAATAGCCATCATGCTGCTATAGCGAGGGTGACATTAATAAACACTCACTCTCTCCATAGAAGATATCGACATTCTAAAATGAAAAATGAATTAAAAGAGGGAAAGAAAACTCAGATAGATATACACAGAGTATATATTCAGAAAGAATATGCATTCTACAATATATATTTTACAAAGAAAGTTGCATTCTGCAAGACTAGTTAATATATACGTTAATATATGTGCTATGATAAAACTTGAATTTACAGTAATGAGATTAATCTGCAAAATTGGAGCAATATTTTAATTCTGTATTACAATTTCACTTATGCATGAATCTTAACAATTATAAAAAAAAGGCTGATAGCATTAAGACTAAGTGATCACTCAGCTTTAATGCAATACCGAAAATTATTCTCCTGTAAAACAATTTTTTTGTGATGTCTTTAATATAATTACATTAGAATTTTATTTATTTATTTTTCATTATACTCAACCCGATTAAGGTATCCGACTACGTTCGGAACCATGATTTTTCAAAAGCGTATAAATGGATCATATTTATGATATTTAGTGTCACTTAGATTAGAAAATGTATATAAAGTTGTTTTAAGAATAGTATTACAATAAAAAATTATTTAAGTACAATATTTTGACAAGAAATGAACATAGAATGACCCATTTTCAAAATATTCTTCTTTTGTGAAAAATGCTTCTATTATAATAATATTTTGCCTGTGTATAGCTCAGACCTCTGTACAGAGGCTCAACAAGAAATTTTGAAATATACAACTTAGAAGTGGGTTTATCCATGTTTTACGACAACAGAAGGGAGAAATTTAAAGAAAAAAAACGCCGATAATTATTTCGATTGGTTGCAACTCTGAAAATAATGTGAATTTTTCAAAAAAGCCTCTGTACAGAGGTCTGAGCTATATACAGGCAAAATATTATTATAATAGAAGCATTTTTGACAAAAGGAGAACATTTTGAAAAAAGGTCATTCTAAGTTAATTTTTTTGCCGAAATTGTGTATTTAAATAATTAGTTTTTGTCAAAATGTCCTTAAAATAATTTTATACATGTATTCTAATCCAAGTGACATTAAATATCATGAAAATTATCCATTTATACGGTTTTTTTTTAAATCACGGTTCCAAACGTAGTCGGATACCTTAAATGAATTCCTGGAGACCGAACATTTTATTCGTTAATTTGAGGGTATTCCTTATATGGGGTAAAAAAAAAATACACATTTCTGGCATTTACCTTGTGGAAATTCTATAATAAGGAACTACACACAAAAAAACATCCACCGTTAGAATTTAGATACTTTTTATTCAGCAGTTGAAAATACTATTAATGAATTATTATTCACCAATTAATTGGAAATTTTGAAATTCTGACTAGCAGTGTTTGATAATCTTTTTCATTCCTGAGTCGAAAGATTTTTTCGATTTTATACAGAGAAGAAAATACTGCGTTATTTGCATCGTTCGGCATGATGTATGTGTTCCTTGTTTCCAAACATTAGAAAATGTAAGAGTTTTGATAAGAATTTCATGATCAATGTCTGCATGCTTCACAAATTTTCAAAAACAAAATTTTCTTCGAAACCATACGTATAATAAACTTCACTCTTCTCTAGAAAGAGAACAAATGGGAAAAACTCTTAAAATATCTGCGTTGTGGAGTGTCATGAGATAAGATAGGAATTTCCTGCCCTATTCAAAACCAACGCGATAGGCTACTCCGATGACTCACCTGTAAAGTCTAATAATGGGTTGAACCCTTTCCCGCTTACGAGGAAGGTCTTTTTCTGTTCCGGACAAAAAGGATTTGTTATTTGAAAAAAATCTAATTTTTTCTAATCCAAACTACTAAATAAATATTTTTGTTAGACTTTTGAAATAATTTGTTCATTCGGGTTTTATTATTCATTAAATACGGTTTTTTTTATTTCATTTTAATCGGAGGGAGGGGAGGGAGGGATTAGTGAAATAGCGAAATTCATTAAATAAGACATCGGTAAATATCGGGGTCCTACTATATATATGTAGAAACATGGTCGAGTAGGAGTGATTTTATTTATTTATTTGTACATGTAGTGGTGATCTATTTCCAGCTGTTGAATGACGGATGTATTCTTTTTTTATTTAAGGCTACACAGTACCCTAAAAATTTCATTTATACAGAAAATATTTATTTTTTTGCATTTTCTAGTGGCCCATATCATTGAGAAGCTTGCCACCGAATTTCAGATCTGTTAGCAAATTAGTTTTTAAGATATTTGAAGTTTTATGAGCTATGGTTTTGGTTTCGGTTTTATTTTAAAGCATTTTTCCACTCTTAAAATGAATTAATTAAAAATATTTTTGAGCTTTTAGTTTGAAATGGTTATTAATTCCAATTTTCATTACTAAAATCCTTTCTGCTTGATTATGTTTTGAGTTATTTTTTTTGACTTCTCATAATTAATTAATTACGATTAATTTCATGGCCAATTTTTGCTTTAAAAATAGTTTATATAACTTAAACGCTTTATCATTAATTTTTTTCTGTAAAGAAAATGCCATGGCTAATGCGTTCTCAGGTTGCTGTGAGAAACAATATTTCGAAGAGATGGAATACTACTGAAAATGATGTATCTAAATATCAGTCCTCTTCTGATTCTGCAATTAGACTTCCGAATACAAATATTCTGAATTCAAATGTTGCAGATATAACTGAATATTTCCTTGATGTACCAAACTACCTTACACTAAACATATTGTAGTACTATATTTTAGTACTTTAAAGTCATAACACAAGAGCTAAAACTTTCTAAACTGCTCCAATTTAAAACGTAAAAAAATTACATTTTATGTGCAAACCTGACTATTTTTTGTTTAAGTTAGTATCATTAACATTTTCTACATAAATGCTTTGTGTTTCAAAACTTTTGTGAAAATATTAGGTTAAGATAAAGCTGAATAGAGACCGAAGTCTTAACAAATGCTATCAATATTATGCAAAAATACACTGGTGTGCAAAACTTAAGCAACAGGTGGGTTTATTGCCATAACTTCACGAAAAATCATCTGAGAGACTTGAAATTCTGAAATGAGGGAGAGTATTATGTACGTAAAGG
>BMAV01005575.1:0-16069 GCA_019973955.1 Trichonephila inaurata madagascariensis | reverse complement strand
AATATTTCGAAGAGATGGAATACTACTGAAAATGATGTATCTAAAAATCAGTCCTCTGCTGATTCTGCAATTAGACTTCCGAATACAAGTATTCTGAATTCAAAAGTTTCAAATATAACTGAATATTTCCTTGATGTACCAAACTACCTTACACTAAACATATTGTATACTAAATTTTAGTACTTTAAAGTCATAACACAAGAGCTAAAACTTTCTAAACTGCTCCAATTTAAACCTGAAAAAAAAATTTAATTTTATGAGAAAACCTGACTATATTTTTAGCTTAAGTTAGTATCATTATTATTTTGTACATAAACGCTTTGAGTTTCAAAACTTTTATGAAAATATTAGGTTAAGATAAAGATGAATAGACCGAAGTCTTAACAAATGCTATCATTATTATGCAAAAATATATTTTGAATTAAAAATATTATTTTCAGTCATATTTAATTAAAATACTGTTTTAATGCAGAACATACATTGGAAAATAACATATTAAACATTTATAGCGTTAAGGGCATTATAAGTGTTTGTTTTATGACTTTACAAACTTTAAATGCGTTTTTCTTAGCTTTCAGTTTTGAAGGTATGAGTGTTTTCTAATCCCTAAGACTTTTTTTCTGCTCAAGATAGAGCCTTCAGTTTTTTTATATACTCCCAAACGTATGTTCTATAAAAGTTAGTATGGATTTAGGTCTGAGATCTCTAGTTATTTTTCTAAAAAATGCTAAAGTTGATATTTTAAAAATTTTCATGTTTTTTCCAGATATTTCTAGAAAAATAATTATTAAAAATCAACAAGGGAATAGATTTTCAAATACATACTAACTTTTGTTTGCAATAACCTATGAAACATAAATAACTTAAAATGACTAAAAAATTTTAAAAATTGAGAATTTTATAAAAGTTTGAAAAAATTTCAAAAATTCTTAATTTTTTAAAATTGTAAGATAATGGCTGGTCAAACTGACTTTTTACTTATAGAATCAGCTTAATAATATAATCTAAATATAAAACATCAATTATTTTTACTGTAACTGTCTCCAAAAAATTTTTTTGAAAAAGGATACCGTGTAGTCTTAATCCATTTTATGTTACATTTTGGCATATAGACAGTTATACAATTAACCATAACCACAGGAAACACACAACAACAAAAACACACGTGTTACATTTTGACGAAGACAAAACAAAGAGAGTTTTCAGAATTCTGGCTATTTATATGAAGCGGCAACAGAAAGTGTTGTAATTCTCGTGATTTCCGTGGACAGAGGCTAAGATTGGTGGAAAGCTATCATTCGATACTTTCTGGTGTAATCTTACTTTTAAAAATGCAAACTGTTAACTTTCAAGATACGATTACTATTAAATCCCGTCAGGTGAGCAAGAACTAACTATTTACACGCGAGTCCTGAAGGCCAGGACCAATACAAATTAAAACGTCATTCAAGTTAAAATTAAAAGGAATGATTTCATATAACAGAATACATTGAAAAATACAACAATGTACTAAAAATAGTATTGCAAAATAAAAAGTCCATAATGCATGCTAAAACTATTCAAGAAAATTTAAAAATGCACTGTTATATCTTTTAAAGAAAGTAAACAACTTTTGTAACTGCCCATGTCAGACAAAATTTATTGCAGTAATTTATTCAAGCGTTAAATATACCCCATACAGAATTTAGAAACTTGATAAGAAGATAAATATATCACAAGCAAAAATAAGAAAAGACTAAATAGCGCATTAGGATCGTAAATCATATTCCATTTTACAAACTTAATATATTTACAACTAAAATATGCATATTTTCGTTATAAAAGCTTTCAGAATAAATCTCACAAGTCTCGCGCATCTCTATTATTTCCTTATAAACAGCAGTCACTTCATAAATTTCATAAAGCTATCTCAAAATAAAATACCTATATATTTTCGTTCGCGATTTCAAAACAAACAAGATAATTTAATTCTAAGGCCTTCAGTATGAATTACTTCTTCCTTAACTCACACTTTAACAAAGTGAAGCCTTAATATTCGCTAGAACCCTCTCCCTTCTTACCCCATTATGCAGATAGCATGATGGAAGCTTACGTGAATTGAATTTGACTTGCACCCTCTGTTAGAATGCATTTACTAGCAATGAAGGCCTGGAAAAGTTTTATAAGAGAAATAATTCATAAAGCCCTTTAAAGCAACCCATTGGCAGAGGGGGAAAACACCCTTTTCCCATTCACAGAAAGAAATATATAGGGGAAATTTTCCCCACTGCATCTGAAATAATCCCCTTTAGATTAGAAGCGTAGGTGAAAGAAGTTATAGGCAGAGGAAACTGCTCGTGAATCACTATTCTAGCCCCCCTGTAGGGATCTTTATAGGCTATATTGTATTGTAGAGTGTAGGAGGGTAGGGAAAAAATATTGTATTTTTAAGAATCTTTCTCTCTCTTGGAAGAAAGAAACTGCATTATCAGTCTGAAACAGGCTGTGTAGGTGGATGCCTTTTCTTTAAAGCAGGTTATCTAAAATAATAGGACGTTGCGGCAAGGTCATTTTTCAAGCTCAGGATCAATTTGAGAAGAATCACTCAAGTAAAAGATTTATATTTGTGAGATACTCCTCTCATAGGCATACTGAAAATAATAAATATGTCTTAAGGCACAATAAGTTAGCATTTTATGGTGAAGAAGCATAATAGTCATTTCTCTCTCTCTTCAGAGAATTATATACGCATTGTTTGTAAGTAAAATCAATCGATAATACCGATAGGATCTAATCGATGCGCAAAAAGTAGTTTTTACAACCAGCATAGTTTCTTTTATTTTTCTTTAAAATATATTATACATAATAAAGAAACAAAATTTAAATAAAAAATAAACAAATAATTAAAAAAAATCTTAATATTCAGATTTAAGCTCTCAACCCTTTATCTACCACATTATGATTTACTGCAGTTTTTTTACATACAATACTTTGTTTTAAATCACAACACATTGGAAATTAAGGGATATGCATAAACAAACAACTCAAATTTGGGAAATTTAATCCGTTAGAGCGAATTAATTTATTAACGGTATTCAACTACAAAATTAATTATATACACTGTTCACTTAAAATAAACAGCCAAATCGTTTCTTAAGGTCTTCATTAACATACCAAAAAAAAAAAAAAAAATAAGACACTTAAATTTTAATATTAACTATTTTTTCGGGACAAAAATGATAATCTTCGCAATCTACTAAAAACGCCGTCAGATGAAAACGCAATTTCTACTATAAAACTGTTCGCCTTCGCCGCTAAAATACTCATCATATAACCCGTGCTGCCATATATATTGGAAGAGTGGATTTCAAGGAATATTCCTGCCAAGTATTGTCAGAATATTCATACAAATGGTTATTCTATGTAATTTTGAAGTGAGTGGTACTTATAAGTACCGTCCTTAGATAAAGGGTTAAATGATAGAATGAGTGACTTAAATTTTGCTTTGCTAAGCAATAGGCAAAAATCCAAGTTGAATTATTTATGGAATAATGTATTGCTCCCAAATGAAAGTTATACAATTATTTAAAAAGAATGAGTACTTAAGATTAATTTATTTTCTAAGTTACATCTGATAAATAAATAAATAAAAAAAAAAACCGTAATTTTAACATTTTATTCTAAAAGTAAGTGTGAATAGTTTTAAATAAAGCAATTGTTGATAAATATTCATAATGTTTTTAACAGGTATATTTCTACGAAACTTGCATTTCATTGTTGTAAGAGCTTTTTTCGAAAACATTTCTAAAGATTCTTTTGTCTTATCGGTATTTGAAAAAAAAAAAAAACTTCTTGAGTTACATTTTACCGCGTAACGGCATACAAGGTTTTTTCAAGCTTTTGCTATCTTAAAGGTTTTGAGAAAGAAACAAGAACTTTTTTTCCCGTTGGCCACGTTTCAATCTAACGTGGAAGCCTTCTTACATCCCTTTTCTGTCCCCTACAAATCCTTGCTTCCATAAAGCCAGCTCCATTTTGGTCAGAAAAATCCCCAAAAGTATTCAGTATTCTTTTGTTAGATGTCATCTAACGTTTACCATCATGCGCAGCAAATATTGCTGAATAATTTTAAATGAGATTGGAACTAGAACATTTTAAACACATTTTCAATAGCTTGTAATATATTTTTTCATGAATATATTGTCATCTAATAAAAATAATATAACTGACGCATTTAATAAAACTGAAATCGTTATAAATGATGGTTTACGAGTCTTGATGCCAGTAAAGACCTGTCGTGGGGGTTGGACTAATGCATACTTCAGGGATGGCGAACCAGTGGCAAGCGTGCCATTGATGGAACGTGACTCAATATTTTGGGCACTCCAACGATCAAAACGGTTTGCATTTTAGTTGAAAATAACAAAGTTCATTATGAAGTACTGCCAACAAATGCGAGTGATTATTCGTGTTGCAGCCGGGAGCCCACTCGTTTGTTATTGTCTTACCTTAGTTAAGTCGTGGGCTACAATTGCTAATGATGCGAAGTTTGTTTAGGCATAGGATAATAAATTTCGTTGGCACAACTGTATTGTAAAATATATTTGTGTTATATTTACGATTTTTATCCGTTATTTTACATGGCTAGCTCAGTAAAAAAACAAGTGCGAGATAGTTAGTGTAGCAGGGAATTTCAAATTTGGTGAACCGAGAAACCCGGCATGATTAAAAAGGGAGACAAAGCGATGTGTGTTTTATGTTCTGGAACAATTGTGGAACAGTCTGTAAAACGGATTCCAGACATATTTAATTGTTTGAAGAAACTGGCTCATGCTATTTTAACCATATTTTCATCTACTTATGTCTGCGAGTCATTATTTTCAAAGATGAATAACATTAAAGACTCGCTTAGAAACCGTTTGGTAGACGACTCCAATTCAGCATGCATTCTGCTAAAATCAACATCTTACAATCCTAATTATTTGTCATCAAATCTGTAACAACAGAAATCTTACTAATGTTACTTAAGTTTGAATTACACGTATAACTAAAACATTTACTACTAGACAGAGCAAAACGTATTTTTCATTTTTTCGCAGTAAACAAAGAGTTTTGAGTTGTTAGTATTTAATTTTATAATATTTTCCCAATAATCACAAATCAAAATTATTTGAAGGCACGTCTATACCTCAAAAACATTTCTTACGAGAGTTCACCCATGTGATGAGTTAAAAAAAATCAAAAAAATTGTTTTTTTTCATAAATCGCTTGCTTAACATGTCTAGAATATGGTGGTATAGTGATTTTTCAAAATTCGAAGTCGTTATAAAGAAGCAGGTGTAAGAAGAGCAGATGTTCGGAGCGCTGAGTTGGCAATCGAAGGCTAAGCCTATTGTGTACAGTTGACTTGATACCATTGACCCTTTTATTGAAATATACGTTCATACGTTTAGAATGACAATAAAATACTATATTACCGTGAAAAATGAGGAATTTATTATTTGCCTTACCGAAGGAGTTTATAAGCAAAAGGAAAATACACATCTGCATATAGTACTTAAGAAAGAAGTGTGATTTTAATGACAAGTTTGGTGTCAACATATTCCAAGTCACTAAATTTGGCGACAAGATACAAGCTCGAGGCAAATACAGATTAGAACAGTGGTCACCAACCGGTGGTCAGTGAAATATTTTTGATGGTCCTCAGTAAAATTGTGTTTAGCATGATTATCGGACGAGATAACTTTAGATATTCCTGTAATGGTTTCCCAACCTATATGTGTGTGTGAGGCTGATGCAGTGAAACAACATTGAAGTTTTAGTGCTTCACAGCAACTGTGTATTTCATTTACGTAATGACATCCATGTTTACGGATTTGCATTGTTGCGTGGATTTTGTGCTACTATGGATTTATGCATGTGTGATAATTGTTTCCCTATTATAAAAAAAAAACTTATTGTGTTTACCAGAGAATTCAAGAATACATCTCGAATTATTTTTTAAAAATTCATTGCAATGAACTTTCTTGCATTTGAAAGTCTAACATCATATACAGGATGATTCTAAAGTCATAGGACAAACTTTTAGGGGTGGTAGAACTCAATAAAACAAACAATTTTTGCAAAGAAATATATAGGTGAAAGTGCCGTGTTGAGGCACAAACAGAAAACATTAAAACATTAACGAAAACATAAAACGTTCATTATCAGTGTACTTAACGAGTGATTCCGTACAGAAAATATTAAAACAGTTTTAGAAATTGCATCCACCAACAGTTCAACATTAGAACTCTTCAAATGGTTGACTGACATGTAGACGACATGTTACAGTCCTTGTACTTGTGCCGGCTGTTTCGTCCACATGGTCAATGATGACTTTGTAACGGGTACTATTCGGGTTCTTCTACTAATCCTCTTGTGAAAAATATTCTTTAACTGTGATTTTAGTTTAAAACCCGCTTTTCTTAGAGATGATTTGATTTTATGCAAATGTAACTACTATTTAAGCAAATATCGTTCAATAGGTGAAGTTAATGGTTAATCATTGATCGTTAAGCGTGAAATACAAGTATCAGAAAAGGTGAACAGCGACAGGGTGATCTTGAGATTAACAGTCGACGAAGAATCCACTAGGAGTTGTGGAAATGTACAACCTTGAAGCTGACCGAACTATAGGGCTTCGACAAGGATCATAACGAGGAGCTTCTACTCCAAATAAGTGAATTTCAAAAATCTTGTATAGCCGGTTGGGGGTTAGGATTTCAGATTGCTCCAAGAGTATAACGAAAAGATTGTATATTTCATAAAGATAGAATAAAAGTAGCTATTTTTATGACCATGTCTGCTTCTTTCCCAAATCCTCTCACACCTACGACCCTCGGGTCGAGATAACCTTTTCCCGGTGTGTTTGTCGTACAGTCCTTCACCTACCCCTTTCATCAGTACTGGCGATAAAGGAACCATTTTCACACAGTTGTCGATGAAACATTTTGTGGTTCGGCAAGCGTCTACTTGGAAAGTGTTCCTGATACAGCCATAGCGTTGGTCTGCCGTTACCATTAATGGCACCGTATATTAGATGCATGTCTGCCTTTTCGCTATTAGTAAAACCACCCATGAGGACCGAAACCTCAATCGCAAATGCCGATTTTGGTGGTGCAGCAGATCACTGACACATCGCTTTGATGTCTTCAACTATCGCCAATATTGTCAGCCAATCGCGTTATAAAGGTCGCCAAGCATGCATGACGGTTGGTTGCTGCAATTTCTAAAACTGTTTTCTCTATGGAGTCACTCGTTAAGTATGCTGCTAATGAACATTTAAAGCTTCCATTAATGCGTTATTTGTTCTTTTTCTGCCTCACAAAGGGACACTTCCACCCATATATTCCGAAACAAAAATTGTGCTCTACCACCCCTCAAAGTTTATCCCATGATTTTAGAATCACCCTGTATATATTTTAAATGATATTTTAAAAGTTTAACATTCTAAACGCTTACTTTAAAAAACCACCAGAATCTCCATTTTGTGGGGCTTATACAATAAATTTTAAACCTACTGCGTTCGTTTGTTACTATAATGAAAACGAAATCAAGCGTTGATACGAATCCAAACTTTTACCTGGAACCTTGTAACCAACGCTACGTACTCCCGGCTTAGATAACAAATGACCTCCTGTGAAAATCGAAAGCTGAATTTCATCATCATTCATTGAAAAAGCTGGGAATGACACCTTGAGTGAGGCATCTGCAAATTCCAGGATTGATTTATACGAGCTGAAAAGAAGCTCGCATCATTAAACTTTTAAAACATATTTACTCCTCGATGCTTCGCAAAATGGATTACAAGTTTTATCGAAAGAGAAAAAAAAAACATTATTAGGTATCTGAGCAAAGTTGAGGAAGATTAATGTTTTATTGATGTGCAGGTGTCATTCTAATGGGAGAGTTTTTCGTACCTTCTGATATTTGATGTTTGATAATTGGAGTTTTTTATGCCTGAGATAGTGGAAACGTTATTACGAGTGTTTGATTTGATAATTTTTTTTAATGAGCTTTTAGTAATTCATTTGCAGCAATATCTTAAATTTTTTCTGATTACAAACAAATACACATACTGTATTTACTCGAATCTATGCCACACTATTTTTCCAGTGTTAACGCTACTGAAAATCAGATGTGTCTTAGAATCGAATCCAAAACATTTGTAGGAAGGGAGAAATTGAATTTCCACCCTTTCAAAAAGAAAAATGTAACCGTGTCCATTCTGGCCACTTGCTTCAATGACTAATCCCATTCCGCAGTTTATCTCCAGTATTCAGTCTATCCTCAACACCATTTTGTCTGCTCGTATTTAGAAAATATTTTTGTATAAACTTTCTTTTTTAAGATGACTGCCTACCTTGAAAATGTTGTTTTTCGTCTACATAAGGCATTTTTTTTTATTTCAAAATCTTATAGTTTGAGCATTTTTCTTTCCAAAACAGTTTTTCTTTTTCCTTTACGCGAAATAAAAATAAAGTTATAGTGATTTTAAAAAGCATCACTTCATGCAAAAGGGCAGTAAGATAATACTTTAAATGAGTTTTTCTCAAAATTATGTTTTCGAAAGAAACTCTTTACCAGATACATGATATCTTAAGAACCAAACCAGATAACGTTTTGAAATTTTGTGGGAGCGTTTACTATACTATTTTTCATAAAGTGGACCAGAAGTTTTGTCGTAGGTTAAATATTTTTTCATTTAGGGTAGCTTTTATAAAGAAAAAACTTTAAAAATATCAAAATTTTCATATTGCTATGCATAATTGTCTGTAATTTTTTGTATTTTAATATTTCTTTTAGGTTTTGGTTCATTTTGAAGAACACCGTAATATGTAAGTTGTGTATAAAGAAAACTCTGATAATTGTATTAGAAATTTTTATACAGTGTTACCCGTTTTAGTAAAAATTTGGTAAAATTTCCTTGAAAACAACCAATTTTTATCAAAGTACAATATTTACTTAAAATCTTTTATGTATTTACAGTTTTTTTTCATTTTTTCCCCTAAAAACACTCAATTTGTTTCAAAAATTTGTTTTTATAAAAAAATTGGGTCCGAAGGTAGTCATCTTAATCGCCTACACATAAAAGATATCGGTAATGGCATCAAGACGAGTTCTCCATGACATAAGT
The DNA here is from genome assembly GCA_019973955.1 of Trichonephila inaurata madagascariensis. Taxonomy (NCBI): domain Eukaryota; kingdom Metazoa; phylum Arthropoda; class Arachnida; order Araneae; family Nephilidae; genus Trichonephila; species Trichonephila inaurata. The sequence continues at coordinate 6,915 of BMAV01005575.1, read as the reverse complement.
ATGAAAAAGGAGGCAATTTTATAAGCAGAAAAAAAACCGGAAGCAGATCAGCGGCCACTGAAAATTTGAGACGGATAAAACAAATATACGTCGATGGCGTAGACAAAACCATATAATTTTTGCTTGTAAGTGTTTAAAAGTTTTCAATTCTTTTTAAAAAATGTTGCATAACAAGTGTGAGAAATGGCGACTTCGGCATCAATTTCGAATTCCGCTGTCACAATGGAAGGGATGAATCATTTTCGAAACAAGATACTGACGTTTAAAGTAATTATAGGTTCATGTATGTATATGAAAGTTTTTAATATTGGTAAAAAATAAATTAAATATCAACTTTTAATTATTTCTCATTAATTTGTTTTTTTAGTTTCTGCAGTATAGGATATTGAAGAACCTTTTACGCGTTTTTTATATTTTTTCTGAAAAACTTGTAGAAAATTGGGGGTTTGGCTTAAAGAATCAATGGCGGCTTAGATTAGAGTAAACTCGGTATTCAGACGCGATAAATCCTTAAAACAGAATTTTATAAGTATTGTAATAATTATCATGGGAAAAACAGAGTTTTTTTTGTAAGAAGCATGCTGCAAATTTTGTTAAGTATACTTCACAGTACATATGACATATTAAAGTCCCAGTTTTGTTAATTTATATATATTTATATCTACGCGTTATCAATACATCCTAAAATACTTAATTCAAATTGTAACAAACACTCACACACATTACATAGATTTATAAATGTTCATGCCAATGTTCTACACTACTAAAAAATTTATTTGTAGCGATGAAAATTTTTTTTTCTTGTGATTGAGATAAAGTTTTATATATTTTGATTGAATGAAAATGTATGAATTAAAAATAACATGTAAGAAATATTATTTGATTTAAAAAATCGTTAACTAGATGACTATAATGTCCCTCTCATTTCTATACTTGGAATCCATCAATACTTAGAAAAAAGCAAAAGACAGTTTTTTCCCTTTTTTTTTTTGTTGACATAATTGAAAATGCTTTGGTGAACAAAATTTACTATATTGATTTCGAAATATCCTAGATGTCTCATAAAATTAATTTACTTTTCCATAAGTTAATTTACCTCTATGAGATTCATCTAAAAATGATCTTTGTAATAAATAGTGCAAACAATTTGAAATAAATATTGTATTTAATTTTTTGCTTATTTTTACAATCAGGAAAAGCATTTAATATTCAGCAGTCAATTTTTTCATCCGTCTTGCGAGTACACATGAATAACTGATTTTCATACTCTATCCTCTTTATAGTGGACTGCAGTAGCAGAAGCTTAAGGTTGTTCTTATGTAATATTTAAGAATGAAAACCAAAATGAGGACATTTTTTCAGTTTTAAAAGTAATCATTTCAATATGAATTGATATATTTTTTTTCTAATATAAAATGAGCGGTATATTTTGTCTCCTTCAAAGAAACGTGGTATGAGTTTCAACTTTACATGTTAAAAAGGGGAAAAGGCTTAATTTGAAATACTTCCAAGCTTTTAAAACACTGTATTTTTAACAGATGTATCGAGCGATATTACGAATTTCCTGGAAAATTGACTCTTGAATCAGCTTCTCTAACACACCGGGTTTTTCGAACAATTCCGGTTTACGAGTTTGTGAACACATGTCCACTGGACTTCTACGACGATTTTTTTTATTTAGTTTTATTCGATCTAAGATAGTATCTTTCAAAGTTCAACAGTGGTCGGAAATCTATGGCACTCATACCACATGTGGCACCCGGTACAACTCTCAGTGGCACGCTGCACTACTATACAAATGTGTAAATTTTTGAATGCTTGGAAGTTGATAAATTGTAATATGCCTACTTGACAAACATCTTTAGAATTATGAACATTTAACGAATTATGAAAAAATCTTAAAGATAATTCAAAAGATAAATTTACAAATATTTTGTAAATTATTGAATGTAGTTGCTGGAGGGATTTAAATAATTGAGGAGAGAAAATTGCATGCACTCTACTTTCCACTTATAGTTCTACATATATAAATAAAAAATTTTCCTCATATGAAAAATATTTCGAGTCTGTAAAGAAATTGTTTAACAACTGAGTGCTCAGAATCGTGTTAAATTGAAAGTCACAGATTATACCCTTGATTTTGTAATACGGAAGTGGACAATAGGTTCGCATGGCCGTGGTAGCCAAGTGATCAAGGTATCGGATAGTGCCTGGACTTGTCACGAGTTCGAGCCCAGTACCACTAAAGACTTGCCGTGTAGGGGAGCGATGCACATTAAATCTGTCGAGAAATCAAACGTCCTCCCGTTGGTGTGGTGTGGTAGTTAGGAGAGGGGGTACCAGCTCAGGTGTCGTCCACGTCACTTGACCATGATTCAAAATTACGTGGTCCTTCGCCAAAAACCCTCGTGTGAAACAGTGCGACGTTAATATTAACTCACTCAATAGGTTCGCAGTAAATTTTTTATTTATCTTTTGATTTAACCATAATGAAGGAAATACTTATATTTCATATTCTCTATTTCTTATTTTAATAAATATGTTTATAAACGCGTAATTTTTACGTATGTACAATTTTAATTATTTTTATTTTTGTGGAAGAAATAGTTACATTTTATGCTATTTATTTTCATGTTAAGAAATATCTTTAAATGATGCAAAATTATTATATAACAAAGCTGTACATATATATTTCTTACATTTAGTCTCTTACTCTATATGAATTATCGTGGGAATCGAATTGTTTCAAAAATGTCCTGTCGCGTGGCACGCTGAATCATATTAGTAGATCGGTTTGTCAAGCCACAGCTAAAATATTGTCGACCCCTGTTATAAAATATTAACAAGGATCAGCGTAATTTTAAATTTATGTGATAAGAGAACATCACAAAATCTAATATTTCACTTTAAAATTTCAGCATGAAATTCAGATCTAGATAGCCAATTACTAGATTATTAACAGCAGGGTACCATTATCCACATTCTAGTCTTTCAACAAATCAGGCATCAAACTAACTTTACATCTACTTCCATGATTTTAAATAACAGTGGGGGTGTTACCCTTATAGGAGTATATCCCTTCTAAAACTTTATAAGGTTATTAAGTCATTAGAAAGGAAGAAAATGTGATTTAAAAAGATAATAAAAATTAGTTCAATATTCTAAAAGACAAAGAATATCCCTATTGTTGTCAATTTATCAACTTGAAAAAAATTTCAAAAAATTTCTCTTATTATTTTAAATATACGAAATTCCAAACGTAAATATAGCATGAATTAAAATAATTAAAATAAGTATAGTTGTCTTTCCATATACAAAGCATACAAATACATTTTAAATTATGAAATTCTTCGTCTCATTTTCTACTACAGACATTTTCTTCGTTAAGATATGAATTATGCATGACCCAAGGCAATATCACTTAAACAATTTCTGGAACATTGTTCTAAATTAGATACAAAAATCTCGACTTCGCTACCAGCCAACCGAGTGCTATCAATTTATTCTGCATAACCTTTCCCCTTTCGGAACAAACAGACACGACAATCCAATAACTGAAATGAATTTTCAAGACCTAATATAAAGCAATGCACAGAAACTACTATTATTCAAACCGCTACGTCCCAACGATTTCAAATCGGCGAGCAAATCATTACTCAAATCTGCCGTCGCCCAACTGGACACATTCGAAAGACCAAATACTTTCGAAATCATCAGATATTCATTATTTCTGAAAAGCGCCCCCATTTGCCGGCCTTAATACGTGTCTGCTACCAAAAGCGACAAGGCATCCCGAAATTCCTGGCGTTTGTGTGAGAACCTGCAATTTTTCAGGCCCCCTCCTCTTCCACATTCCCCAATGCGCCGCTCGTGTAACATTCCGAAAAGTCGTAATTTGGCGGCACCGCTGACGTTTATAAACTATTTTCCTCGCCAACGCGTCGCATTCTTGGCGTTCGTACGGTGTGTTGATAATTGGAATTTGATACGCGAGAAAGAACCACTTGCTCATCTGGGTTTTGATATTATGTGTATAATATATTTGATAATGCACTATTTAACTAAAAATATTTTTAACTGGAAAGTGTATATATAACTTCTTAAATGAACGCATATTTATATAGAATTATTAAAAATATATTTTAGGATTCTAGAAAAATATTATGAAATAGGAGGAGTGGTACTTTTCTGCGAGGTCTCAAATTCAATTATCATCTTCTCAGGAGTGTAGAGACAGTTTGATATTCGCCAGAGTCATATTCAGTTCATATATTATTTTACTGTGATGAAAGTTACATGTTTATTTATTTACCTTTTTTGTGCTTAAAACATCACATCCATAACCATTATTTCTTAGATCCCAAGGTTTTAAAATCAGAACATTGTAGCCTTTGTTAATAATTTACAATGAGTTGTAAATTTCACTCAAAGCCAGTTACTGATTTACAAAAAAAAAACTTTGATTACGCTCGAATAATGTATTTGTTAACTTAAATCCATGACCAAGAAATAAACTGAATATTGGAGAAGATTACTATACAGTGAGTCTCTCTCTCTCGATAAATGACTTCCAATCTTGCTTAAACACTGGGGGTCTCTCTTCAGACTGGCCACCTGATCGAGACATCTGCTCATTCACCTAAGCGCCAAATGGTCATGTATACTGGGATGGGTACAGTAGGCCCTGGCCCTCATGGGCTGTTGCGCCACTGAGTTTGAGTTTATTGGAGAAGATACCTTTTATTTAAACGTTACAGCTTGCTGTATAGAAATTGTTTATTAATGACGTAATATTAGCAACATGAGGACTTGGCGACGGACTTTTTAATGCAGTTATGGATGAAGTGATGAGGACGGCACTTGAGCTGGTACCCCAATTTCCAAACTTCCACACTACACCAATGTAAGGAGTTTGATTCTCGGATTATTTAACGAGCAGTAGGTATCAAAGTGAAAACTATAACATATATCTCCCGCTGCACATCCCGCGATTTCCACGGGCAACGAATATGTAACAAAATTTGCGGAACTCGCGATTTTTACGGCTATTTAGCTGTATAACACGTACTGCTCTTGTTTATATTTTCATTTACGTTTTTATGTCTATATTTTGATGATCTAATTCTATATTTTAAAATAAAAACTCTTTTACAAAAATTTCTTTTATGTTTTAATTTTAAAATGTACATTTAATACGTAGATTTAAAGTACGTAATAAAACCATACGTAATTTTTGAACCTACTTTGATAAAATAACTACGTAGCGAGAGGGTTAATGTAGATATAATCAAACACAAACTCTCTACTACGTGACTTATGTTGTTTATATAAAGATGAACAAATAATTCCCCTCAAGAGCTCGGCCATTATTTAGCTACATGAGCTTTTACTAAAGATTGAATTCTTTTTTGTTTTATTGAAATGAAACTTATTTACGAATGAGAAGATCATAAGTATAAAGTGATAGATAAGGATTTTACTTTATGTTTTTGAAACCTAGCATCATGTTTTAGAAAAAGGTTTTCTTAGAAATACCACAAAAATAATGCATTTCTAATAAATCATATGCGTGGAGATTGCCGTCATTGTTCTGATGCTAGAAAAATTTTCCTCTGTCTTTTAAAAGAAAATTTCAATACATTGGCAAACTTCTAATTTTTATTTTAGTAATTATTGCGAAACTAATAATTCTTTAAGATGATAAAAGTTAAGGAGTGTAATTTCTTCTTTAGCTTTAAGAAAATACCGGATATTTATATCCCATGAAATTATTGCCAATCTCATCTAGATGAACACACACACATAATACTACTAACATAAGCACACTAATTGTTTTCACAATTATGATAGTAAAATTCTAACACATTTGGCATTATAAAATATTTTTGGTTTTAACCAAGTCATTTTTAACTTAGAACTAGAACTGACAGGAGTTAAGAAGAAAGTCTAGTTTTTTTTCAGAGTTTTTATTTATCCGTCTTTACAAACACATTAAATTGGATGAGTCATGCAAGTATAATGATGTATTTACATTCATATTAACTTCACAGCCAGAAATAGGCAAGGAAAGTTTCTTAAAATATTTTTCTTAAAAATATTCAAGCCAAAAATATGCTTTACTGACGCTTGTTAAAATTTCTTTTAAAAACTGATGGATATTAGTTTTGGTAAACAGCTGAGCTTAACATAGGATTATATTTAATATCTTAACTTAAATAATTTTTACTTGGCAATGTATGCATAAATTGAAATTAATTCAATTTATTCATTTATTATTATAAACGGATCTGTAAAACATTCTCAGTTAAAAAATTGGACATTTATTCGGAAATTTTAAAATGAATAACTTTTTATTTAAGAATATCAATGCTAACACATGTAAAATACTACATGATGAGCAATGATTAAAATTTTACATGTGCTCTTAAAAAAAGAATGAAGGCTTTTGAAGAAGAAAGAAAGAAGCTAAATTTCTCACTTCACCGTAGTGCTCTTCCGCTCAGCTGAAGTACAGTATTAAGACCCATGTTTATTTAAAAGCCAAAACTTATGTCAAAATGTAATTTATCGAAAGATGTTTCCAATCATGCGTACGAGAAGCATGGATGGAATAAAAAAAATGTAACTGTGCGGATAAGAAATGGTTGATGAAAATTTACAGGTTTTTTAAGGAGTCCAGAACGTCTTTTAGTTTGAGACGTGTTCAGATCCCATCAAATAGATAATACGAAAAAATAGCTGACAGAATGTAACACAAATATGGCAGTGTAATGCTTGAGAAAATTAATGGTAGCATGAGAGTTAAAAATTTAAATATTTGCTTTATTTACATGGCAGCTATTAATTGCCTTTTCTACATTTACATTGAGGTTATTCAAAATATTAGTTATTTCATTAGAGTTCATATTTGATGCT
>BMAV01005572.1:0-92122 GCA_019973955.1 Trichonephila inaurata madagascariensis | reverse complement strand
TTTGATTTGGGAAAACCATTTTATAAGCGCTCCTTTACTCCATGAAAGGATTCTGCTTGTCAAATTTCAAGACTGTATACTTATAATTGTTTAAAGGTGGAATTAGTTATCTATAAAGTCCCTTTTTTTCCTGAAATGCCACTTGGGGAAGATTTTTACTAAATCCATTTTGTAGTGGATATCTACTCCATGAAAGAAATCGACGCACCGAATTTCAAAGTTGTACATCTAATAATTTAAAAATGGAAATAATTACTTTTTTCAACCTTTAATCCCCCATATCGCCACTGGGGGTCAATTTTTAAAAATCCGTTCTTATTGGATCCTTACTCCATAAAATGAACATGCCTACCAATTATAAAATCAGTATTTTAACAGTTTCGGAGATATCGTGATGACTGAGTGAGTCTTTTTTTTCTTTTTGAACATATAAATACAATCTAGAGTAATTGCTCTAAATCCTCATGCTAATAAAGATGCACAGACCTATCACAATTTTTCCATTAATTTGTGATACTTCCTCTAGCAGCATATATATTGTAAAAAGTTTTTGGATATTGCAACTTTTATGTTGTTTATTTTCTGCATCTACAAAAATATGTTAAGTTCAACTCCAACCATTATGCAATACTCGTTGGAAAACCAAAATAGATTCGTTTAAAAAGGGTGTACGTAATTTTAACAAACTTCTAATGCTGTAGAAGAATTTATTGCAGTTCTTCTGCAAACTGTGGGGCATGCCCCTCATATAGTGGAGCGTGTTAATTCTACGAGGCAAGGAGCATATTAAAAAGTCGAAAACAAAATATTATTTTAAAGAAATATAAAACTACTGAAAGTAAACAAGCAAAATACTTTCTGACTTAATCAAAAAATAAAATACACTTATAAATGTATATGTACTCCACAATGTATTTTATAATTAATTTAATAATACTAAATTAACAAGTGTAATAATTACCAGTGATCTTATGGGATTGATATAAATATATACAATTAATTACAAAAATTAACAATTATCTTGATAATTTGTACGGTTTGTAATTAATCATTTAACAGCCAATTAAAAGTGGCGCGATTCGCTACCCGTTGCCACCATTTTTCTACTTAGGAGTGCGAATGCAGAAGTAATGGAATAAAGAAGCAAGTTCTTTTAAATAAGTACATGCTTCACAAACTCTGTCAAGGTCATTTTATTGCATTCCAAAGCCTTCCAAATAATTTTATGGACAGCAGTGCACATAAAAGGTCGTACTTCGGAAAGACGTATATATAATTTACGAGACAAGTAACGCTTTGGCTCATCCAGACGTTTGTATGACCCAGTGGCACTTACGAGCGTTTAGCTTTATGTCAGAGTATATTATTGCGGAATTCACACACAATGAATTGCTGTTGAATTGTTGGAAGGGGGATGCGATGAAAATTATGGTTGAATATTGAGTCTCAAATATTGTGAAAGTTTGAGAAACACTGATTTATTGATATAAGTAAAACAATAATACAGCGGTATCTGAAGTTAATACTTTATAGAATATAAGAAGCGCTATTTATTTTATGTGTAATACTATGTATAAGAATATTGCTCAAAATTAACATTACTAATAAACTATTTCAAGCAAAACCAATTGATCTTGACTTGGCTTTTAATCTAGTCCATTGATTCCCAAAGTGGTCTATATAGGTTCCCAGGGTTCTATGACGTCCTGTAAAGGGTCCACGTCAGCGAAAAAATATTTTGGGGGTCCATGAGGTGTAAATGCGCGTCTGCGGTATTGGTTCTCATTAAACCAGATCGTGACTTTAATGAAAAAAAAAAGTCAGGTGACAAGAATTAGGCACTAACGAAGATCTTAAAGTAATGTTTAGAAACTGATGTCAATAATTTTAGCTTTAAAAAGATATACCTGTTATTTATTCCATAAATTTTTGTTTTTTTTTTCCAATTGAAAGGTTTTAAGTGCACTTTCAACTCCAAAAAAGAACTAATAAAAGACTGGGCATTATAAACCGAGGAGATATTTAGGTTTAAACTTGACGAAATTGGTGTCAAATGTTAAAAATTTGTTATTGCATCCCCAGGTTCATCCCTACCACTAAAAGTATTTGTTTGTTGCTCAGTTATTTTATGTAAGATTTAAATTTTAATTTAATTAATTAGCATGTGTTTTCTGAAGTTTTAAACACTGTACTTCACTACAGTTAAAAATTTTAATCTTTTAAAAGAAATAGCTCAAAACCTGCTATCAAAAAACACATTTACGCTGATCAATTTGCAAAAGTTCAATATTTGGTAAGTAGGGGTCTACCCCAAGCTGAAAAGCCTGTCAAGGGGTCTATGAGGCAAAAATGTCTGGGAACCTCTGATCTAGTCAATAAAATTAAACCTGAAATTCAAAATTAAAGAACAATATTTAAAACATTTTTAGACGAAAAAGAAAAAGCTAGCACGTAGTTTGAATATTTTGGAAAATATTCCTGAAAATCAAATTCGAAAAAGAAAAAGATTATTCCTCGAAATAGCATAAGATCCAGTTACAGAAAACATGGTAGAGGAATTTAGATGTTACTGTCTGAACTCTGTAATTGTGATACTGTTATTACACAAGTAGAAGATATATTTAAAAGTATACAAATATTAATCCTCATATCAAATTAATACCAGATTTAAAAAAACAATTCTTAGAAAAACATGAATTGAAAAATTTTGACATTTGGAAGTTTTTTCAAAAGAGATATAGATGAAAACAATGCTGGAAATAGGCTTGCTACCTTCTTTTGGGGGTCTTAGGGGGGTTAAATTTTTTAAATTTTTTCAAACGGTATAATTATTTAAATTAAATTTTTATTCGAATCTTTTCTTTTTTATAAAAAGGGGGTTCAGAAAAAAATAAAAAGTTTGAAATATAATCATAATTTAAAAACATAAAGGTTTACTTGATAAATATTAAGTATTTTTTTTTTGCGCACGCTATTTTCTAAAATAGTAGTATTGATGTATAAAATTTTTAGAATTATAAAATGACATACCTTTGCCGGGCTAATTTTTGTATTATATGCTTTTGTATTTCAAAATATTTGTCATTACCTTTTTTAAAAATTTTTAAAATGTATTTTTTTTTTTTTATTAAAATATATAAGTTATTATTCTATTTATATAAAAAAAGCTACAATGTAATGAGAATACATTTAACTTTATTATTCAACTTATAGCTAGTAACTAAAGCTACTATTTTTAGAAAATAGCGTGCGCAACGAAAAAAATACTTAATATTTATCATAGAATTTTCATATGCTTATGATTTTTAAAATTATGATTATTTTTTTAAACTTTTATACTTTTCTGAGCCCCATTCTTTTATAAATAATGTGTAAAAGATTCGAATCATTTAATTTAAATTTAAAAGAATTATACCTGTTTGAAAATTGTTTATATTTTCAGACCTCTAGAAAAATTTAACACCCCTGAGACCTCTTAATTTTGAATGAAAAAGATGTAAATAATGCATAGGATATATATTGCAATCCATAGTAAACAACAGTTGTAATGAGTTAGGTTTAAATGCATAAACAGTGTTTAAATTTTCTTTACGTTGCCAGTTACTATACACATTGTTGAGATCTTTCAACAAATTAAAATCTTCAAGCAAGCATGTGTGCAGAATTATACAAACGGTTTGTGCAATTACAGATTCACGGATGTACTTTTAATACTGAAAAAAAAAAATCACTTTTTATTTCTTTTACTTTTAATTTTCTTTTCTTGTTTTATAAATTTCAAATTTTGATAAGGAATTTTGTTGCATTTTTGTGAATTTTTTTCTCAAAAACGCATCAATAAATTGGGGTGCGGTTTGGATGCAAATGTATACGCGAACCCTTTTTTTTCAGGCATTACAAAACAGATAAATGCATTTATGCTTGAGATATTTTTAATGGAGCGTAATTGCAAGAGCTAATTAAGAAAGGGGAACAATAGATTCCCTTTCGGAATGAAGGAAAATTGACCTTGGAAGGTCGGAGGGGAGAACATCTCACCCAGACTAGAGTCTAGCCCCTCAACAGCTAGTTTCCTCCCTGGTCATCTGCGAATATTCTCGAGCAATTTTCCACACTAAAAATATGCGCACATTCCCGCGCAGCATGTTTATGTCAGGAAGATCGATATGCAGAACAGAATCACCAGATACCATCAGTATTATGGCCGTGTTCTTTTTTTTAATTCGCCACACTGTTATGTTCTGAACTAACTGTTACTTTAGGGGTCACGTACGATTCAATTGGCAAAAATCGGTCGAATATTCAAATTAAAAAATTTTTACCCTGAATTATTCTTTATGAATTTTCCATAATCAGACAAAATTTGAAAGCTCTATGTTGAAAAAAAAAGGATAAGTTATGATAACTTATATGTTCGTTTTTATTTACATCCTTGTGATAAATAAAAAAATTTAAACGGATTTATCTTTGGAAAAAAAACTCTTTAAAGCTTAATTTAAAATGCGGGGGGCTTTTTCTATTGAACTAAATCTGTGACTTTTTTTTATTTATTTATTGGTACATGTAACAAAAAGTTGGTATGCAATTTTTGAATCAAACACAACTTTTTTTTTAAAAATAGTTAATTTATAATTTATTTTTGTTTTTAAAAGATTTTTTCAATAAAAAATTCAGAAAGAAAAAAAAAACTTTCATGTAGTAAGTCATACTGGTAGAAGCCCCATACCCAACTTTTGTTGTACATAGTTTGGCATATTTGCAAACCATATTTCTTTTACTTCAATTGTTTTTTAGGAAGAGGGCTTTTTAAAACCCCTTTCTTTAAATTTTAAAACTTTTCTTTAAAAAAAATTAAATGGTTTGGGGTTTTTTTAGCATCTTGAACAAAAACTTTTACATAAAAAATTCATTGGTTACAAGCAAAAAAAAAAATTTTTAAAATCATTAAATCAAAGATTTTTAGTGAATTGTGTACAATATTCTCTTGAGGTGGCCCGATTTTTAAAACAAATTTGGGGGCTAATCTACCCAAAATGTCCTCAATTTTTAAAAAAAAATTTTTTATTTTATTCTTAGTAGCTGCAACAAGATAGTGTCACTTTAGTGGGGAATATTAATTTACCCCATAAAAATTCATTAATTTACATGGCAAATTTCAAAAATCTTTTTCTGTTTTTTATTCAAAGGCAACAATTTAAAATTTTCCAATCTTAATTCTCTTATCACAATACATTCAGTGGGGATATGGGTTTAAAAAGGTTTTTGGGGTTGGGGATGTATTAGAATAAAAAATTTTTGTCTCTTACATCTTTTTAAATAATTGTTTTAAAAAATTTCCTTTTAAAAAGTTTTTAAAAAAAGGGTTTTAAAACCCAAATTTAAAACCTTTTAATTTAAAAATTTTAAAATAATAGGTTTTTTTACCCTCATTTGTCTATAACCCCGTGGTCTTCAAATTGGGTTTTCCCCAGAATTGGGGTTCCACGAGGCATATGGAAAAAGGGGTTTTATGGGAAACATTAAATTTTTTCCAAAACAAAAGGGGAAACTCATCTCAGTATTTTTAAAATGAAAATTTTATTTATAAAATTTAAAAACTTTTTTTTGTTTGAAACTTAATATAAAAAAATATATTTTCTGTTTTTTGGTTTAATATTCTATTCTTTAACATCCCGAGTTCCAAAAATAATTTTGAACACGTTAGTGCAATATTTTGTAAAAACTCAATATTTTCAAATAAAAAAACAGCTCTCTCTCATAAAATATATGGAAAAAAATCTTAAAAAACATTTCCTAAAGAAAGAAGAAAATTTTTCACGGGAGAATATCACTACATTTTTTAGTTAAAAATTTACTGATTTATCTTTTTATCTTTTAAATCGTAAATTTTAAGTAAGGAGAAAAAAAGAGATTCAACATTAAAATCTAAATTTAATGAAACACGCTCCTAAATTTTGGTTACACACAGGACTTTTTACTCAGCTATAAACATTGTTGTCCTTTCCCAAACAATACATTTAAGGGGAAAAATTTTACAAATTTAACGCAGAATATGAAATCGACTACTGATAACTTCAAAAAGTTAATTTTAAATTTTTTTTAAAAAAAAAATAATAATAGTTTTAAAATATAATAAAAAATATTTTTGTAATTTTTTTTTAAAATATTGAAAAACTTTTTAAATAGTATTTTAGAAATTTTTTGGTGGGTGGGGTTAAAAACCTTGTTCAAAAGGGTTCGGGAGTCAGAAAGTCTTAAGACCACTGGTTTTTGGAACCCAAATTTTTCTTCACACACAAAAGTTTCATTTTTTTTAAAATTTTTGGGGGGGACATAATCTATGTTTATTTTTTTCAAACATGTATGGAATTATTTGAATAAAATTCAATTGTATTTATTGGGTACTTGGGGTTTTGGGGGAAAAACCTGGGGAATAGCTTTTAAAGTCTCATTTTTTTAAGCAAAAAGTTAAATTTTTTGCAAAACGAGGAGAATCAGCATCTCTTATAGAAATTTCTCTCTTCTTAAATCTTTCCCCTTCATACCAATGGGTGTTAGATTTGATTTTTTTTTTTCTTTTCCCAAAAAAATATTATTTTGATTTATTTTTTCCCTTTTCTGGAAACCCTTTTTTTGTAAGATTTTTTTTTATAAATTAGAATGAAAAAAAGTTAAGATTTCTATTAGTAATGTGAAAAATTACAACCACAAAAAAAACGTAGGAAACATGTAAATTCAAAAACTTGGTGTGATTTTAATTTTTAAATTATGTTAAACAGTATTTAAAAATATATAGTTTCGTATATAATTTCATATAATAAAAAAGGGCAGTCCCAATAATATAATGGGTTGAATAATTAGAAAAATTGACAAATATTATGTTAGAATATTGCTTGCTCAAATATGGGGTTGATTCAATTTTACAAAAATTTTTTCCACATTTAAACTATTGGTAGTAATTTATTGACTGAAAAAATATCAATAATCAATGATTGATTGAATGTATGGGGGAAAATTTTACATTGTTGGCTTTTTTTTGGAAAAGGGAATAATCAGGAAAATGAACAGACTTCCTCATAAACACAGTCAACCTATAAATATCAGAGATACAGGTTCGAGACCCACAATTCTGATCTTTCACTCACCATTGTTTTGATCATTTTTTGGTTTTTGGTTCTATTATCTTTCTATTAAAAAAAATTTTTAATGAATGAGAGTATTATATGTAAATGAGACACTTGACACTATTAAATATAAAAAAAACTTATAGTCAGGGGGAAAGGGAAATATTTTTTGATTAGATGTTAAGCAGGGGTTTTCAGCAAAACTTGGTTAAAAAAAGTGTCCTTTTTTCCAAAAAAATTGAAACATTTAAAACTGTTATTAAAACATATTTTTTTAATGGATGTTTAGGATTTTTATGGGGCTAGGGTTGAAATTTTTATCTAATATAATTTTTAAAACTGTATTATTGTCTTCATTCTGTGAATTACTGTAGAAGTTTTGAATAGTTTCCTTTTTTTTTTGCATTTGGTATCTTTGGGTATTATATTTTTTTTTTGGTGGAATATCTTTTTTGGCTGTTAGAAAAAGTACTTGTGCATTTAACATATCAACAGCTTCTAATTGCGGTGGGGCTGATTTTTTGAATCCTGCAAAATACACATTGTTTGTGATTTTTGAAATTTTTATTCAAAATTTTGTTTTTCTTCCCTTTTTGTCTAAGTGAGGGGTATGTGATTTTTTTTTACTTATTAAATAAATTATTTTCTTATCTACTAATGAGATCCACGGGATTTAGTAGTATTTTTAATAAGCTGATGTAAATAATGTATATGTTTGCACATATTCTACCTAATTGATGAATCAACACAGCTGCATATATATGGGTGAATGCATATGTTACACTCGGTGCACTGTATGCGACATGTACAGGTTTCGTTATTTTTATGTATTGTATATATCTCTGTATTACGTGTTGATGAAACAGACCACCCATTCTCATTCTCTATCACCTGTAAAGATAGTGTTTCACTCGTTTTGTGTCTGGTTCTCAGATCTCGTATCTTACTTGTCAATTTTCCTTTATTTGCTGTAATTAAACGATCAATCATTTTATCTCTTGCACATCTCATGGTGCTATTTATAGCCTTGTCTAATCTTTTAACATTTTTCCTGTATTTCCAGTATTTTTCGAACCCTACTCTTAGCTCACTCTGTCTATATATTTATTTATTTATATATATATCCTGTTCAAATTTTCAATCTTTAATAAAATACTTTCTGTTCCTCCAGTCAAGTTCAAATAAATTGTTTTAAACTTATAGTGGATGACATCTCATATTAATAGAGTTTTTCTCTCTCTCTCCAAATATTAATTAAATTTAATTAAACTAAGTATGGCTTTTTGACGCCAACTTAGATTCGTGTCTATTGTTTAAACAATGCAACTGTTAAAACAAAGACAAAAATTGGCTTCGAAAACCTATTTTTCACCCTAACCGGGTGTAAATTGTTACAACACACACACACAATGCAGACAAATCATGCTCTTTTTTTCAACTTTTTCTATTAGTTCACTCTCTCCCAATATATATATATCCTATTCCAATTTTCAATCGTTAATAAACTACTTTCTATTTATCCATTCAAAGTAGGAATTGACTTTATTATTATTATTATTATTTATTTTACTTGTTCTATTGTTCTTGAATGTTGCTGCGATAAATGCACGAATTATTTTGCTAAGCACTCAGAAACCATCTACTCAATATAGAACCAAGCACACATTTTATTTTTAAACTTACGGAACACACTATATAAAAATATGTTGGACCTAGGGCTTCTTTTCCGGGAAACCGGTTTCCACAGAAATCACAGGATTTTCATATTTTTTGTATTCCTGGGATACTTCGTTTCCGAGAACGACACGGAACTGAAATAATCGGATGCAGCTTGTTTTGACTGGACTGTGAATTTCGACCTTCAATGTAAATTTTAACTGACTGCACTGCGATTTGAGATCCTTTATCCGGAATTTCTTGGAAAGAGAAATGTCCCCCATCAGTGGAGTAAAAGTGCAATGAGCAAAGCCTCACACAAGGGGAGATCCTAGAGGTGTGGACCCCTCCCCTAAATCCCTTGATTTTTTTCCCGGTATTATTATAATTCTAAATATATAGAACGTAAAACATAATTAAATATTTGTTATTAATGTGTGATTGATTTTATTAATTAATGCTAATGATTTATTCTATAACTAGTTGTTTGCTGTTTTTTGTTCCTGAAAATTTACAAATTTAAAAGGAGCATGATACAAGAATGGTGGACATTCGACCTTGGACCATCCCCGACCACTGTAAAAATTCCTGTGTGAGCTACAGGCAATAAGAGAAGCAGGTGTAGCTTTGGGGGGAATTTTTGCAGCTTGTTCTAGGGAAGAGTCTTATTTTCTGATTAGTTCCTGTCTGTTTGGCGAACGTCGCTTCGCTAACTAAAAGTATTTAGTTTTTAAAGAAACATCGCTTCGCAGGCTACAAGTACGACTGTTTAATACTTTGATTTACGCTTATAATGGAAATACTTACATTTCAGGCTGTTAATTATTTAACTTTTAATTTAAAATATTTTTTTCAGATACTTGTTAATGTTATAAACAAATTAACAGCAATTTGAAGAAAATAATGAACCCGAAACCTGTTTAAAGAAGAATATTTTTAAAAAAAATCTCACAACTTTTCATATTGGTCATTTTCTTAACCAAACTTTTGTGTGAGATTCTTATTTTAATATTTGGTTATTTTTACGTAACAAAAATATAGCAATTTCGTGAAATCTCAGTTACACAAATAAAATCACTTAAATACAAGGATTTATATTTTTAGCGCGCGTGATCGTTACTTCAGCGGCAAATAAATATTGAAGTATTTATATATATTAATATTTATCTCTTAGTAGCAACATAAATAAAATAATTGTTTCAGGATTGATTGAAAAATGGTCGAAAATCGATCATCAAATGTGAAATTAAGCGAGGATTTGGAAACAATTCCTCAGGCATCAGCTCAAATTAGAGCATATTCCACAACAGAGCAGTGGCGTACACAAGGAAGGAGGGTCCGGCCCACCCCACACAGCCCTTGATTTTTTTCCGATTGGTTATAATTCTAAAAATATAATACGTAAAATTTAATTAAATATTTGTTACTAATGATTAATTTTATTATTTAATTATAATTATATATTCAATAATTAGTTTTTTACTATGTTTTTTTCCTGAAAATTGACAAAATCAAAAATAGCATGATATAAGTATGGTGAACTTTCAATCCCGAACCCCCCTTTCCCTTGAAAAATTCCTGCGTGCGCTACTGCAACAGAGTTATTCATAATACTTGTTAAGCTGAGAACTAGTTTGATGGATAAAAGCGTAGATTGATTATATTTTTTTCATATCACACTCTATAAAGGAATAAATAGCCCTTTTTTATAATGTTTAGATGAATACATAACTGAGTATAAATTTCGGAATTTATATGTATTTTTATTTCATATAATTATTACAGATATTAATTAAATAAAACTCCCTTTTTGAATTTTTTTTCAAAATTTAATGTATTCCCGGGAATGACAATTACGTACACAGGATTTCCCGGAATAGAAAAAGTAGGGAAATCAGAAACCCTAATTGGAGTTTGCAAGCAATGCTTCCAAGAAATTTAAAAGAATAATTAGTTCCCAGTGAAAACAATGGACCGCCAATAAAGAAGGCTAAAGGAGTGTGTAACACATGTACCAAATGCCCTCATAGAAAAACTAAATTTACGTGTGAAAAGTACGATAAACATAGATGAATGCAGCACATGACAAGCATTTGTAGAAAATGTGCAAACTAAATGTAAGTAGTATTTTAAAATATATCTTCACTTTTGTAAACTCCCTTTTTTCCCCCCTCTGTATACAGATTTTATGGTTTAAACAGAATGGAATACTCTAGGGTAGGGGTATTCAAACTTTATTCCGCTGAGCCCCATACATATGTCAGCTATTTCACGCAGGCCTCATATATACGTTAGTTATTTCACGCGGGCCGCAAAAAGAGGATAAATGAGAAGGAGGAGTGGGGAAGAAATGCTTTAAGACTAAGATAACATTGGCAATTTAAAATGTGGAAAACTGATCGAAATATTGTAACCCCTGTTTTCCTTCTTTTATTACTATTATTTATATTTTTATTTTTGTCACTAACACTAAATTAAAAACATTTAAGAAACACCTTCAATTTCTGCATAGTAAAGGGTTTTCCCAAATGATTACCAATAATATAACATACTTCATAGGGTGTCTTTGTTACCGCTGCAATATTACCACGGACAAAACACACACTTTGTTGCTGTTGCAAAGATTATTCAAGAAAACCTATTTATCACCTCTTGAAATAGATCTTCGAGGAAAGGTGTCATTGAATGATGGATTCATGTTTATTGGTCTTTTTAAATACAGCACATTCGTGACAAATCAAACAATTACTGATCCAGGTTTATTTTTCACTACAAAGTAATCAACATCCCAATCGTCTTGAAATGATATCTTTTCTTCGAATATTTTTCTCTTGCAAGATATGAATGACTGTTAAAAATGTTGACTGTTGACTGTTATCACTAACCGTAACCGTTCCAAATAGAAAAAAAAAATCAATTCGCAAAGTACGACACCGACAGCAAAGCGCAAAATTGATATATTTGATTTCTTGACAAAGATTTCCCCCAAAATTTTTAACACAATGTTCTTTAATAAGTAAATTTCTCAAGCAATGAGCCATGATCGGGCCACTTAAAAAGGCTAAGTGGGCCGCAGGCTGAGTATCGCTGCTATACGGCAATGATAATCAATTTTTTTTTTTATTCATGGAACCCTTAGAACCAGAAGGTGTTTTCCTGGAACCCAATTCACACACAAACTTAAACGAATACATCTTAAGGTATCCGACTACGTTTGGAACCGTGATTTTACAAAAGTGTATAAATGAATAATATTCAGTGGCGCACACAAGAGGGGGGTCCGGATCTCCCCAAAGCCCTTGATTTTTTTCCGTTTGGTTATAATTCTAAGTATGTAATACGTGAAATTTAATTAAATATTTGTTATTAATGATTAATTTTATTAATTAATGCTAATTATTTATTCAATACTTAGTGTTTTACTTTGTTTAGTTTCTGAACATTGGCAAAATCAAAAATAGCATGATACAAAAATGATGAACTTTCAACCTTGGACCCTACTTTGAAAAATTCATATGTGCGCTACTGATAATATTTATGATATTTAGTGTCACTTAGATTGGAAAATGTATATAAAATTGTTTTAAGAATAGTATTACAATAAAAAAAATTTAAGTACAATATTTTGACAAAAAATGAACATAGAATGACCCATTTTCAAAATATTCTCCTTTTGCGAAAAATACTTTTAATATGATAATATTTTGAATGTATATAACTCAGACTTCTGTACAGAGGCTCATCTAGAATTATTTAAATAAATAACTTAGAAATGGGTCTAACTTATGCATGTTTTACGACAACAGAGGGAAGAAATTTCAAGAAAAAAAAAGGTCAATACTTATTTTAATGTGTTGTAACTCTGAAAATAATGTGAATTTTTCAAAAACCATATTTCTTGTTGATACCAATGCCACCTGATCGGCAAAAAAGCTGTGATCGAGGCTCCACGAAATTCATCATGGTAAAGGATAACGACGCTCGTCGTTAGCCGTAGCTTTGAGCACCATAAGTTGTACGGTAACAGTACGATTTGGCTCTCTTTATTCCACCCCAATTTGGAGTGGGAGAACACTTTGGGAGAAAAAATCATAGTTGAGCTCTAAAACAGAGATCTGAAGATGTATACAGTATCAAAATATTATTGTAATAGATGGTCTTTTCACAAAAGGAGAACATTTTGAAAAAAGGTTAATGGCAATTTTTTACCGAAATATTGTATTTAAATAATTTTTTCATCAAAAATATCCTTAAAACAATTTTATACATGTATTCTAATTTAAGTGACACTAAATATCATCAAAATTATCCATTTATGCGCTTTTTTAAAACCACGGTTCCGAACGTAGTCGGATACCTTAAAGTAAAATTTAAAGTAGATCAACATGTTACAGGTACTTTATGCAAAAGCAATTGAAAAATAAGTATTGTACTTATTATTAAAGGAATTTAATGTACAAATTTAATGAAATTTACTCGTTAATATTATAAATTTGCGATATCCAAGCACCACATACTTATGCATATTTAGTAAATGGGATGTATGCAGGCAATTTTTTACACAAAATGTCAAACTCTAGATCTATTGAAATTATCTACAGTTGCATTTCATATTCTGGCTTTAGTTAGTATAAAATTGTGTAATTTTAACCACTCACATTAAGAATGATTTTTCTCTCATAAATATATTGTACTGAATGGTATCAAAAAGTTTATAGGTATAGGAGAAATCCTTTGTATTCTACATGAATTTGCAAACTAAAATTTAGGAACTGTCCCAGCTTAAATTGATATTCTAAAATTGTGAATCTGTTGATATATCGATACATTGTTCCCCTCACAAAATTATAGGTTTTTTTTCCATAAATCATAAAAAGTATATTTTCTACTACAAAAACTGTTTAGTTTTGCAAAACATTTTACTTTCGAGTAGAAAAGTATTTCGTGGAACCCGGGATAGTAAGTAATAAAATATCGATAGTATTATTGGTAGTAGATATAAAAATGATGTATAATATTACTTTATCATATTATAATAAAAGTTTTTCAGTTTTAATGACTTTGGTATTTGAAGGAATATAGAGCAGTGCTGGCGAACCTATGACCCGCGGGTCAGACACTGACCCGCACAAGCTTTTTATGTGACCCACGATTGCTAGGCAACCACTTGTTTGCTTACGCGAATTTGTGTGGATTCGCTTGAATTGCTTTGCAATTTGTGTGGATTATTTATATTCGAATAGAATTTTTTCAAGCACATTGACACAAATGTTGTTTATAACCTGCAGTTTGATCATTACAGTTTCAAAGTTACTCAAATGATAACCAATGTATATGAATGTATGTAGTATTTGAAACAAAGCAAAATTGTTCACACTCAAATAAAAAGTGTATAATTCACATTTGTTTGTTGAAAAAAAAAATCGGAAACTGGGGTTAGAAGCCAACTTCATATTTAAAGCCACTTTGTTCGGATAAAATGCACTTTTGAAAGATTGTGTTCAGTTATGTTTGTAGAAAGATACTTCCATAGCGCCCTTTTTTACCCGTTAAGCCAATTGAATTTTAAAGATGTTTAGTTTTAAAAATACTCAGTAATTTTTTTTTAAACTTAACTATTGTGCAAATGGGCATTAGTGACCCACGCGCTAGTACTAAAAAAGATATGAACGAAATTTGACCCACGTCTCAAAAAGGTTCACCATCCCTGCTATAGAGAACATTAATCCATTATTCATACTTATTTATAATTTTCTTTTTGATTTCATTTATTGTGACTTATTGAATTCTTGTGTGTCCCTTGTGGAACCCCAGAGCCTTTATGGAAATTACAAGCCATGACGCCAGCAGTGGACAGACCAATGACACGTGCTGCAACGCGCGCGATACAATATTTTTAAGCATCAGCAACATCTAAAAGAGTTTGCATTTTAGATCAAAATAACAGAGTTCACTGTGAAATAAATCTAATAAGGGATCTTATTCTCTCTTTTGAAGCTCAACTGCATATTTTAGTAAAGGATATTATTACAAAAAACTGATTGTACTCCCCAAACTTGAAAAAAAAAATCAAATATTTAGATATACATGAGAAACCAGACGAAGAAAAATTTATAGAAGAATTTATTTCAGGTATTTGCTTCTTCAATCGAGGGATTTTCAGCGAGATTTTCTGTTCAAAAAATTATCGGAAACGGGCTCAAGTTTAATTTGTACCCTGGTATGATTTCATTTGATAAACTAAACCTGTCCCTGTTCGATGGGTTGGTAATTGAAGAATTTAAATTCTAGGGTAGATTGATTTCCAGGATAGTTCAATATGGATTTCAAAATTTATTGAAACAAGAAAAAGTTGGAATTGATATATAGTTAAAATGCCAGTAATGAATGTTTGGAAAAGTCGAATTTTATTCCAGATACATTTAAAAGTTTGTGCTTTTACCTATATCACTATTATAAACCCATTTTCATATATCTATGCCCGCGGTTTCATTATTATTTTTTAGATATGAATAACGTTAAAGACTCGTTTGGAAAGACTCGTTTTACAGATGACTCCTGTTCAGTATGCATTCTACTAAAAGTAACATCTTACAATCTTACTATAAGTTATTTGTCATTTAATTTGCAACTCAGAAGTCACACTAATGTTACTTTAACTTGAATTAAACGTATAATTAAAACATTTTATTCTATACAGTGCAAAATTTATTTTTTCGTAATGAATAGAGTTATGGATTTGTTAGTAATTAGTTTTATTGTTTTTCCAATAATCATAAGTCAAAATTATTTGACGACACGTCTATACCTCATTAAGCATTTCTTTAGAAAAAAAAAATGGCACGTTGATCCATAAAGGTTCGCCGACCCTGCTCTAGGCTTTGAGATACCCTGCGCGAGAATTTTCGTTTGTGTTTTTCTCATGAGCATTGCAGGGTTAATTTAAATGTGTACAAATAAAATAAGATATTTTTCACGATTTTAAATTTATTTTTTATGTATCTTTACCATTATATGAAATTGTATCTAAATTTTACAAAGAGAGCGCGACAAGTACAAGTTGTCAATTTCGAAGTAAGTGGTGAACACGTCATCGTTAGGCTATGTGCTCATAGCAACGGAAGGTAAAGAAACCATACCAAGAAAGTGGCTGAGGACATACATCACGTTGGAATGTAGGAAGAAATGACCTTGTAAAGGGGAGATAGATAAGAATTCTCGAAATGTTTGTATAGCTGTAGTCTAGCTTTTTCGATTCATGGAACCCCTCCCGCACACAAGATGGGTCCTGGGGTTCCGGACCCCCAAAGCCCTTGATTTTTTTTACGATTGATTATAATTCTAAATATATAGAACGTAAAACTTAATTAAGTATTTGTTTTTAATGATTAATTTTACTAATTAATTCTAATTATTTATTCAATAATTAGTTTTTTACTGTGTTTTGTTTCCGAAAATAAACAAAATTAAAAGGAGCATGATACAATAATGGTGAACTTTCGACTTACGACCCCCTCTTGAAAAATTCCTATGTGCTCTACTAGCTTGGATTATTTACACAGAATTCTTGGATTATTGAATTTATCATCAAACATATTTCATATTCTGTGTTCAATTTATATATATATATTGCCTTTGTAGCCATTCAAGTTGGAAAATTTTTTTCACTTAAATACATCGTTCTGAGTGGCATAAAATGATTACAGCAGCGTGTGAAATCCTGTGTATTTCGGATAAATTTGCAACTTAAAGTTTAGGAGCTGCTCTTTTTTACATTTTAAATTTAATGTCGAATTTTTTTAATAAGTCGATTAATTGTTTCCTTTCCTTCATTATAGGTGTTTTACTCCAATAAATAAAATGCATCATTAGAAAATTATTTAGTTTTTCAAAACATAGTACTAACGAGTATAAAATTATTTCGTGGAACCACGTGAAACTAAAATGTTGAACTTTTGACCCTGTAAAATCCTTCCCCTCTTGAAAATTTTTGGGTGCGCTACTGCCACTGGGGTACAATTCTCCCCTTCATTCGCAAATTGGGATAGGTCATAAGATGCTTTGGCCATTCACATTCTTTAACTTCTGCCACTGTTCAATTCGTGGAAATCCTCAACTGGTTATTACATTTGCATGACTTTAACCGACACGTTTCTGCTGAAGAAGGTCGTCTCTAGTTGTGTTATCGCTGCATATCGATTTAAGCCTATTTGAGGTAAGTTGAAAATAACTTTGGATAACATTAAAAAAAAGTCCTTATTAGTTTTTTTAAACTTTCTGTTTATGTATTTGAGTACATTAACATAAATACATATCATTGTCTCAGTGCATTGGCATAAATTTCCCTGTACTTATATAACGTTTTTGTACAGTGCGGTGCGATAAACAATATATGATATTTTTCTTTTTTACATGATAATTCTCTGATAAGATTTTGTCGAGCAATTTCTTATAATGACTGATTTAATAATGATAGTTAACTTGATTGCTGGTTTTAAAATATGATATTGGTATATGTTAAAAAAAGGCTATTTCTTTAGATGTGTTAGGTTAGATAATTAGATTCTTTAGGTGTTTTAGTGGTATAACTTTTTTTTTAATCTTGATAATAAATCTTTACATACATATTTCTCAGAACATAATTTAAAGAAAAACAAAAAAACAAAGCATGTTTTACATCTTAACTCAATAACTTCGTCAGATTTTTGTCTAAAATTCGCATTGAATTTTAGCATTGAACAGTACTATGGCACAGTACTATGGTTTTTCGCATTGAACAGTACTATGGCACATATGATGTGATCTGTTAATTAAAAAACACAAGTAACTCTATTAAATTATATTATATGATTATAATTATATACTACATAATATGATTATTAGTATATAACTAATTTATGTTACATTAAATTGATATTAAATATTGATTTATATGAGTTTCTTTTCAATTCATTCCTATATTTTTTGTTTGAGATATAATTCAAAACAGTTCTTGAAAAATTTTTCTACTGACGATTTGTTACTGCCAGGACGCAATCTTGGATTCATTATCACTCGACAACAAGCGCTGTTTGGCGGGTAGCACTCTCATATCAAATTATATAAAGTCCAGTTTCTTCTTGCAAAGTCTTCTGACGTAATTTGTTAGGGCCGAGTCATAACTCTCTGAATTTGAAGATATAAATTACTAGATTAATAAATGTTTGGAAATTCATTATTTAACAATGTTATGTTTTAAGCTTTCAAATTCATATTCTTAAGAATTCATAAGTTTTTGTGTGCATTTATAAATTTCATAATGTATTTTTATATTTATATCTGAATTTTTAAAAAATACTAAACCAATTAATGTTGCTGAAACCATAGAGGAGAAAAAGTTCTAAGTATTCTTATGGGTTATACATTTCCATGGCTTCAAATTTTCCTTGATACAGTGTTTCTCAAACCTTTAATACTAACGATGCAATTTTCAAATATAATTTTCACAGAGACTCCCTTCTATACAATAACAGTGTATTGAATTCAGTATTAATATACTTTGACTAAAGCTACAATACGACCTTAGTTATAAACCATACAAATTATCAAGATATGTATTAAATTTTGTATATAATTGCATGACATGCCCATACGGTCGCTGGTGATTATTAAAATTGTTCTTAACTAAGTACTTCTAAATTAATTATGAAATACATTGTGCTACATTACGCATTTATGAGTATATTATATCAGTAAGCAAATATGTATTTTACTTATTATGTCGGAATGTATTTTTTTCTTCCTTTTAGTAAATTAATATATATTTTTTTAATCATCTTTTGTTTTCGGCTTTTCGATATACTTGCGCCTCCCACGTGGGGTGATCTTGCCCCTAGGTGGACGCGCCCCACAGTTTCAGAAATGTTGCCTTGATACTTTACGAATCTGAGAAACCCAGTTTTATTTTAAGGCATCATTTAAGTTTCTGCAAATTTTCATGAAAAAAGAGCTGTTATGAAAAAGAGAAAGAAATACTTGCATTGAATTTTTTAAAATTACATGCAGAATCTGGCAGAGACTGTGATAATGCAAATGTTTTACTTACTCTTTTCCCTTCTGGCTATTTTTTGCCTTAGAACCTTTTGCATTATCCACCGCCTATGAACAGGGGCGTCTTATGGCCCCCGTGAGGGCCGCGATTTGTTCTGACTTTGTCTTAATGAGATCATGATCCGGATAATTGTTACGTGGTCAAATATTATTCTCGTACATAATCTCTGAAAAGCAGGGAATTTCAAAATGTATGTTTGCAAGAAAAAGTGGACTGTGACTTATTATGTGATGAACATCGTCCACGTAAATTTTATACAAAAAACAACATTTATTTCATTTAGTCCAGTGGTCTTCAAACCTTTTTGACTCACGGAATCCATAGAATAATATGATGCTTTCTTGGAATCCCATTACCCCTTTCACACACATACTTAGAAGAATACATCTTGAAATAATATTAAAGTCCATCAACAAGTAATAATGAAAAAAAATTATTTGGTAATAAAAAATCTTAATATCTCTAATTTTAATATAATTTACTCAATTATAATATTAATATGTGATCCAAGTTTCCCCTGATCGTGTGTGTGGCTAAGGGCTAAGAGAAAGGCGAACCCATGTACCGACCCAGTATATCGTGAAAGGAGATTGAGCATCCCCGCAGGCAAGCAGGTTCTCCAGTAATCCATCAACTTATGGATGCACTTAATGCTACGGTTATTTCTATTTCATAGCGACAGAGAACCCCTCATCACGTGATCAAAAAGAGACGATTTTCCTGCGCTTGACTGTCGCTTCACCAGTCTTCCATTAAAGCTTGCATTATAAAGCCTTACCTACTACTGTTTTTTCATATTTGAAATATATGAGGTGAACATAACATCAGCGAAACCGTTGAACATAAAGAAAGGTAGGATATTTATATTATTTTATAACTTTATTCTTGAGTCATTATTGAATTTATTTTTAGTTTTGATGATAACTGAATATAACAAACTGATGCATTTATGCCAACATCACTAGTTATTTGTAAATTGAGATATGTTATTCTATAAGTGAGAGATCGGTGTTTAAATTTATACCATTATTTCTTTAATCGATCAACCTTATCTTACAAATATTAAAAGTTTTATTAATAATATAACCTAAATCTCCACTCATTTTATAGTAATGCTTTGTTATTGTTATATACCCAAATGTTCATCAAATAAAATACATATCCTTAAATTTTCTTTGCTGTCCATCCTATTTAAACGAGATAATATGTTTAACATATTTTAGTGAATTGCTAAATATTCTTAATACGGTTAATGTTTTTGAAGAAATCTGCTTTATTAATTCTGTTCATCATGTTACGGTTATTCAATCTTAAGAAAAGTATATTAAAATTTATAATACAAGAAAAATTTTGCAAACTGAAAAGTAATTGCGCGTTAAAAGCATGCTATCTTTACACGTGGATAAATATGGTACTATTTCAATGATAAATTGAATTTCAAATTATTCAGCAGATATTTAATGTTGCAGTAGATATTAAGGATTTCAACGAAGTATTAAACATTTCAAATAAATTAGAGGATATCTCAATAGAAGTATTAAAATTAAAGAAAATTCTATTTTATTTACATTATTCTAAATCATTTTCTATGAAAATTTTGTACGCGAAGGATGTTAAATGTAAATATTATTTTTTAATTTAAAAGTTTTGTTTGATTTGAAAATTTTTTTACCTAGGCATAATATTTATTTGTAATTCATAAAAAAATAATGTAAAAATTGGTTTGAATAATACCCGTACAAATCCAAATGATTCAAATTTTGAAAGTAATCAGTACATTGCGTCATTAATATATTCTATGAAACTTTTTTTTGTCTGATTTATAGGTAAAAGCATTTTTCTTAAGGTATATATTTCCTAACGCATAATCTAGAATCTATTTTTTGCTGTATAATTACTGTGGTATCTAAAATTGTTTTTGTTATTTCTATATTTGTGTATATTTTTACACACATTGTATTCTTTATTTGTATATATTTTTGCATGAAGTTTGCATTTGTATATATTTCTGCTTGAATTTTGAATTTGTATATATTTTTGCATACATTTAACCTTTATTATGATTTATTGATTACAGCAAAATGTTGCTAAAAATCACATGTTTTTTTTATTAATATGCCTGTAATGCTTTACATTTTGTATTTTCTTTGCAACTAAATGTTGCTTTTGTTATTTTATCTGATTGGAAATATTTTATATTGAGTCAGTTTTTACTTAGATGTTTCTTACATTATTATGAGCCTTTCACGAGTGATATTTTTCCCTTTTTCTTGGAAAATATTAGACATTCTTCTAACGTATTAATACATAACTTTCACCTAAAAATATTCTAAATGAGAATTATGAAAAATAATCAATATAAATGTGAAAATATTAGTCTACGACCTGAAAAAATAAATGTCGTAAGCTTTATATTCCTGACAATCACGGGGAGTAGCAAAGTTTTCCCTCCTTTCCTGACGTCATCAAAACTGTTGCGGACTGGTCCTTCAAGATGACCTTGCTATTGCCACCTGTCTGACGTAGTCAGATCGAGTCCTACGAAATTCATCGTGGCAAGGGGCTAGAAGTACTCCTTTCATTGGCCTTGGCCTTGATCACCTTTCAGGTGACAGTACGAATTAGCTTGGCGAAATTTCTCGAAGGGAAGATAGATGGCGACACCAACTTTTTCACCTCCACAATTTAGGCATGGAACTGGATGGGAGGGAAATATACTTCAGTCCCCTGCACTCGTGATTCAGCCCACAAGACTTTCGGACCCGCTGATTTCACGAAAACTTACTCCATGTGTACTCGGAGAGTATTTGGTGGCATCGGGCATAGACCCCAGGCCTATGCTCTAACCACTAGGCTACCACGGCCCCTGCCCTGACAGTCAATTATATTGAGTACTGGGATGTATGCTTGGATTTTTTTTATACAAACTGTCAGTCTATTAAAATTATCTGGTGTCCCATTACACTTGAATTTAATTTGTTTTTATTTTTGTTTTTGGAGTAATATTTTCCACTTAAACGCATTGTTCTGTATGGCATTAAAACACTTATGCGGTAGGACAAATCTTGTGCATTTTGCAAGAATTTGCATCCTAAAACTTAGGTGCTGTTTTTGCTTAAATTTAGATTTTACTTCGAATCTGTTGATAATTAAATACGTTTTTCTCTCTCCTTCATAATTGGTCTTTTTGTCCTCAAATGAAAAAAAAATGTACAATTTCCATTAAAAAATGGGGGGTTTAGTTTTGCACAACATTCCTCTAGTGAGTATGAAATTATTTCGTGCAACCTGATATTGTAAAAAATAGAATAATCACAATACAGTAGCTATATAGAAAGAAAAAAAAAAAGTTTTTTTTAGTGTTCTTTATTATTATAATAAAAGTTTTTAAGTATTGTAAAATAAAATAACATTATTTATAAATAAAATTTTAAGTTTTAATGACTGGGATGAGCTTTATATACTTGTTGTTATACAAACTTCATACACATTTATAATTTTTTTCTTTCGATTTTTTATTGTG
Organism: Trichonephila inaurata madagascariensis; assembly: GCA_019973955.1. NCBI lineage: Eukaryota > Metazoa > Arthropoda > Arachnida > Araneae > Nephilidae > Trichonephila > Trichonephila inaurata. Next base: position 69,729 of record BMAV01005572.1, on the reverse strand, counting down.
ACTCGTGAAATTCTTGGGTGAGCTCTCTCTCTCTCGGTGGAACCCTAGGCTTGAATGCAACACAGTTTGAATACCACTAATTTAGTCAAAATGCGACTATCTATCGAGCCGGTTTGTGCCTAGGGTTTTGAGATTTTGAGTCGCAAACATTTATTTTTTTTATATTACGGTTTCAACGAGTATTTGACAATGAATGCTATTTATTTACTATCTATTTTTAAAGATTTCAGGTAGGGCCTACTTTTGTATTGTGGTCTAGGGTCTCAAAAAATTTTAAATTTCTCTGAGCCAAGGGCTTTAAAAAGTCTTAAGACGTCCCTGACTGTAGGCCCACCCTGTTCTAGGCTAGCAATTGGGAGCCGTAAGAAAGTAATAGTGGCATTAGTTGTAAGAACTGTTTTCAATTTGTTATGTATCCTCTTTTTCATCGCCTTTCGCTTTACAATCTCTTTTAGACATTTTTATTCATTGTTGAGTCACTGCCAGTGTACTTGTAAAACAAAGGTTTTCTTCGAACTTTGATCACATTGCAAAATCTTTAATGATACCATTGTAATCAATTTCTTGTAATGTCATTTTGAGTGTATAGCAATATAAAAACTATTAAGGTTTAATTTTTCTATAATAGTTCTCATTTCAGTCGTAATACTGCAATACGTCGACTTACGCTACTCCGACTTGCGCGAATTTAGAGATAAGTGATTTTCAAATTTCGATAATTTTTTCCCCGTCACTGAAACTTTATTCTGAGGCTGATGAAATTGGTCATGTGGTTAAAGAAATTGTCTATCTTGTCTGACAAATAAAAAACTTATGCATGAGGCTGATGAAATTGGTAATGTGGTTGAAGAAATTGTCTATCTTGTCAGGCAAATAAAAAAATTTAGGCCTGAGGCTGATGAAATTGGTAATATGATTGAAGAAATTATCTATCTTGCCAGGCAAATAAAAACTTAAGAAGTTTTATGGAAATGAATGTGGTGAAGAAATTGTAACGTCGTCAGTTGTTAGTACACAAGAAATTTTCTTACAGCCTCATCTTAAAATTTTAAACAGTATTTAATTGCTTCATTTGTTAATGTTCATTAAATATGCCAAGCCGGGCGGACAGTCTTTTCACTCGAGGTCAATCCATTCCGCAGGCAATGGGACAATCCCTTGCTTTTCCGGGCTCCAGTTCCTCCATGGCTCTCTGTTTCCATCCCGGCCCGTCCGTCTCACTCTAGGGCTCTATCTCCAAGCTTCTGGTCCGTTTCCCCCTCCGTCCAACGTTCCAGTCTTTTCAAATTTTTCTTCTCTCCTCCGTTCGTTCAAGTCTTTTTCAAGTTTTCCTTCTCCGGTTTCTCTCCGTCCCTTCTTTTTTCTTCTCAAAATTCCCCCCTTTTTTAAAAACACCGGGGGCGGGTCCACCACACGCCCCTCGTTTTCCCTCATTGAAGGTCAAAGAAAAAGGTCTCCCTCGTCTTCCTCATTGGCAGGTCAAAGAAAAGGTCTGCCCTCGTCCCCAGGCCACTTTCGTCTCCCATTTGCGCGGAAAACACAAACACATTCCTCGTCCGCCCTGGAATCCAAGGGTGCCATAATTCTCATCCATCATTCCACACCTGGGCCTCACAGCCCCACTTTCATGCACGACGTGCATACAGGCCTCGCCTTATTCAAGACTTTATACAGGAATGCCTATTGTCACCGGCATTCTTTAGCCATTGTAAATTCCAGACCAGATGTCCGCGCTTGTCCGAAGCCAGACAACAAACAATGACCCCATGGCCACCTGCACTTGTCACCCAACATCTGTTTGGGGATGAATAGATAGGGTGACTTCAGATAAATTGACCGGGTGGGCTTCACCCCAATCGAAGACGTCACAACTCCTTCCCCCTGAAAAAGGTCCATTTCACTGGACTGCTCTGCCCTCAGGCTAGTTCAGTTCTTAACATTTCACACCGAAAGGTTGTCTTATCTATGAGACTGTCCAGGACAGCAATCCAAGTAATAAATACAATCAAAAGTAAAATAAATAAATAAATCCAAAATTCTATAAAACATTCACTTTACAACTAAAACTTAAATCCCAAATCTTGATTTTTTTTTCCTTTTCTGTAAGTTACATCACACCTTAAATTTTCAGGGTTTCAAAAAAGTTAAATCAAATCATCATATTTCACTAATTCTGATACATTAAATCGCTCAATCAATTCTGTTAAACATTTTGGAGTATTCACCTTACTAAGAGACAAAAAAGATTTCCAATAACCCAATAATATCCTTCCACCTTACACACACACAAACACCCCCATACCCTACAGATATTAATTCACACCTAGCACAAATCCAAAGAATTGCTTATTCCCATTTACTTATTCTAACGATATTAAATAAACAAAATAGACACCTATAAATTCCAAGCTTTGCAAATAACATTAAAACAATTTTTTTTTAAATTAAGAATTTTAAATCAAGACTTCTAAATTAGTTATATTTTGGCTTTCGGTAGCATTCTCACAACCATTATGACAAGTTATTCACAATTCATGGTATTGTCTTCCATTACATTAGTTATTGAGGAAAATTAGACACTTCAATTGGAAATATAATTAACATACTTCATTAGCTCATGCAATGAATTTACTAAGTCTATATTATGTGCATGGAACAAATTTTCCGACGGCTCTAATTTACCTTTGGTCGATCTGACTTCCGACCCAATCCAACTCAACCATTTTAATACAAGGTCAATCTGCTTTACACGATTTTTCCAAATCTGCATCAGAATGTCTATATCGACCATTCGTGATACATCAATCTGCTCTAGCCATCTCATAACCTGTGTCGTTAAATTACATCCATAAGAATAAGCGCATACAAACTTAAACCTCACTTTCTTAATAATGTACATGCCAAATGGCATAACGCATGCGGCATACTTCGGATAACTCATCATGAGAGAACGACGAAAATACCACTTCCACAAATCCAGTACAGTGACCCACGATACCCCCTATTCTTTCTACCAAAACCTTCCATTTTAATAAAAGATACATTTCGCCTCGCGTCACCGGGTTCAAATTCCTAAACTTATTACATTTAATATGTGGATACGGGTATCGGCTCACTCTTCCTAACCAAATAACGGCAGAGTACGGTTCGACTGCCCCCTCCGTTTACATCTAAATCTAAAGATACTCGTATCCTCCCCGTAGCGAATTAATTAACATCTGGGATGTACAACATGTTTTGATTTTAAACGGCTTTCCGTATTTAAACTTATATCCTTCTGCCTTAAAGAAATCATCCCAAGATATGAAGGAAACCCTTCTTTCTTTTTAGTGTTAATCATTCTTAAATAGTTACTTCGATCAGGCGGTAATTTAAAATACATTTAATTTCCTAAAACACAAATGAAAGTTAAAATCCATAAATAGCTTTTTCCGAATAAAAGAATTTCGGTATCTTTCACTATTCCTTCGAGCTATTTTTTTCCCAACCAAATTTGCCAATTCCCGGCCCTTTCGGTACAAATTTTATTAAATTGAGACGATAAATGGTACTGCGATCTCTTTCTCTGGTAAATCTATCTCGAAATTAAATTCTGAGCTAAACCTTAACCTATTATCCGTCTCTAAACTGTTCCTATCAATCTCTTTTTTGGGTTTTGGGGAGAGGCAAACGCATTGTTAACTCACCTCTCAAACCTTCCCGCCCATCTGCTTTACACGTGTTTTCTTTGCGTACATTTAACTGCCCTGCTATCTTAGCCATTGTATAATTTCGAAAACCTTCACGATTCACTGTTAACTGCTGATCACCACCCGTTAACTTCATACTGGTATCTTCTTTTTTCTCGCATTCCTTTTCACAACTCAAAATTTTAGGGTTCATTATTCCCCCATCTGCTATCAACTCTAAAGAATCAGCTCTTATTTCATCAGAATTTATTACCCGCTTCGCACACAAAGCGATTGCTTTAAAACTTTTTGCACCTGCAAACGGCCTCAGTTCCCTTACACAATGACCAATTCTATCCACATTGATTTCTTTCCCTTTTTCAACCTTAAATTTGCTATTCTTTTCTGTTCCTATCCCTCTTACTTCAGAAGGGGAAAACGTTCGTCCTTCTTAGGGGACAACCCCAATTTTCAAAATCACCAGACATGGCGTTCTCCACGCTTTTATTAACAACCTGTTAAATAACTTCCTACACTTACTTTAACCGGTTCACCAACTTCGCGGTACGTTTTCCTGACACACAATAAACATTTGCGAGATTGTTAATCCTATTCCTGACTTCAATTCATTTCGTTTAACTTATTTCGTGTTGAGCTCTTAGTCATTCTAACTCAAATTCCCCAGCTAGTCTACGCTCCTCGAATTCTTTTAAATTTCCCGTCTTTCATCCCAAATACCCCTAACAAATATTTAGCTGCTTCATCGTATAGTATTTACTTCGACAAAAATTTCTTATTAATTTCCATCCTAGTTAAAGTAAACAACTTCACCCCTAATTCTTTCGCAACTTCTAACATTACGTCTTTTATTTCTCTTAACAGAAACGCCATGATGCACTAATGCACACAAAACCAAATCTAAACTTAATCGTTACAAAAATTATACACAGACTCAAGGTAAACTAACAATACACTAGACCTAGATTTAACTATATTTTACAAATGTGCGCAAATCTAAAACCAACACAATAACTTACTCCACACTGTACCTCAAACGCTACAAGTATAACTACTGTATTTTAATCTTCACAAATCTATAACCTCAACAATATCCTACACAATATTGTACCAACACAACAAGTATAACTACTGTATACTTAATTTCACAAATCTAAGACCACAACAATATTCCTGCACAATTACCAATAACACAACAAGTATAACTACCATATACTAACTTTCACAACTCAAACAAAAATACCAATGTCGCACATTTATACACTTCATACAAAACTCAAAAATCTTTCTAGTCTCTTATTGTTTACTAAATTTACCTAGTCTTTTATATTCCTTATCTCAACATTTTACATACAAAAAACAATACTCAGTTGCTGTCCCGAAAATAATCTCAAAGAAAAGACTCACCTTAAAATTTGTAGACGTAGACATAGGAACACTCAGGAACTCTCTTTACACACACCAATCACTTCTTAAAAAACCGCACTCATCACAAACTGACAGGAACTTGTGACTTCTTAACACTGGGGACTCTTGAAAACGTCCTCAAACACAGGGCGAACAGGCCCCTCTTAAATCCTCGTTGATTCATCATGCAGGAGCGGGAGACACTTGTATTCGGCTCTTCTCACAGCTGGGGACCCAGGAAACATCCCCCATAACAGGCAATTCCAAAATCAGGCGAGCACGCTTCATCACTAGCAGGAACAGAAACCTCGAAGCCGGCGCTCCCAAAATCAGGCGGGCATTAAAAATTCCTCATCACATTCGCACACGGCTGGCCGTTTTTCACTTTTTTTCCTTAAAACTAAGGATTCGGGCATCTATTTACTCAAATGCCGGATCAACACCGCTCCACATTTAATATATATATATATATATATATATATATATATAGCTGTTATTTTCCAGTAGTTAGCACACAAGAAAATTTGTTACAGCCATATTTTAATATTTAAACAGTTTTTAAATAGCTTCATTTGTTTTTAAAAAAGTTCATTAAATAAGCTGCCGGGCAGACAGTCTTTTCACTCGAGATAAAATCCTTATTCCGCAAGGCAAGGAATCGACAATCCAATTTAATATATATATAGTTTAAGTCGTCAGTTGTTAGTACACAAAGAAAATTTGTTACAGCCTCATCTTAAAATTGTAAACAGTATTTAATTGCTTCATTTGTTTTTAAAAATGTTCATTAAATAGGCCAAAGCCAGGCGGACAGTCTTTTCACTCGAGGTCAACCTTATTCCGCAAGGCAATCGACAATCCCTTGCTTTTCCGGGCTCCAGTTTACTCCATGGCTCTCTGTTTCCATCCCGGGCTCCGTCCGTCTCACTCCAGGGCTCTATCTCCAAGCTTCTCGTCCGTTTCTCCTCCGTCCAACATTCCAGTCTTTTCAAATTTTTCTTCTCTCCTCCGTTCGTTCAAGTCTTTTTCAAGTTTTCCTTCTCCGTTTTTTCTCCGTCCCTTCTTTTTTCTTCTCAAAATTCACCCCTTTTAAACACCAGGGGCGGGTCCACCACACGCCCCTCGTTTTCCTCATTGGCAGGTCAAAGAAAAGTTCTGCCCTTGTCCCCGGGTCACTTTCATCTCCCATTTGCGCAGCAAACACAAACACATTCCTCGTCCGTCTAAATCCAAGGGCGCCATAATTCTCATCCATTATTCACACCTGGGCCCACGGCCCCATCCTATGCAACCCACGTGCATACAGGCCTCCCTATTCAAGCTTTCATACAGGAATGCTATTTCACCGGCATTCTTTAGCCTTTTAAATTCCAGACCAGATGTCCGGCTTGTCCGAGGCCAGACAACAAACAATGACCCCATGACCTGCACTTGTCACCCAACATCCGTTTGGGGATGAATAGATAGGGTGACTTCAGATGAATTTATAGGGGTGGGGTTAACCCCAATCGAAGACGTCACAAATTTGTCTATCTCTTCAGGCAAATAAAAAATTTAGGCCTGAGGCTGATGTGAAATTGGTAATGTTATTGAAGAAAAATTGTCGATCTTACTTACTTTTACATTCGACTTTCACATTGGGAACTGGAGTCTAGGCAGACTCCTGTGCCCCATATCTGGAACTGAGTGGGTATTGCATTGAGTACTTGGTTTGGGGTTTGAGGAGGTGTGACCACTACGACGAGGAACCAATGGCGAGCAAGCAGTCTTCGATGGTTAAAATGAGGTGATTTGAATTCGTTTGTGAGCTTTTGGACTTACAGATGAAAATTGCCTGATTGGTAAAAGGAAAAAATTAAGCTATTGAGTTAATAGAGACTTTACAATTAAAATTAAAATTAGAGAATTGGAAATTAAATAAAATAAGTAACTTAGTCAAGCATTGCTTCTATTAGCATTAGTGCTTGTTTTTTAATAGCTTTAGTTTTCTTAAGTGAGGGGAGAATTTGTTTCAACTTGGGGAATTGCTTAAAAATATTGGATACTATTTTAAAAAGAGCTATTATGTCTTGGATATCAGAGGTACTATTTTCATTTTCAATAGGGGTAACTTGATGAGAACTTTGTCTTTCCGAATTTCTGTTATTATCAGTAGAGGGATGGGGTCGTTGTTTTTATCGGAAAAACCAGAAACGATGTTGGTGAAGGAAATTCCTTCAACAACATTGTTGCTGGTGAAACTTTTTCTATTTCGGTTTAACATGGGGCACCTTTTTTGGGCTTTGGAAAGCTAGGGCATTTTGTTTAACAGGCAGTATGCCCCTACACGTGACAATTTATACAGTATGGATTATCCTGTCTTTCTTTACTATCGCAATTTTTAGTTAGATGATCCTTTCCGCACTTGAGAAATCTTGTGGGAGTATGTGACAATTAGCAGAGTTATGAAAAAAATTGATACAATTAAAACATTGTACTGTACCCCGAACGTGTACACTTCAACCTTTACTTGCATGAATACCAAGTGGGAAAGATCAAATACTGTTAAATTAAAGGTATTTTTGGGCATTGTAATTAAGTAAAAAGGGAGGTTAAGTTTAGTTTTTTTGGAAATAAATTGGCTACAACTGGTTACAGTGAAACCAAGATTTTCTAAGCCAGTGATAATTTCTTCTGGCTTTGTACAACCAGGTAAACCCTTGACAACAACCTTTATGGGTTTATCTTCTTTTGGTTGGATAACATAAAATTCAATGTCTCTATCCTCATCCATAAAATTAATTAAATTTCTATATTCATTATGGCATTCTAGATTTAACTTTATATAGTTTCCTGAGGATTTCGACTTTAGATTAGGGAATTCTTTAGTTAGTTTTTTTTTTTCTGAATTGTTCTTGATTTTAAGAAAAGACAGGCGTCGGGGGTTTTGAGAACGAGGATTTCAGGCATTTTAGTTTGAACAATCTCGGGTCTTGCTCTAGATTTTCGAAAAGAGTTATTTGTTACAATAGGCTTAAGAACTGGGTTGGGTGATTGGTCGGGCTGTTTTACTGGGGAAGACACAGTCATCTGAGTTACCTTTACTTTTTTTCCTCTTATGGGAAGTTTTTTTATCAATATCATTACAAACAGTCATTTCAATATCATTATAAGTAACTTTATTTTTTAGGCGTTAAAGTAGTGTGATCAGGGCAATTAAGATCAAGACATGGAGGCATAGTCCTAAGCTCACTTTCAATTTGGACTTGGCTTCAATCGTCTCACGGAGGTTCTTTTTCAATTGCTTTACCAAATTCCTGCTTCGTCCTTGCTATTCCTTTCTTGATACAAAGAACTTCTTGTAACCTCAATCAGTACATTTTGTTGTCTCAAGTCGGGTATGGCTTGTCTGCGTTTCTCACAATCCGAAGTTGGCTCAGCAGGCTTGGGCGTTCCACACCTGGAAGAGTTAGAAGTACTTCTAAACGAATATTTTCTCTTAGACGGCGTTAAATACATTTCGGTAAATTAATAACAACAACAACACTCACAAGCTCACCGATATCAGAAGTCTGAAAAGGCAAAAACTACAAGATCTCTCTGACTTAAGAAAAAAGAAAATGGCGACTGTGGTAAAATCACATCTATACTGCTCGGCGTCTGACTATCGACTCCCATCTCTTCTTCGTTAATAAATTGTCGATCTTGCCAGGCAAATATATTTTAAAGCGGATAGCGATGACGTTCAAGAACTGCTGAGTAATCGCAAGAATGAGCTGACAGTGAGCTCATAGAAATGATTTAGCAAGAGCAAAATATTGAAGAACTTGAATCTTTAGACCCAGTTGAATAAGCATTTTGAATGTCGGTCAGGAATTTGATAGAAGTCCTTAATTTAATTGAAAAAGGGTTAAAAATTTCAAAAAAATATAAACTCTTACGAAGAGATATTTTCTTCAACAAAATAAGTAATAATAAATTATTAACATGTTACGAGGAAATGCTGAGGGCGGGAAAAACAAAAGAATCTTTGAGCCGGCAGAATAATAATTCACCTCTTACATCTAATTAACTTCGTTTTGCAATGTTGTATTTGTGTTATATAAGATTTTATTGAATATATTTTCTTCTAAATTATTATTTTTCTTGTCTCCCACCCCAACTAAAAATAATTTATTTGTATTAATATTTGTGAAATTATTTCCCCGACTTCAGAGCGAATTCTCTTAGTCCTACCTATCGCATAAGTTCGGTGTATCACTGTACTCTTAAAGGTAGAAATGATTCTTTCATGATTCACTAAGCGATATGTGGAATGTTCGCTGTAATTTTAATTTTTTCTCTTTTTTCACCCTCCAATTTTTAGCGCCTTAAAATCTTTAGCGCCCTTGGCACATGCCTAAGCGGAAAAGCGACTTGATCATCGATCAATTAATCCATTTGCTCGCAATTAGGGATTGCAATACCGGTATTTAGAGCTATTTGTACAATTTTGTAATACCGATATTCACAAGTTTTTTTCATAAATAAAAGATAGATATTGTTGTCTTGGTATTTTTGCAGATCACGTCATAATTGCTTGCAGATGGCAGTATTTTTTCATACTTTCTTGACAAATATCGTTATATTTTAGACACTTCACACAATATCTTTATAAATTATAACCTACGCTATAAATTATAGCCTATGTGTTATTCAGATGTATAAGATATATTACTGTAAAGTTTTATTAAAATCCATTCAGTTGTTTTTGCATAAAAGATGGACAAACATCCTCACAAACTGTCGCATTTTTAATATATATACATGTATATATATCCTTACTTTTCATTCAATATAGGCCAGATTAAAATATTTCAAAACTTTCGTGTTACCACAATTACAATGAATCATTGTAATGAAGAGCAATTTTCATAAATAGAATTGAATAGCTCGACTCTTTAAACTTATGTAGAACATTTTTTAAATTGAATTGAATAATTTATTTGTTCGCTTAAATCAGTAATCTTCTAACTTTTTCAACTCAAGGACCTCGTAGAACTTGAAAGTGCATTCGTAGAATCCCAGAACCAGAAAGTGTTTTCCATTCCATACAAATACTTTGCAGAATATACATTGCTGGCCACCGTAAATGCAATACCCTGAAGGAAACATACAAATAACATGAAATTTACAACATGCATTAGCGGAAATGAGATATGCTAATGTTTAAAATTTCAGCGCAGACACACATCACGCGCGCCTGTGGAGCCAATTCAAAGCGCTATTTAAGTATTGGAGATTTCGACGATTTCAAGTTCGGCAATTGTGTTTTTCTTGTAGTTTTTTCAAAAAACGATCAGTTATGTCTCGTAGAAAGCAACAGTGATCAGCTTTTGATCAAGTTTTCGAGTTCGACAGAGGAAGGATATTGGCCTACCGAGATTGTGGATTATCTTTCAGGAAAATCGGTAGTCGTGTTGGACGAAACCAAACAACTGTAATGCGGATATATGACTGTTGGATGCAGGAGGGTACGACGGACCGACGTGGTTGATCGCATCCATCTCAGTGCACCACTTCACGTGAGGACAAGCAAACTGTGCGCATGGCAGTGACGGCTCGCTCAGTCACATCACGAACAATAGCACAGCACATTGAGTCTGTAACGCATCATTCAGTGTCTGCGCGTACCATTCGACGCCGTTTACAGCAGAGTGGTCTGTTCGCAAAACGTCCATTGCTTGGTCTACCCTTGACGGAGAACCACAGACGTCTCCGGCGCCAATGGTGCAATGAAAGAAGGATGTGGGTGGCAGAATGGAATGAAGTTGTCTTTACTGACGCATCACGCATCTGTCTTCAACACCACGATGTTCGGATTCAAATCTGGAGACACAGTGGAGAGAGGATGCTGAACAGCTGCGTTATGCACCGCCACACTGGTCCTGTACCGGGTATTATGTTATGGGGCGGTACTGGATATCACTCACGCTCTCCTCTAGTATACATTGCCGGTACCTTAAACAGGCAACGCTACATCTCCGAGGTGTTATAGCCAGTTGTCTTTCCATACATTCAGGGATTGGCCACAGCCATATTTCAACAGAATAATGCGTGAACACATGTGGTACGCATTGTCCAAAGGTTTTTCGTCAACCATAAAATTGTTTCCCTGTCCAACTCGCTCTCCGGATCTTTCGCTGATAGAAAACATGTGGTCCATGATTGCTCGAAAATTGACCCAGATTACACCCCCAGCTGCCACACCAGGTCAACTTTGTCAACGTGTGGAAGATGCTTGGTCTACTATACCCCAAGAACACATCCAAAGTTTCTTTGAATCAATGCCGAGGCGTGTGGCAGCGTGATCGCAAACAATTTCGGCTGTTCTGGCTACTGATTCTGGCAGGAACCACACTTCACAGAAGTCTAAAAATTTAATCCTTTGTTACTTGGTCAACATGTTATCTACAAAATAAATGTTATTGTGCTATCTCTTGTCTTTCTTCGTGTTGCATTTACGGTGGCCAGCACTGTATATCTCAAAATAATATTTAAAATTGATCAACATGTTATAGGTACTTTATGTAAAGGTAATTAAAAGAAAGTTTTGCATATATTATTAAAAAGTTTTAGCTTAGCTTTTTTAATATATATATATTTTTTCATTTATAATATTAATTTGTGATGCAAGTGTCACCTACCCATGCATTATAAATTAGATACCAAGATATCTTCTGGTAATAATAATAATAATTCTGGTACTAATAATTTTAATATGTGTAAATAAATTTAGTTTTTTTTCCCTAAATGGTCTGACGTTGGCTTGATTATCAGAATGCCTAACTCCACAAAGGAACTAATTTTATACAGAGTACTACGCAACAAGCGCTAATCAATAATAAACATGTCGAAATATCGGTTTTAATGCTAATTTAAATGAGAAATGTTTAGAAATAGAGAATTGAGAAGTTTGTTTTACTGATTACAAATAAATAAAATTCCAACTTTAAGTAAATATTCATTGTAATTATTACATCTGTATATAACACACATATATATCATTAATAATTGCAATTGAGACTTTTAGCACACTAAAAAAAAGGATACTTATTGACTGTTTTATTACAAGGCATGTTAATACTTTGAGAATATTGTAAATTATATTTTGTTTTCCCTTTTTTATAAAGGATTTATATAGGCAGAGAGCTAAATTTAATAACAATTAATGTTATTCTCAGCACATAATAAAATTCTTAGAAAGATTTTTATTTAAAATTCTTGTAAAAAGTTTAAAAACACTATAGTTCAAACTTGAATATTGAGTTTTAACCAGGGTTTCTTAAGCTGTGGGGCGTACCCCATAGGAGGTTTTATAACCCTACGTAGGAGACTCGAGCATATCGAAAAGTAGAAAATGAAGGATTATTTCAAAAAATTAATGTTGCACTGAAAGGAGGCAAGACAAAATAGATTCCGACATCGTACAAAACAAAATACACATTGCACTGATATAATATACTTATAAATATATTGGTACTGCTCAATGTCTTTAATAATTAATTTATCAATACTAAGTTAAGAGCGATTTTAATAATTACAAGTGAATTAAATGGGCTTGTCATGTACACAGTTTATAATTATTTTGCTAATTTATACGGTTATTAAATAAAGTCGTATTGTATATCTTTAGCCTCAAAATACATTATTATTGCATCCAATACAATGTTATTATATGTAGGGCGCGATTGAAATTATGACTGAAGGTTTGGTTGCAAATTTTGAAAGTTTCAGAAGCACAGCCTTATACTATTAACGTGAATGGTTTTTATTTTGTTGAAAGGCTTTCTAAAATACAGTTAAGAAATAACTTTCATATTTTTATTTATTTATTATTTTCTTAAATTTAAGGCAATTTAATAATATGTAGCAATTTGTTACAGAAGTTCTTTAAGAAACTGTAGTTAGTTGAATTTCTTCAAGGTACAAATTTCCCTTGACACATCAAATATATTTTTGGAAAAAAAAAATAAGAGTCCTAATAAGGAATTATGTGATAAGTGCTTCTTTCTTTAACCCGATTTATCAAATTTATTAAATTTGTTGAAATTTTGAGAATAAGCATATTTTCTCAAGTTAATTAATACTAAATGAACTAAATATAACACAATTTGTGAATTTTTTATATTTTATAAAAGAAATCTGAAACGTCTCCTCTAAACAGGACACTGGGATAAAGGGCATAAAATTTGCAGTTACATTTTTTAGTGTTTCTTCAAAGATGAAAAGCGATTCTTGAGTACAAAATTTTACTTTATTTGTCTTTTTTACAAGATGGTTCACTTTTCAGTTGAAATTTCACTCTCATCTTAGTGGAAAGGTTAAAAACAGCCCAACAAAGTGTTTTGTCACATATGCTACATTATTTTTGTGGTTTTCCCCTTTGCAGCATTCTCTTTGACAAAACTATTCTTTTCGCTTAAGTTTAAAATGACCATTACATCTTTACAGATATCTTATTTTGCATCAGAATGTACAGTCCATATCCTAAGGCTGCCTCTAGTTCTTACCACAGTTCTTTTAGATATACTTTCGTTACAACTCTTCGGAGCTCCTTCAACTTTAGGCCTTCATCTTTGTTGAGAGTTTTGAGAATTATTCAGACGTTTACTGTAGCCATATCCAGTGAACGTATGAAAAGTGTCAAGTAGCACTTTGTCCAAAATTGTCCCAGTAGCACTTTGTCTGAATAAAGTCCAGTAAACCATTCGTGGTAATTCACATCTCCCTTATGCTTGTTGTAACAATTTATCAAATTTGCTTCTTCACGTTAACTTGGATTTTTGTGTCCTCATACTCGTCTTCAAATTTTATAAAACGATTATTAAGTATGGTAAACAAAGGTTTTACTTTGAAGGATCGTTCCTAGACATGCTAACTTACAGTTCCATTGTGACAAAGTGTAAAAAGTTTACAACTTTTGCAAAAGATTTCGTGACATGTCATTTTTCAACAGATTAAAGCCAAGATATTCAGCATCTCACATGTAACCACGTTCACTGGTGTTAAAATATAATAACCAGTTAGAACCAAAATTCATATAAAAACATTTTTTTTTCGCTCCCAGTGATCAAGAAATTGTGTTCATTTTTTATTTCTTTTGCGTATAGCACAGTTTCTTTTAGTATGAGATCGTAAACTTCACTGGAATAAAACTGCGCAAAATGTTCTGTTGGGAGTCTTACATTCTTTACAGAGTCCATTTGCTTGAGTAATTCATTTGTAGTTTATTCAACTTGTGGTTCCTTTGGGCATATTGCGGTGATTTATTCTTTATCTAAGATGACTGATGTCTTTTAGCTTTTTCCGTTCTTTGTTGTCGAAATATTAAGGCTTTATTCAGGCTGGAAATAATCACAAGTTCTAACCTCCAGAGGCCCAGGAACATCGTTTTCAGTAATCTCTCACCAGTATTTATTTCATTCTCATACCCTTCATCTTAGTGAGTTAGTTCACTGGCTTCTGGTGGTAACGCAGCAATTTCAACATTACTCTCATATGCATCTAAACTACTTAATAATTCTAATGCTTTCTCTAACTTCAGAAACCTTTGCACTGACATAACTGAACAGGGGTGATACACTAGAAGTGAAATTATTATTTTTTTCACTCTGAGTTGAAAACAGAGAAAGATCACTTCATTTGAATGTATATCGTCCCAATGTCCTATTTAGAGGACAGTTAAAAATAATGCTCTAAAAATTACCTAAGAGCAATATAGCTATAACTAACCACCAGAAAGATAACGAAGAACTATCAATACAAAATGCTCCTCTAAGTCTCCAAATTTAACTGAAAAAGAATTCTGCAACCGCAAAGACATGATACAAATCATGTCCAATAAGGCGATTAATATGCAAAAAGTCTAGAGGAAGGGTAAGGGGAGAAAACATAACTCACTCTAAAGAAGCTAATACATATCCCGACATGTTCTAATTGGCAAAATATTCGCAACATAAATATAATGATTTTCACATGACATTTTTTAGCTGTCCTCTAAATAGGACAGTAGGATAAAATGTGTTACAGAATTATGAAAGTGGAATTCAACTTATAATCACCTTGTTTATGTATATTACTTGAAAATGCTTGTAATAACGTATTATTTTTCCTCGTTTTATTTGCAGATTTTGTTTCATTATTGAAAGGAAGAAGTTTTCTTAAACCAACCTCTACTCATCAGCATGAATTTCTATAATCCAACCGTGCCAAACCTACAGCAAATGAGTTTTGTTATGATTGCCGTTAAAATTTGCAATGATCAGGAAGTAAAGGCTTTAATGAAAAAGTATGGACATGCCTCGTTTCTAATTCCCAGCAAAGAGATGCACATATTTTTACATAAAGAATTACCCCAGTATACTCCTTCTCCAAAGACGTATGGATTGTTAATCCATGAATATGAGGATATATTCTGTTCGAATGTTTCAAATTCTATGTACTACTATGGCATCTCCAATCCTGTTCTTTACCATCACTGGAATGAGCATCGATTCGTAGAAAATATCCTGCCTTGCATGATGTGGGAAGAACTCATTTCAAAAAAAATATCCAGCTTACCACTTCCGAACAGTATGAAATGGAAACTAATGCCTTTAGTGCGATGTATTTGTATAGAAATGGAGAAGTGGCAGAAAGATCATAAAGATATTTTTCAGTTTCAGAGTACCGACTTTCAAAGGAACTTTTGCTGGAATTCACAGGGAAGAATCGACAGGGTAAAAACCGCAAAGTCATTGATTAACGATGAAAGTCTGTGCATTACTGAACGTTACCACTTAGCCAGGCTTTACTTTTTCGTAAGCGACATAATCTCACTGGGGAATAAACTTGACCCACTTGCTTTATTCGGAGTAAAAGAGGGCTATGACCATGATGAGTATAATAAAAAACTTTGGTTTTTCTATATGAAAACAAAAACTGACGAATACTTGAATCGAATTTGTAGAACTTCAGTGTGCCATCCTTACAACTTGAGAGCTTACTTTTCATTCTTTACGCCAAGTGAGAAGACGGAATTGTTGAAACTTTTTATGCATAATAAAAGCTTGAATCATGAGGATTTATATCTATGTTTATCGCAATTAGAAAAGAATGAACAAGAATTAATTTTGAGACTATATTCTTATGAAATTCTCCAGTATTACTTGGTTTGGCCCTTACAAAATGAGTTTCTAGATGTTTTGAAAAGTCTTTGGCCCTTTATATCAATAGAAAAATGCATTGATATATTGTGCTTTATTATATATGAAAGAATAATGATTGGATGGAAAGACTTTGACTACGTTTGGCTACTAAAAGAGTTTTGGAGGCAAACTCCGAATAATTTTAAAGAACTTTTAAAAAATCATGAGGTATATCAAAACCTATTACCTGTCATTAGTTATGAGTTAGACAACAGTTTTCCAAATGAAGTGATTCTGGAGAACTACAAGGAAAATGACTTAAAGTTTCATCATGTACGCATTAAATACCACATATCTAAAATGACTAACCTCATTAATAGCTGGTCTTTTCGAAAACGTATTATATAGGTGATTGTGGATTAAAGCAATAAAGAAAGCAATAAAATGAGAAAAATATAATTTCTTAAGAAACATGAAAAAAAAAATCACACTCATCTTATTTACGATACGATTTTTTCTTTTCTTTAATTTACTATATTTAAAATATAAATAAAATTTTTGATAATGTATTAACATTCTTAGATGTTTTATTATTTTTATTATGATCATTATTATTTTTGGGGTGGAGTTATGTTCTAAAAGAAATCTGACAGGAAATATAAATTGCATTTTCTCAACAGTGGTATCTTTCCACACAATAAAAACGCTATAGTTGACTTTACCCTATCAATACATGTTTGAATTTAATTAATATAAAGTTTTAGTCATCTGGCTCGGAGCCAAATGAAGTATACATAAAGAATATCGACATTTGGTTTCAACATTATTATTATAGTACAAAATTTTTTTACTTCTAATATTTAGTTTCAATACATGCCTTCCAATAGAAGAAATTTTCCACTGTCTTTCAAAGAAGCAATTCAGGAATCCAAGAAATTTTACTAAATCAGTTATACATCATTGGTTTTTATATTAGTGCCAGGATAAACTGGATTTAACCACATTTTTTGGTTATTAAATTCGATCAGCATAGAGAGTTTGAAATGAGCTTAATTCGGCTCTGTATTAAAAAACTTCTGTATTTTTTTTGTAATTATTTTCTTATTACACAATATGCTCCTCAAAGTTTTTTAATTTATTTTTAATACCCTATATTTGTAAAAATAATGCAAAGTTCTAAATGACATTAACCTTTATGCTTTGTGGATATATCTGAATTTTTAAAATATCTCAAACTTTCTAAAATACATTTTAAATTCGCTTTTTTTCTGTTGAGTTATTTCAATGATTGTGTGCCCTTCGAAACCATAACAATTGCAATTGGGTTTGTGTAACCACATATGAAGTTCATAAGAAAATGTAAAGTTTTTTACAAAATAACTATCATAGACACTATCCATATTCATTGCTAGTTTGATCGTTTCAAGTTATTTTCACCACGGATCATATTGCAGAAACATTAAAGCTCCTCGCTCCGTTAAAGACATTAGCACTGCACACTTAACACAGCCCTTCAAATCAGTCAATAATCATCTTATCATTCCATTATCCAACTACTGCTGCTTACTTTATTCTATATTTTTTCGTTCGATTTTTATTTCTGTTTCAACATTTGAACGATTTTTTTGTTATAAAAATACTCTGTTGCAGTAATTCCTGAATGAAACATCGAAGTCTTCACAATATACCAGAAGTTCCACATAGACCCCTTGCTATCATTTTCGGTTTGGGGTAGACTCCTGCGTACATAATGTTGAATTTTCGGCATATTTATCAACTAAAATCCAGAGATTGTATAGAAGTCGATGAACATTTCAAGTCGAGTGGCATCAACATCTATTACATTACCCGCATTGTATACATTGCATATAAATCTCTGAATAATATTAAAGACGTTTTGTTGTTCATCTGTATTTTCAATTAATTCGCTCGTACCGAAGTTCTTCAAAGCTTCCTGGCACTCTGGAATTTTTTTTAATGTTTTGTAAGGTTTTAATTTTCCTTTTCTGAAAAATGCACGATTAAAATCACATCCTGTGATGGCATGATAGCCAGGTAAGCTCTTATAAATTAACTATCCTAACTCTGCATGTATTTTAGTTAGGTCTATATAATTTAAATTATTTTCAGTACCCGTAAGCATCCAAACAACCGAATCATTTTTAAGAGGGTGCATGTTACCAAGCATTATAGCAACAATATCAGTATCAATACTTCTGATTACTATTTCTGCTGGATAGTTGATGTTACATGCATGGTATACTGTCTCTGTATCTGCTTCCTCATGTGCTGGGCATGACAACTCTTGAGACAATTTTGTTGGATTAATTAGTAGTGAAAGAATGACATTTTCTTAAATTTATGTGTATAATTTTGTTGCCAGTAAATGGAACCACTTCATCAGTAGCCCAATGAGAAATAAAAAATCAACCAGAGCTTTTTTAAAATTTAAAATATTCATCTTTTTCGCGAAATCACTTGATCGAATTTGCTCAGGCATTGTTATGGTGTACTCTAATTGCGCAGATTCTAACCGTTGGGAATGCTCGTAATCTTTGATCGATGGTGTAGAGTAGGGGTGTCCAACACGCGGGCCGCATGTGACCTGATAGTACGTAATTTGCAGGACCACCGACTCTTTTAAAAATTCTTTTAAATATCAGGTTTTTAAACGTTTTTCATTTGGAAATTTATTTAAGGGGGGAAATTTTATATATATATATATATATAAATCTACAATATATTTGCCTGTTAAATGATATTGTTTTAAAATAAATCTTTTTTGATAATAGAAACAACCTTTAGATTAAAATAGAGTTTTATTTTAATAAACAGTTACATTTGATTTTGCTATAAGAAATTACTTTTTGAATAAATTCCGAATTGCATTATGCATATTCTTTATTATGGATGGTACATGTATCTCTGTGTGTGCGACTTTCATTTCTCCCCCTCCTTTTCTGTTTGAAGTTCCCAAAAAGCAAGAGACAGTCAGAGATGTTTTTATAAAGTTTAAGAAAATTACTCAGGACGGTTAAGAAAAAAGGCAACGTATACTTTATGGTTTGAGAATGACAGCACAATCAAATTTCAACAATGAGTAACGAAAGATCAATTCAAAAGGAACTCCATAATTTTCAAAAAAAGGGCAACTGTAATATTTTAAACATTATTTGATCATTTTATTATTACTTTATATAAACGTTATTATATTACCTATGTCTGTATACATGAAAAATAATGGAAACAATAATAGTAATTCATTTTGTTTTAAATTTTCACTCCAATAAATGTTTTTTTTCCCCCAAATCTGACATAAAGTTACTTTTTTTTTGTGCGGACCGCGAGATTATAACGTTTTTCCTAAGTGGCCCGCAAGGTTATTTGGGTTGGACACCCCTGGTGTAAAGTGTTGATCAAAGATCACGTCAATTCTCGATGTTTGTAATTGAGTGACCATTTGCAACAATTGTTTTGAAATATTTCCAAATGTTTTTGGAAAATTTTTAATTGTATGCAATAGGAAAAAAAAATTATTAGAATATCTATATGATGTGGTTACTCATGCTGGACCTCTTTCTCTAGGCATTTCATCAAAGCATATTTATCGGTCTTACAAATAGTGCCATCCAAATGGCACATGGACAATGGTACTGAGGTAATTGGGTAAGACAAAATCTTTAAAATGTCTACATTGTAATCCATAGAGATACGCATCATGCATCCAAATAAGTCCTTTGGACCTAACATCATGATTACGAGCCCACCAATGACGTGCCGAAAGTGAATTTGTTAAGATTATAACACCTGTGAGATTTCTAGCAGCGTCTGCATTTATAGTTTGCTCTAATACCAGGTCAATCGTTTGTCTAGAAAATGGTTTAGTGGCCCGTTTGTATCAAAGCAACTTTGTTTAAATTCTTCGTATAAGTCAGAATAGGTTTCTGCAACTTTCAGCAAATTATCATAGTATTTTACGTCCACCTTGCATAATTTTGTTGGTTGCATCGTAATGGCCTCCCACCTGGGGAAGACATCTCCTCATCTACTCGACCTAAATTTGTTGGAGATAAAGATTGATGACCCAAACTAGCCATGAGAAACATATTTTATATATCCAAATATAATAATATAAGACAAGCCAACTATTGAGGGAAATTCTAGAGTGATATAACGATAGCTTAAAACCTTATGTGAATAAGCGCAAGAAATCCTAATAGCTTAACTGTATTTAAAGTTATCTTAAGAATCCTAACTTTATTAATTTATTTTAATAGAAAAAGAGCCCGTCCTATAATCACACATCTAAACTCCAATCACTAGCAACTTAGAATAGTTTCCTACAATTACTGACTAAATATCTCCCCATATATATCTATATTCTAAATACACTAAAGTTCCTTCTGAGGAAGCATATGAAAATATATTGTAATTTACTCAAAGATCCAAGATGATTAATATAAAATCACGTAAAGCCCCGTCACAGCATATAAAAATATATTTGTAATTTTAGATAATGTTGATATGAAAAGTTCACAAAATCCCCAGTGCGAATGTTCCGTGACAGATCCAAGAGTAAAGATGTAAATCAAGTAAAATTGTGAAGTTTTACATCGTTGAGACATCGTTGCTTTCAAATACTGTAATTATTCATCAGTTCTTTCAGATCTTCATTTTCAATGTGGAATAGACAATATTTCACAGTTTTTCACAGGAGTTGTAGTAACGATGAAAATATCTACAAAAACGATGTATGAATTTTACATGTAATAATACCTTTTTTGTACATAGTAATAATAAAATAAAATTTTTCACTTTATATAAGATGCTTATAAACGTAATAAAGCTATTTTTTTCATTGGATTTCTTAAGCGATCGCGATAGACTAAACGCCCTATCTCACTCGCTTGAACAGTTGCCTTAAACTCACACCTACAGCAGACTTTCAATGTGTCTGGCAAGATGTAAAAACCAATAAAACTGTCCGTCTATAGAGGTAACATCTTTTTTAGGTCTCCAAGTAACATATATAAAATTCAGCTTTTATACTATAACGAAAGTATCATGGGGTTGCCACTACACTAAGTGTCCGGCAATGGATGACGTGATTTCTGATGTTATTCCGAAGAAAATATAAAAAAATTGAGCTTTTACTTTATGGAATTTGAGGTACTATTTTATGCACTCTTACTACCTGTTACCTGCGCAAGTAACCACAATCCAAACTCCATACTCGCTGATCATTCTTACCTGTATTGGTGACATCCGAAGAGAAACTTTCAGCTTTTATAAAATAGGGAAGTTCTGGCAGTCATGTGCCTTTGGGCTTTTAGGAGGGTTTTTCTTGAACACTTCTTACCTTTTCCTTTTTTGTTTTGTTTTTGCTCTTTGGAGATTATTTTCATTATCCACCATTTATGGACCAACCACGTCATTGACTGGCAAGCGTAACCGAATGCTAGTAGCAGGGTTTTTCCACTCTTGTTTTTTTTCTTACCTTATCACATCATGGACCATACACCCACCCTTTTGTGAATTGGTACAGAAAATTAATAAAATTGTTTGCAATTACAGTATAGAGTATACAATGTTGTATGATTTTTTTTAACTTGTTAAATATTATCTTTTTCTTCACTTGTCCCTTTGTTATTTTTTACTTATATACATCCTTAATCTTTGTTGAGTCACTGTCATTGTACATGTGTAACACAAGTTTTCTTCCAGTTTGTTCATTGCAGAATTATTAATTAAATAAATTTCTCACATGATATCTTTTTGAGTACGCTGCAACATCAAATTGTTACGGTTTTCATTTTCAAATTAGATCGCATTGTAAGGGCGCCCCCCCTCGGGTGCCCTTCTTCTAGATTATTAGCGTGAGCTGGAGATGTAGGAATAAATGAAGAACTAGAAGCTGCCATAATCTTAATATTACTTTTTATTAAGATCTTAACTTAAACCAATAACATATTAGATAATAATATGATATGTGAGAGAATCTACGGTGGCTCAACACACAATATATAATTCCGAAATAATGTAACCCGGACAACTATCAATAACTAACTCACCTAAGCTGAATTTCAATGTAAACTCAAAACCGAATATTTAAATGGTAACTCCTATCTTAATGTCTGACGAAACAACGATTTATCTGATCTTAGCTGAAGTAACGGTTCATTGGCGTGCAATGATATGCACCTTGACTAAGGACTCTCTGTCACGGGTAAACTTCTTTTGGCTGTCACTTAACTTCTCGAAATACTCTTCACACTTGAAACATGGACTATCATAACATTCCCCAAATACCACCTCGCTAACTCTAAACTTCTGATATTTAAAAGCTTCGTAATTTGCATCTTTCCTTCACGTTTTACTTCTCGGGTTGGTTGGAGAAGAATTGCCATTTATTCTGGCCATATGTTAATGAAATACGCATGAGTCCGTTACATCATTTCAATCTACACTCTCCTTAAGGATGAAATGCTTCTTTCATGACTCGCTGGGGGGGGGTGTACTTTCGCTGTAATTTTAATTTTTTCTCTTTTTGTGCCTCCAAGTCTAGTTCTTTTAGTGCCCTAGGCACGTGCCTGAAAGGGAGCCCTGAACAAACTGCATAAAAGCAACACTGGGAAAAATTTTTGTTAATTATTTCTAGATTTGAGCAAGGTATGTTCAATACGCTGTTCATCATTTTCCGACACAAGCTGAAACCGATAACCAACAGAACGACGTTTCTCAAGGAAATTAGAGAATGTGTTGCGTGATTCGTAACTTCGAATCATATAAATGTTCAGACGTACCACTGAAGAAAAATATTTTTTTTACAAGAGAAATCATAAGGAACTAATCCGAAAATCATTCTCCCAAATTTCAAGCTATTGGAAAATAAAGGCTGATCATTTCCGAAAAGTAGCGTAGCTATTTAGGGGAGATCGGGGCAGGATGACTATGTTAACAATTTTTGTTGTTTATTAATTTTTTTATAAACGTTAAAACTAATTTTACATGAACTGTTACAGTAGTACTTTTGATGATTAAGTTCATTACCATTTAATTTTTCAAATGACAAAAATAAAATATAATTTTATTTTTTCATAACCTAAGCAAATCGATTTCTTCCTTCAGTATTGGGGCAAGATGACGACACTGAAAAAGTTTGAACATATTCAATCTTTTGAATATTTTAAATAGTTTAACAAATGATAACTGATTGTATAAGTTACAAAGTATTCAGCTAAGAGTAATGCATTGTAACCTAATGTTGATATGTTTAGTTGTGCATCTCACACACAATAGTCACAGATAAAAATGATATTTGCATAATTGGAACATTCCTCATTCCACCACTCTTGACATTTACAGCACCGGATTCATTCTTTTGTTGGGGGGTCAAAACATTCCTCTTCACAAGGAGAACATCATATAACACCATCCTTCGGAGTTGATGGGACTGGACTGTTTGATCTGGATTTTATACACTTAAGTCTACATTCAGAACTGGCTTTAGCAATTTTGCCGCCCCGGACAAAAATGGAAAGTGCAGCCCCTCTCTAAAAAGCAAAAAGTGATAATTTAAAAAAAAGAAAGAGTGCGTGTGGTTATCACCACACATAGACGTAATAACTGTAAGTTTTGTAGTGTTATTTCTCTCTGGGATTAGTTCGGTGAATAAAAAACAAGGGGATATTAGTATTGTCATATAGAAGTATTTATTCGTTTCTCTGTACTAATAAAGTAATTTTTTTTGTGCGATATATACAATCATATTTGTGAATTAACTATATTCTAAGAAGGAAACAATATAAGTATGCTAGCTATGAAATAGGTTATAAATACTTTAGATTCAAAATTTTATTTTACCCGCAATCACTCGCGCGGTGTGTTGTGTACACCCCAGCAACAAGAAAATTCTCCCAGGATTCTAAAAAGAATGCACAGAACCACGATTTTTTCTGTAGATGCACATTTTAGGTCATTGAACCTTAAGGCCTGATTCAATCCCTCTTTCTAGAATGATTGGAATGTAATGACCTTCAAAAGTTTATCTGGGGGGCTTAGAACTCCCGCGAGAAGTTGAGCATTTGTGTACAGTCAGCTATGAATGTTTGGAAAATGATTAAAATATTATTTTTCTATATACTTTCTACTATCATTATTTCATTAATTATAAAGTATATTTGTTACTGGTATATACGTTTTACTGGTTTATGAAAAAATATAAAATTATTTGTTTTAAAATAAATATTTTGTATGTTTAGTTTAAATTAATGTGTGTGTTACTCTCATTTGTATGCAAAAAATTTAATAATTTTTTTTGTATAATACAAAAAACATCTCTACTTCATAAATATGTATCATAAAGACTTATTTTTTTTATAATTAAATACACGTGTTAAAAGTTTGGGGTGTTCTCTACACCTCGCGAGTAACGACGGTAGCAAAAACAGGCCCGAGTGATCGCGGGTTAAATATCTTTAAAAATAACTCCCTCAAGCGTTGTTCCGTACTTCCATTTGTATCATTTGACATAATTAAATTTAATTTTGATTTAAAAAATAATGTAAATTTAAGTAATGTGATTAATATAACTATTTGTTCATTGGTATTCTGATTCGCTTACAAAAATAGATTTTTATTCTTAAATTCACTGCAATAGTGCTATTGGTAATTATACTATTTATTTACTTCTATAAAATGTGTCCTTTTTCTACATTTTGTTTAATTTTAGTGTGGGATTTTTCTCTCTCTCTAAGCCTATTTTTTTAAAAAATATTACGTGTTTCATTTTATGCTTCAGTTAGGATTAGAAAGAATTTCGCATTCATTTTTGTAGAAAGAGGTAGAGAAGGGCGGAACTTAGATCAAAGCTGGGAACTTTACTTTTACGGTGTATTCGTTGGGGGACAAACTACCGCGTTTCAGAGTGGAAGGGGAAGGGAGGAAACATCCCTCCTTTTCTTTTTAGGGGTGCGTATGTAGCGGACGACCTTGTAAGAGCAAGATTTCCGCCTCCAGACAAAAAAATGCCGTTGGAGTGTTACAAATACGAACGTGACATTCATTCAAGTTCACTCTATTGCAAAACGCGCTAATAGAAATAATCACTTCAAAAATTGTTCATATAGATACGCACCTATAAAACTTGAATAATTCTTGTGAATAAAACGGCAGCATAATAATATTATTTATATTAAGTCAAATACAATATAATTTGAAATTAAGGATATAATTACCTATTATTAATTCAAACGAGTAAAATGTAAGAGAAGGAATCTCTACTGATGTTGAGGATCACAAAGGTTTATTTTAATATTTATACACTGCATTCATGATGAAAATAAAACACCTGTTGCTCATCTACTAAAAACTCTTATTGGCCATGTCCCCTTTTGATAGGTGACCCTGGACGTCGGATGGGTAAAAGGAACCCCTGTGGTGCCCCTACTCAGGGATGGGGAAAAGTTACTAGTAAAAGATTTGTAAACTTTTCAAATTTCATGATTCGATATATAATCTCGCCTCGAACTCTTTAATTTTAACATAAAAGAAAATTAACATTAAACAGACAAAGTGCCAAATAGGAAAGTTAGATATACAATTAATGAAATATCATATTCATGCCTAATAGTATTTCAGAAAATATATCATACTTCTTGTAACAAAAAAACCCTTTTCTTTACAAATGCAATCCAAATGTCGCCTTTAGAATTGGCCGCTCCTGGCAGGAGTCCGGTTAGTCCTGCCCTAGAACCACCCGATATAGAAAATTAGTTTCAGTTTTACTCCCTTTTTGGCTTCTTTTCTCTGTTCTTTAGAACTTCCTGTTCATACTTCTGCTTTTACATTTGTTACATTACTTTGATGTGTGTACTTGTAAGAATGTTTGAGCTCAGTTTTTTAATTTTTCTTCTTTCTCACATTGTGTTATTTTAGGCAATGGTTTGAAATCAAAAACACTAACGGGCTTCTTTTGGTGCACCGGAATCACCATTTGTCATAAGTTTTAGTAGTTCTAGAGAGTTTATATGTCTGTTTTCCAATATCAGGGTGTGAGGATTAGCACTATTATTCTCAGTTTCATCACCAACAACGTCATGGTCAGTAGTTTTTGAAGCAGCAATGTCATGTTCCCTGAATTTAAGATGATTAAGAGGTTCGAGCCCACATTTTATAAAACCCTTATACGCATTTCCAACAGTAGCTGCTTAGATGTAAACGATGCTTACAAGCTCATCAATATTTTTGTTTGTTATAGTCTGACCAGGATGAATGACAAATAAGTTGTTAGTGGATGGCAAAAATGTATTTCTCTGGTCGCCCCATTTTGATCGTCACGTCTCTCGATCCGATGCACCTCTTAGCCTCAGAGGAGATAGAATTGCATGGTCGTGCGGACAAACACACAGAAAAGCAAGTGTTTACAGGATTTAATTGAATCAACAACATAGTTTACTTTTATAAGATACAAGGGGCAAGAGGATAATCGCATCATCTTGAAAACACTGAATGTTTAAAGTTATTGGTTTCCATTGCCATGAAGGAAGTCGATTAATTGACATTCATTCGTCGTAATAGGTAGTATTTAAACTATATATCTCATAAATATTAAACAGAAACAGTATATATTTCCTGTATCTGTAGCAGAGCTTATTTACACATGCATAATAGTTATAACATGTCAGCGGTAAACAGGTAAAGCTTCAAAACTAACATAAAAAGGAAAGAAAGAGCTTTACAGTAGCCGCATATGATGTGTAATATCTGACATGTTTTTGTGGTAAATTCGCAATAGTTACTTAAATCCTGAAACAAATTATTTGTGTTTGTTTGGAAATTTTTTTTATCGAATAATTATATTTTTAATGAAAATTTTATTTAATTAAAACAAGGACTAATGCCATTTGTTTTATCAAAAATAATTATTATTGTTCAATTTGGTGTATATTGGAGACAATAGACTTATAACAACTAAAATATAATACATACTTTTGTGATTTCAAAGTACTTAAAAACCTATGAAAACTGATTTAATAACAGTACGACTGTTATTCATCGTAACATTTCAATTTGTGTTCTTTCGTACTGGAGTTCATCATTCAAAAAAGATATGAGCTGATCAAGCTTCTGGCAAACTGAAGTTTACGTTAATATCGAAACTCAAAATCATGAGAAGCAAATGTTAGTTTTTAAAAAGAGCGAAACCACCTTCGGTATATAGAAAGCGTACACAAACTAAAGAAAATCTTTAATTTTATTGAACCATTTGATTCGAAGAAATGTATACGACCACCGAAATCACTTTTTGTCCATTTGCATATAAGCATTCTGCCCCACATATGTCCCCAATATCTTGATTAAAAATACCCAGTCCACTTGTTTGACGATAAAGGAACGATGAAACTTGTTAGACGGTTAATAGTAAATGTAATTTATGATGTAGTTTACACCTATAAATATAAAATCAAAAATTTCATGCATAACACTGTATAACTGCAGATAAGAACCCAATTTATGCATTATCCTTCTCTATTTCCCTTTCAATTTCACAGCCATAACTTCATTAACACGTACGCTCATTGATCAAATCAGATAGGACACGCTTTTTGTTTCCTTCAACACATTTCAATCACTTTTCACGAAATCACTCCAACAAAAAATATCCAGCAACTGAGAGGAAACATGTGTTACACATCAAAATTCATTGGGGAATCTCTGGCTATTTATTTGAGAGGATCGAACTCACCCACCAGAGGGCTTATAACTATAAAATGGTTCACTGAGTAGACAGGAAATGATAAAAAAATAATAATATGCTTGGAAAATACAATCTAATATTATTATAATTACTTTAAAAAAATACCTTACAAAACAGCAGAGGAAAGGGCAGACAAAATTACACCCGTCTTGCAGATACCATTAAGATTTGGAAATATTTTAAAGCAGAAAAAACTAGCTTATATAAATCATTGTTATTAAAAATAGAATGTATCTAGAAAGAAATTGCCTGTCTTGTAGATTTTAAAGATATAATAATAAGTATTATAAGATTTCCCATGCAACTTCCACGTAAAAGTTTATAGATAAATGAAAAAATAAAAATTGAAAATAATACACACTTTTCAATAAATATATTTTGCAACACTAAACAAACAAAAGAAAGCATTTAGGGGATTTCCCTACAAATTCAAAATTACTTTAAATTGTAAATTGCCATGACAATGGTTATGTTACAACCTTTCGTAGTTACATCTGAAATTTGGGAGAAATTATCGCGTTCGGCTTGCTTGGTGGACAGGATCTGCGGGCTCCGCTGAGTTTGAGGGAAGAGGTGTACGGCAACGCCTACCCCAATAGTAACTGCCGGTCTTACCGAAATCTCTCTTCAACAGTTAAATCAATTGCATAACTTGAAGCCGAGAAGCGACATCACTTAATAAACTGTGAATATTTTTCTTTTCTTATACGTAACGAATTTCGAGTATATTCAAATGAAATTTAAAGAAATTAATGTAAGTGCTTCTTTCTTTAAAGAATTTTGAAAGTGGAATTTAAATTATAATCACTTCATTTAGGTATATTATTTGAAAATGATTGTATTAACGTATTATTTTTCCTCTTTTTATTTGTAGATAGTATTTCATTATTGAAAGGAAGAAGTTTTCTAAAAGCAACTGCCCTACTCATCAGCATGAATTTCTATAATCCAAAAGTGCCAAACCTTCAGCAAATGAGTCTTTTCGTGATTGCCGTTAAAATTTGCAATGATCTGGATGTAAAGGCTTTAATGAAAAAATATGGACACGCCTCGTTTCTAATTCCCAGCAAAGAGATGCGCATATTTTTAAATAAAAAATTACCCAAGTATATTCCTCCTCGAAAGTCGTTTGGATTTTTAATAAAGTACAAATCACTTTCGAAAGATTCACATTCTATGTACTTCCCTGAGATCATCAATTCTGTTCCTCACCATCATTTCAATGCACATCGATTCACAAAAAATAACCTGCCCTGCATGATGTGGGAAGAACTCATTTCAAAAAAGATATCTAGCTTACCACTTCCAAATAGTATGAAATCCAAACTAATGCCTTTAATGCGTTGTATTTGCATGGAAATAGATCAGTGGCAGAAAGATCATGAAGATATTTTTAAAACTCAGTGTATCGACTTTCAAAGATACTTTTGTTGGAATTCACAAGGAAAAATCGACAGGTTGAAAACTGGAAAATCATTGATTAACGACGAAACTCTATGCGTTATTGACCGTTACAACTTAGCCCGGCTTTACTTTTTTGTAAGCGATGTAATCTCTCTGTGGGAAAAAGTTCCCCGGTCTTTTAAATTGCAAGCAAAACGTTACCCTAATGAAAAACCTTGGTTTCAGTATATGACAAAAAAAGCTGCTGAAAATATCAATCAAATTTGTAGGATTACATGGGACAATCCTTTGAACTTGAATGCTCGTTTTTCATTCTTGACGCAAAAGGAGAAGAAAGATTGTTTTATATTTCACATAAATTGTAAGATAATAAATTATGATGATATGTGTCTATGTTTATCGCTATTAGAAAAGAATGAGCAAGAAATAGTTTTGAGAAAATGTGCTTCTGAAATTCTCCAGTATTACTTGGCTTGGCCCTTACAACATGAGTTCCTAGATGTTTCGAAAAGTCTTTGGCCCTTTATATCAATAGAACACTGCATTGATATATTGTACTTTATTATATATGAAAGAATAATGATTGGATGGAAAGACTTTGACTATGTGGGGCTACTAAAAGGATTTTGGATGCAAACTCCGAATAATTTTAAAGAACTTGTAAAGGATTATGATATATACCCACACTTGTCAAAAGTCATTAGTTATGAGCAAGACAACAGTTTTCCAAATGAAGTGATCCTGAAGAACTACAAAGGAAGTGATTTAAATTTTCATCATGTAGGAATTAACTACCGCATATCTAAATTGACTAGCTGCTGTGATATCTCGTCTTTTGAAAACCGTAGGATATAGGTGATTTGATTCCATTTTACGGTTTTATATTTTGGAGTTAAAGCTAGGAACAAAGATATTTACTGAGAAATTATGCTTCAAGAAAGGTAGCTACTAAATTTCTAATTTTTCAAGTATGCAATAAAATGAGAGAAGATATAATTTTTTATAAAACATCAAAAATAAGCTCTCTCATCTTATTTAAGATACGATTTTTTCTTTTCTTCAACTAAGTATTTTTAAAATATAAATAAATTTTCTGATACTGTATTAAGACTCTCCGATGTTGTATTATTTTTAATTTTTGTTTTTTCAAATTGAATTCTGAGAGAAAATTATATAAATTACATTTTCTCAACAAGAGTATCTGATTCCACACAAAAACCCATCACAGTTGACATTACTCTATCAATACATTTTTCAAAGTTAATTAATGTACATTTATGAACATTTGGCTCGGAGCCAAATGAAGTGTACAAATATAATATCCCCACCTGTAGTCAACAGTATCCCTCTTTAGTATTAAACTATATGTTCGTCATAGTTTTTTATTGTTTTTTAATATCTTATAATAGTAAATTAAAGTAAGGTTCTAAGCGATATTCCCCTTTGTACTATTCTGGATATATCTCAATTTCTAGAATATCTCAAACTTTCTAGAATAAATTTATATTCACTTTTTGGCTAAGTTATTTCAATCATTTCATACATTTCAATCATTCCCTTTGAAACAATAACAATTCTAATTTAGGCTTGTGTGACCATATATTAGGTTGGGGGTAAAGGAATCCATTATATTTGCATCAAAATCAAGACTTTATTTAACATGCTTCCGATTATCTTATTTGAAACAATTATGCACCGTTTGTTGTATAATTTGTTGCCATTATAAAGGTAGCTTCGTAATGCCTCTCTCATAGAAGTCTTTGCCCTTATTGGCGAAAACATCTAGTAATCGATTTTCACAATTCTCCCAAGAGTTGATCCCAATTTCTTATCACTCAGAAAATTTTGCAATACCATAGAATGGTGGTAATCGCTTGGTGCCAGGTCCGGACTATATGGTGGATGCATTAAAACTTCCCAACCAAGCTCCCAGAGGTTCTGGCGAGTCACTGCAGAAGTGGGTGATATGTTGTTGTCTTGATGGAACACAACACATCTTCTGTTGGCTGATTCTGGCCATTTCTGGTTAATCGCTAGCTTCAAACGGTCCAGTGGTTGACAGTAGAGATCTGAATTTAGTACTTGGCCATGCGGAAGCAACTCCTAATAAATTACTCCTTTCCAGTAACACCAAATACACTGTAGAAACTTCCTGGCCGATAGTCGTGGTTTGGCCATCGTTTGAGCTGCTTCACCGCACTTTGACCTCGAGCGTTTTCACACAATATTGTAGCACGTGACCCTTTGCTCATCCCCAGTCACCATTCGTTTCAGAAATGGGTTGATTTAATTCAGTTTGGCCAAGACTTCGTAGATGGAAATTCGATCCATCATATTTTTTTTGTTAATTGGTGTGGCACCCAAACATGGAGCTTCTTTTAGAATCCGACTATGCGCAAATGGCTTAAAACTGTTTTATAATCAATCTTTCGCTCTTGGGTGATGCTACGACTACTAACATGCTGGTCAGTTTCATTATTTCTGTGATTTTATCGACAACGGGCCTTTCTGTGCGAGGTGCATCTTTAACATCATAAATACCTGAACGGAATCGACGAAACAAAATTGCACGTAACTAGTTCTTACAGTATCGGCACCATAAACACCAATTGCAGATTTCAGCCACCAGGCTTGTCATTTTCGCTCTTATCGAAGAAAAATTGTAAAAAACTAAACTTCCTCTTTGTTGACTTCCATTTTTAACACCCTGTAACTCACAACTGAATAGAACAAACAACAACAACAAAAAAAGAAAAATAATTCTTTCAGTATGAAATGTCATCTTGACAACGAGCAGAAATTTGAAATTGTTTGATCGATACTTCATGAGATGTCAACACTACAGCCATCTACCGAAAAATGATGGTTATCTTTTTCTCCAACCTAATATAATTTTCATGAGAAAATGAAAGTGTTTTACAAAATAACTCTCATAGAAACTATCCATCCTCATTGCTAGTTTGATTAAGTTCTTCCCACCACGGATCATTTGGGAGAAACATTAAATTTCCTCACTCCGTTAAAGACACTAGCACTGCAGACTTAACATCGCCCTTCAAATCAGTTAAGGATCATCCTATCATTCCATTTTCCAAACTCTGTTGGTTACTTTATTTCACATTTTTCCTTTGGATTTTCTTTTTCAACATTTGAACGATTTCTTTGTTATAAAAGTACGCCGTAGAGTATCGTTTCTCAAACTGGTGGGCACGCCCCCGTTGGGGGGGAGCACTAGCATATTGAAAAGTTTAAAACAAAAGCTTAATTAAACAAAAAATATTTAATTTACTGAAAATAAACAAACAAAATTCATTTTGACATAATAAAATGTAAAATAAACGTTTACACTCGTATAATAGTCTTATAAATGTTTCAGTACTGCGCAATGTATTTTATATTTAATTTAATAATACTAAGTTAGGAGCAATTTTATTAATTATCGGTAACCCCAAGGACTTCCCATATATAAACTTTTTTGCAAAAACCACACACATAACACTTATCTTGATAATTTGTACGATTTAATATTAATTCCGAAACTGCCGATTAACAGTAATTTGATTCGCTCCCCAATGTCACCGTTTTCCACGTAGGTGCGCGTATGTGATGTATTGGGGGATGAAAACGAATAAACATAAATAAAACCATGTCTGGAATAAGTAAAATCTTCGCACATTGTCAAGGTCCTTTTGTTGTATTCCAAAGCATTCGGAATAACTTTCTGGATAGCAATACACAGAGAAGATCGTAGTTTGGAACACACAATATATATATATACGTCCGAGGCATTTAACGCTTTGGCTTAGTGAGTCGTTAATATACGCCGGTGGCACTTAAAAGGTTAAAGTCGATTGCAGATTCAGCGTAAAGGTATAATATTATTAAATTCAATCCATTGTTATTGTTGCGAAAAGAGTGCAAAATCCATCTGTCCTTCTCCTCCAATCAAAGAGCAGCACCTCACTGCTGAATGCTCTGTCTTGTCGCGTTTTTACTTGTCTGTTCTTGTACTGTGATCGTGTTATGTCATGTGTTTGTGCTCGTGATAATTAAATGCTTTCATGTGTCTCTTTGCGTCCATACTCTTTTTTGGTAAATTGTTAAACAGACGTTCAAACGACATCGGGTAGATGTCAACCCATTAGTTTTAATTTTAAAGCGAATTTTCGGATTAGGTTTCGTTACATATTTTTGGTGTTTGAACGTGGGCCGTGGACGTTGCTAGCTAATTTGAGTCCAAAATGAAAGTGACACCACTAAAAGCACAAAGAAAGGCATTTCGAACATCGTTCACGTGTTCGGTGAAACAAATCGACTACTAGTTCGATAAAGAAAATCCGGACTCAAAACAACTTTTATTTTGAAGGTGCAGTTGAATGACATATTTCAGCGTCTGAAAAAGTGCCAGGATGAAATGAATGATCTGATATTTAAAGATGAAAATGCTGAACAGTTGTTTGAAACTGATTTTTTTGAGCGCAGAAAAATACCGACATCGCTTTACAGAACTGTGTGCTAAAATTGATCAACTGGCAACGAGAGAAAGAGACGTCAGAAATTGTAACTTCACAACGCAAATTTAAACTTCCGAAAATAGAGTTGAAAAGTTTAGTGGAGATGCCAAAGAAAATTTGACTTTCTGGACACAGTTTTGTAAGATTGACGATGATAGTTCTATTCCACCCGAGGACAAATTTCATTATTTGCTGCAAGCATTTGTCCCAAAATCGAAAACTGCCCGAGTGGTTGCGAGTTTTCTGGCCTCAGCGGATAACTACCCGAAATCCATTGCACAGCTCAAAGACAGCTTTGAACGAGATCTGTTAGTTCATATTTACGTGCGGGATTTGTTATCCATGGTTATGAAAAATGCTGTTTCTGGCCTTGCGACGACGGATCTTCCTTCCTTTACGATGAGTTGGAGTCCAAAATTAGAAATATGGAGATTTCCTGAGCCCACTCGTGGAGTTCTGTCTGCCGGAAGAAATTCTCATCGCCTGGGAAATATTGAGGAATTTAAACGAGACAACTGACGGAAAACGTTCCATTTAACAATTACTTAGTTTCCTTAACAAAGAATTGCGCGGAGAATAATTAATCGAACTTGCCCGATCCGGATTTGGTTCTGGTTCCCCAAGAAAACTGGATACTTGGCCAAAATCTATTCCAGATTACGTTACGGAACTGCTTCGATGTTGGTAAATACTTCTGATAGAGAAGGCCCGGGTAAGAAAAACTTATTTTGTATTTTTGCAATAAAAAACATGCTTCCAAGGACTGTTTTGAAGCTAGAACTATATTATTAGAAGAAAAGAGAACATGTTATTAAATAAAAAAGCCTGTTTTAATATTGGTCATTTTTCAAAATTCTGTAAAATGAAGAATCGATGTGTATATTGTAAGAAACCTCATCATTTTTTAATGTGTACTAAACATAAAGAAAGTAGTGTTAAAAGCAAATCTACTGTAATAGAAACTATTTCATTGTCAAATAACTGTAATGTAGATACTGTATATTTAATGTCTTTATTTGTGAAAATACAAGTGAACAGTAAATCAATTGTGCTTAGAGCCTTGACTGATAGCAAATCTCAGTATTCTTATATGTCTATAAACAAGCAATAGAAAACTTTGGCATTAAACAAAATAAGAAAATAAAAATGTAACATATGTTATTCGGATGAAAGAAAACGAACTCTAGATTTCATGATGAGTCTAAATTAAAAGTTTCAACTCTAGATGATTAATTTTCTTTTTCTAAAAAATTCTAGTTAGAAATTAAGATTTGTGGCAGTTTGCCAACATTAACTGATCCTAACATTATATACCAACTAAAGCAAAAGGGAATTATTTTAGCTGACATGAAAAATAGCGATTGCAAAATCAACATATTACTGTCTGCAGATGTAATCGGAAAATTGTTTATGAATGAATCTACCCACTCAGACTCCGGATTGCCTATAATTAATACGCGGTTAGGATATGTAGTAACCGGGAGAAAGAGAAACTACAGTGGTACCTCGACATACGAGTGCCCCAACATACGAGTTTTTCGAGATACGAGCCGACGAGCAAGTGATTTTTGCTTTTAGTTACGAGCGAAATTCGAGATACGAGTCCGGTTCGGTTCGGTAGTAACACGCAGTCGCGCCATCACGATCAGTTAGCAGCGTGCTTCCGCTGTGATAAGTTGTGTAGTTGTGTTTGCGTTTTGTGTTGCGTTTACATTTACAGTTGTAGTTCATTTATTTTTATAACCATGGATCGGAAGAAAGTTTGTAAAAAGTCAAGTGCTAAGAAAAAGATTATGAGTATTGAATTAAAACGTGAAATTATAGAAAAACATGAGCAAGGTGTTCGAGTTGTTGACTTGTCGAGGCAGTATGGCCGTAGTACGTCCATGATATGTTCTGTGCTTAAACGGAAGGAGTCGATAAAGAGTGTAACGCCGGCTAAGGGCCTTACGATAATTTCCAAGCTGCGAACCTCCCTTCATGAAAATATGGAGAAACTGCTGATGGTGTGGGTGACAGAAAAGCAGCTCCAAGGAGATACCTTGACGCTTTTGTGCAATAAATATTTGATATTTATAAATACGTTTTTATTATTCAAAACCACGTAACAAAAATAACTGGGGTGACATTTTGGAGGTTGGAACGGATTAATGGTAGTTCAATTGTTTTGTATGGGGAAATTTGCTTCCAGATACGAGTAATTCAAGATACGAGCAAGGTTGCGGAACGAATTAAACTCGTATGTCGAGGTACCACTGTATCTGAAGGCTTTCATATAAACTACGATATGACCTTAAGTGCTCTTTCTTTGTATGTTAAAAATGTTTCGGTAAGCGAATTATGGGATCTTGAGACCATTGGAATTAATGATCCAATTCAGAAAATAAATAAAAGTAAAGAGCAGTTGAAAGGCTTAGAGTATTTTCAAAACAATATGAAAGTTTTGTCGGATGGCAGATACGAAATTAGTTTACCTTTTTGAGAAAACACGAGTGAATTGCTTTCTAATAAAGAGTTGACCTTGAAGAGGAATAAACGGATGCACTAAGCAAATGGGTCTACTCCATGATCACCAAGTAGCTTTTGATGAGTGGGAGGATTTAAAAATAATAGAAAAGGCTGAAAGTAAAATTGGAAGTTCTTATTTTTTGCCACATCGACCAGTGGTTAAAAATGATAACATTAATACAAAAATTAGACCAGTTTTTGATGCGTCGGCTCGAGAAAGCGGGAAAAGTTTGAACCAATTACTGTATACAGGTCCAAATTTACTTGTACAAATACGGGATATTTAAGATAGATTTACAAGTTGCTGCCACGGGGTGTATAGCTCAGTGGTAGAGCATTCGACTACAGATTGAGAGGTCCCCGTTCAAACCTGGATGCTCCTTTCTTCAGGTAAGTGAAGAGAAATATTTTTTTGAGAAGTTGGAAGGCGGGAATGATCTGTCCCATTCTGCATATTTCTAATCAAAGCATTTTCGTATCTGTCCCTACGGAACACAAAGCAAAGGTTCGCTGACGCGGGTGTATAGCTCAGTGGTAGAGCATTCGGCTGCAGACTGGGAGGTCCTCGGTTCAAACCCGGGTGTCCAACTTTTCGAAGAATTGAAGAGAAATATTTTTCTGAGAATTTCGACGGGGCGGGAATGATTTGTCCCGTTCTGTATATTTCTTGACAAAGGATTTTCGCATCCGTGATGGTGTGCGTCACATCCGCGACGGGGTGCTCGCGCATTGTGAAAATTTACCCTCATCCTATTACTCTAATGCCCCAAAAGAAGTATAACTTCAAAAAAAAAAAAAAGACACCTCTTTTTTTGTGTGTGTGTGATTTTAAGTACTTTTTCGCAAAAAAAATGTCCATCTTGGAAATCAGATCAAAATATCAGCTGAAAACGCAATTTCTGCTTTAAAACTATTCGCCTACAACGTTAAAATAATTATCATAGAAACTGTGCTGCCACATATCCTGGAAGACTGGAATTAAAATACTTTTTTCTGCTAAGTACCTGTTAGAGTATTCTAAAAATAGCTTATTCGATTTAATATTTCAAGTGAGTTTACTTATAAGTACTCTCGGTAAACAAAGGATTAAATGTCCTTTTGACACGTGTTATAGAGCTACTCTTACTTTAAAGGTTTACATTTCTAAGTATAGTGTTTAAAACTTAAGAAAACACATGTGAATTCAATTAAAATTTAATTAATACATACGATAACGGCAGTCATACAACACAACGGTGGCAACACGAATGGAAACATAAAGGTACTAGCTGGTATACTTCACACGGTAGATATGAGAAATAAAACAATAGAGAGAGAGAGATTGGAGGAAAGAGAAACCTCTTTAGTAGCGGATCACTATTCCAAGAAAGGAACATACCTGCGAAATTTAAAGGTTTAGTTAAAGGTCTGTAGGTTTAATTATTCAAAAACGGGATTATTTTTTCTTTTTTCGGCTCTTAAAGCCTCGCAACCAATTTTAGTGGTCGATTTTAATGAAAGCATTTATTAGCGCTTCTCTACTCTATGAAAGGAATATGCTTGCCAAATTTCAAGACTTTATGCGTATAATGGTTTAAAAATAGAATTACATATCTATAACGCCCCTTAATCTTCTAAACCGCCACTTGGGGAAAGATTTTTACTAAACCCTTTTTATAGTCTATATCTAATCCATGAAAGGAGTTGGCTCACCAAATTTCAAAGTTGTTCATCTATTATTTTAAAAATGGAAATAATTACCTATTTCATTCTTTAATCCGCCGCTCACCCCTAGGAGTTAATTTTCGCCAAATCCGTTCTTAGCGGAACTCTCCTCCATAAAAGGAATATGCCTACCAAATTTAAAATCTGCAGGTTTAACAGTTTCGGAACTATAGTGATGACTGAGTGAGTCACTTTTCCCTTTGAACAAATAAATACAATCTAGAAGAATTGCTCTAAATCATCATGCAAATAAAGATTCAGGTCCTTTCATGGAAGAAGCCCTAAGAAAGGAGGCCCTGACCACCCTAGGGTATTCTCCCTCTAAATTGGGGTGAAAATGAGCTAAATCGTTATGTCACCTGTATGGGGCTGAAAGCTACGGCTAACGACAGGCGTCACTTAGCCCTTTACCATGATGAATTTCGTGGGCCTTGATCTGGCATTTGCTGATCAGGTGTTATTAGTAACAAAAACAACAGATTCACACATCTTTCACACATTTTCCATTAATTTATGATGTATATATATATTAATTTATGATGCTCCTTTAGCATATATATTGTAAAATTTTTTTGGATATTGCTATGTTTAGGTTGTTTATTTTCTGCATTTAGAAAAATATGTTAAGTTCAAGAAAAGAATCTTACGCCAGTATGGATTATCGTTGGAATACCAAAATAGATTCATTGAACAATGTGTACATAACTCTAAAGGATTTGTAATTGTATAGAAGAATTTATTGCAGCTTTTCTGCAATCTGTGAGGCCCTTCAAGGGGGATGGAAGCATATCGATGAGTCGAAAACAAAATATTATTTTAAAGATTTATTAATTTATTGAAAGTAAGCAAACAAAATAATTTTAACGTATTTAAAAAAGTAACACGCAGATTTACTTTGATATAATAAACTTATAAATATATCTGTACCGTACAATGTATTTTCTAATTAATTTAACAATACTAAATTAACTTGTTAAATAATGACCAGTGTACCTATGGCATTGTTTCTCAAACTGTGGGGCCCGCCAAACTATGGAGGAGTAATAACCCTACAAGGGGGCGAATATATCAAAAAGTCGAAAACAAATATTATTTAAAAAAAATATATTAATTTACTGAAAGGAAGCAAAAAAATAAACAAATACATACATTCTGACATAATAAAAAAATAAAATGCATATTTACACTGATATAATACACGTATAAATGTGTAAGTACTGAACCATATATTTCAAATTAATTTAACGGTATTTAGACAAGAACATTTTAAATAATTATCAGTGATTCCTTGGGCACGTCATAAATTTTTGTACAAATTTAATACTTATTGTGATAATTTATTCGGTTTATAATTATAAGATCTGTATTGTGTAGATTTACATCAAAGTGTATTATTATTGAATTCAATACATTATATATTATTGTATGTAAGGGGGCGCGATGGAACTTATGATTGATGAAATTTGGGTCGCGAGTATAGAAAGTTTGAGAAACACTGCCCTATGGGCTTGAAATAAATGAAATTATATACCAAAATTTACACTTACCTTAATAACTTTTATGGTTTAGAATTAATCCCTTAACTGACGATTTAAAGTTACGCTACGGGACTCTTGGGTAGCGCCCCTGATGTTATGCGATTCGCTCCCCAATGCTACTGTTTTCCAATTAGGTGCACGAATGTAATGTATTGGTGTGGAGAATTGAAGGAATAAATAAGTAAATCCCTTTCAAGATCTTTTTATTACATTCCAAAGCCCTCGAAATACTTTTATGGATAGCAGTGCACAGAAAAGATCGTACGTCGCAAAGACGTATATATGCGTTTGAGGCAATTAACGCTTTAACTCAGTGAGATGTTTATATAAGCCGGTGGAACTTAGGAGGTCAAAATCGTATTGCAGCTTTAGTGTCGGAGCATAGTATCATAAAACTCAATGCATTATTATTAAATGGTGGGAAGGGGGGAGCGATGGAAATTATGATTGAATATTGGGTCTCAAATATTGTGAAAGATTTAGAAGCACTGATTTCAGGGCCAGCGCTAGCAGTTTCGCCACCCAGGAAAGAAGTAAAACGCCGCCCTTTTATAACAAGAATTATAAGAAAAAACCTAAACCAGGGGTCGGCAACCTTTGAGTAGGAAGAGCCAAAAATTACAATTTACAAAATTTCAAAGCTTTTAAAGAGCCACACACACTTGCTTTTTAACTCTATAAATTTTCCACTCCACAAAGTTTTATTTTTTAAATCGATCAATTGTATTTCTGGAGATGCAGTATCAATTCGTTACTATTTTTGTTGAGAGGATGTACTATTTATTGCTAGAGTGATTTTGAATTTGTCAGCAAATTCTTTAATATTTTTTTATAAGTGTACTGAAGTAATTCGTGTCAACAGTTGCACTGGTTTTATCGCGATATTACTTTAGAAATTGAAAATGAAAGAATTTACCACTCAGAATATGTTCTGCAAAAAGAATTAATTTTCTTCTTCGAAACAAACCAATTATTCTACCAAAATATAGGCTGGGTTTTCCTTTCCTTGCAGTTTTAGATTCAGCTCATTTAATTTCGCTGTGATATCCACCATAAAGTAAAATTTTTGCAACCGTTTGTCGTTCTTTAATTCAGAGGGATTAATACCGTTTTTTATTGAGGAATGTATTTATTTCATTCAAGCACAAAACAAAACGCACTTTATTGTAAAGAAGGAGGTCGGAATACTGATTCTGCATTTCGTTTAAGAATTCCTTAAACTGATGATCTTAAGTGTTTTTGACAAAACTCTGTTAACAATCTTGATTACCAAATTCATGACCTCAACTATTTCAGCCAGAAATGTTTGAGCACAAAGCGCTTCTTGGGGCTGTGACGTCTTCGATTGGGGTGAACCTCACCCATCTATTCATCTGAAGTTTTATGGCCCCAAACAGACGTTGGGTGACAAGAGCAGGTGGCCCTGGGGTCATTGTTTGTTGTCTGGCCTCGGACAAGCGCAGACAACGGGTGTGGAATTTACAATGGCTAAAGAATGCCGGTGACAATAGGTTGACGTATATGCGAAGCCTGTATGAAAGTCGGTGCCTAGAGAATAGGGCTATGAGGCCCAGGTGGTGAGATGAATGGGAGTTTCAGAAGTTGGATGAGAATTATGGCGACCTTGGATTCCAGACAGACGAGGAATGTGTTTGTGTTTGCCGCGCAAATGGGAGACGAAAGTGGCCCGAGGACGAGGGGAGAACTTTTTTTTGGCCTGCCAATGAGGAAGATGAAGGGCGTGTGGTGGACCCGCCCCTGGTGTTTAAAAGGGGTTAATTTTGAGGAGAAAGGAAACGGAGAGGAAAAAACTTGGACGGAGCCCTGGATGGAAACAGAGACATGGAGCCCTGGATGGAAAAACTGGAGAGGAGCCCGGAAAGGAAAGGGATTGTCGAGTGCCTTTCGGAATAAGGATTGAACTCCCGAGAAATAGACGGTCTGCCCGGCTTGGCATATTTATTGGACTTTTTAGTAACATATGAAGCTATTAAATACTGTTTTAATTTTAAAAAGAGGCCGTGACAAATTTTCTTGAGTGCTAACTACTCACGACGTTACAGTGTATTATTTAGTGAAACGAAAGAATTTAGTGGGTTTATTTTGCTCTGAAGAACCGTTGTTGCCCCTTTCTTTTTTCCTGTCATATTCTGGCTCCATCAATTGCTATTTTAAATGATTTTATTTACTTATTTGTCTTCATGGCATTTTTTCACGGCATTCCCTATATCTTCCCCTCTAGTTTGTCCCGAAAGTGGTAGCATTCCGCAGGTTACCGACCCCTGACCTATACATGTGATCTAACGCTAAATATCATTAAACTTATCTATTTATGCGCCTTTTTCAAATCACGGATATCTTAATTTTTCGCACAAATATTACCAATCTGCGCTTTTGATTCATGTTTTTTTAAAATGTATCTCCCCCCACACACGAGAATTATATTTATACTACTGAAGTAGAACACGAAATCGGTCTTTTTTTCTTTAAGATTAATGGAACAAACTTTCATTTCAAAAGGAATCAAATTGCAAATTTCTAAATAGTATAATCAAGCAAACGAATTTTCTTTTATATATATATATATTAAAAAGGACGAGTATAATGTATAAATGATATCCAGAAATCAAATTTTATTTTCGTGGCACTATATTTAAGTACGGATATATATTCGCGTGAGATATATTAAAATTACCTTCAATATAAGACTAATGGTCTAAATTCATGTGATGTCATAGTCACATGACAATGACAAACACGTGTTTCCAGCCAATTATTTCATAAATTCACGTGACGTCATAATCATACGACAAATGTAATCATGCGTTTCCTGTTAATCAGCTCATGAATTTCGTTATTGCCAAATTTTGCAGAAACTTATTTTTTTCAAAAAAGAAAACATTTATCAACAATAATAACGCGTATAAGTAAACAAAATACACTTAACCAGGAAGTGCATTCGCCTACCCAGCACCTAAAAAATTTCAATGCTCCTTCCAAACCTTTTTTTGGAAAATGGACGATTCCTCGTGCAACTGACTTTAACGTCGTAACCTTGAAGGGGGGATTGCCTGTGGGTGAATTCTAAAAATAGATCGTTAGATAAACACTTTCTCATGTGACTCATACCCTACAAATGCATTTCTGTTGAAATTCTGAATTCAGAGCATGGTTAAAAACCAGGGGTGGTCAACCTTTTTAGAAATAGTGCCTCTTACAGGTAAAAAATAATTTATCATGCCACTTCCAATTTTTCGAACAACTGAAGAAGAGAAAAAAATGTTGATTATAGGCTATTTACAACCCTTACTCAAGGAGCACATTTTCAATGCGTAGTGGAAATTTAAAAACAATTAAGTAAATGTAACCAAAGCAAAAACTTAAATTTTATTGTTTATCAGTTTAGTTAATTTTGAAGGATATTTTATTTTGTTATACGTTCACACGTATTTGTTGATGTAAGTTTACAACACTATCTGACAGCCAAATCGTGCAAATTTGAAAAATTGCTTTTTTATACATATTTCCAAAATTCAACATAATTCCTTATATTTGCTTTTCAGTTAAGTATGGCAAAAGTTTGCACAAAAGTTGAAAAACAATTAATGAAAAAATCTACATTTTTTTATCATCGTGTGAATCATCAAACCTACCACTGAAAGAATCCTGAAAAAATGGGTTTTAAATTTTTAAATCTATCAAACCTCGGAGCACTATTAACTTAGGTAGATAGTTCCTGAATCAATGTCAATTATGTTTTAATCCCCCAAAAAAAAATCTAGACAAAAAAAAAGTTCGTCCACAAAAGAAGGCATATTACCAACTAGGTTAGTAAAAATAAACCTTTTCTCTGTAATCTTAAATTTAAATTATTTTAATGTCCCATAATATCGGTAAGAAAAGCTAAATCACATTGCCTGCCTTCATTCTAGAATAGCAAGTACTCACTGGGCAGTCCAGTGTGTTTTCTTAAAGATATTTTAAAATACGTTCCCTAAAATTCTAGAATCTCGCGAGTGAAAAAATCTTTGGAAAGTCAACTTGCACAACAATGCAGGTGCATTCACGATAAATTTCTATTTTATAACTCATTTAAGTTTATTTAAACTAAATTTTGAAGGGTTTTTTTTTTGTCCAAAACAACCACATTTCTATAAAATTGTAAAAAAATTATTTATTATTATCTTTAAAATTTTTTAAAATTTTTTTATCCAGTCTTTGCGGGTTGCCCACCCCTGGTTTAAGTTCTTTATTTCGATATGGTATGTTATCGTAGTTATTTAATCAATAGAAAAACAAAGGTTCTATTGTATAAAAGACTTTTAAGATCACTATTAACATATGCATGTGACACTTGGCCCATGTCTCGAACATATGATAACATGGTAAGTAATACGAAAGGAAGATTGTAAGATTTATCTTTGGAGGAATTCAAGAAATGGAACGCGGTTAAAAATA
This sequence comes from Trichonephila inaurata madagascariensis, assembly GCA_019973955.1. Classification (NCBI taxonomy): domain Eukaryota; kingdom Metazoa; phylum Arthropoda; class Arachnida; order Araneae; family Nephilidae; genus Trichonephila; species Trichonephila inaurata. Next base: position 25,605 of record BMAV01005572.1, on the reverse strand, counting down.
ACAAATTTAGAGCTCTATCATTCATATAAAGAATCTTACATCGTTAACTTCATCAAAATACCACGAAATAAATGGGCAGGTCACGTTATAAGAATGAACGAAGACCGCAAAACTGAAAAGGTCTTCAATGCCCAACCAATTGGTACACGAAGAAAGGGCAGGCCAAATCTCAGATCGATTGATGGCCTAGAAAAAGATCTCCTAGTTTCGGGAACTAGAAAGTTTAGAACACTAGCAGGAAGAAGGCTAGCCTCGAAAAGTCTTTTTGAGAAGGCCAATCCCCATCTTTGGCTGTTGTGCCACTGAGGAAGGAAGGATGTTATCGTAGTTACATTAAAGGAGTACGATATTTGAGAGATTTGTTAGATAAAGTACTTTGTACAAAAAAGAGCTTCTGCTTTAATGATAAAGGATACAAAATCAACCATGTTTCCTCTATTGAAATGGACTCAGATTTAGAAGCGGAAATGGAGGGCGCTGTTGAAAATAACTGCTTTATAGAGAGAGACAAAATAAATTGTTTGGAAAAAAGAAAAATTGAACTTTTGAAAAATAAAACAACGATATACTGTTAGAACCATGACAAAAGAAAAAAGAAAACCACAGCATTTTTAATTCAAAGAACTTAAGAATGTACTCCTTTTTGGTTCGTTTCCAAAAAAACACATTTGTTTCTCATACACCGAAAAAAATTAGGAACGCTCATCTGCTTTTAATAATGCATAATGATGATGAAATAGATCTACCTACAGATGACTTTAAAAACCTGAAATAATAATTTTTTATTATTTGATTAAAGAAGCAGTTGACGCTGTTGATGAAATGGCCGCGGCATATACAATGGCTAAAAAGTGTTATCATTGGTCTTTGGCAGTATTTTTTTAATCCCTACTATTATCTCACTCTGTCTCTCTCTATATGTTTATTTATATATTTATCTTGTTCGAATTTTCATTCGTTAATAAAATACTTTTTTTTCTTCCAGTCAAATTGAAATAAATTGTTTTAAACTTATAGTGGATGACATCTGATATTAATAGAGTTTTTGAAATATTAATTAAATTTAATTAAATTAAGTATCGCTTTTTGACGCCAACTTAGATTCGTCTCTATTGTTTAAACAATGCAACTGCTAAAACAAAACAAAAGTTGGCTTCGAAAACCTATTTCTCGCCCTAACCGGGTGTAAATTGTTACAACACACACACACAATGCAGACAAATCATGCTCTTTTTTTCAACTTCTACTATTAGTTCACTCTCCTTATATATATCCTTTTTCAATCGTTAACTACTTTCTATTCATCCATTCAAAGTAGAAATTGACTTTATTATTATTGTTTTTTATCTTACTTGTTCTATTTTTGTTGAATGTTGCTGCGATAAATGCACAAATTATTTTGCTAAGCACTCAAAAACCATCTACTCAATATCGAAACAAGCACACATTTTATTTTTCAACTTACGGAACACACTATATAAATAAATGTTGGAGCTAGGGCTTCTTTTCCGGGAAACCTTTTTCCAGAGAAATCACAGGATTTTAATACTTTTTGTATTCCTGGGATACTTCGTTTCCTGGAGTTTCACGGAACTGAAATAATTGGATGCAGCTTATTTTGACTGGACTGCGAATTTCGACCTTCAATGTAAATTTTAACTGACTGCACTGCGTTTTGAGATCGTTTATCCGGAATTTCTTGGAAAGAGAAATGTCCCCCATCAGTGGAATAAAAGGGCAATAAGCAGTGGCGCATACAAGGGGGGAGATCCTAGAGGTTTGGACACCCCCCAAACCCCTTGATTTTTTCCGATAGATTATAATTCTAAGTATATAGAACGTAAAACATAATTAAATATTTGTTATTAATGTGTGATTGATTTCATTAATTAATGCTAATGATTTATTCTATAATTAATATTTTGCTGTTTTTTGTTCCTAAAAATTGACAAAATTAAAAGGAGCGTGATACAAGAATGGTGGACTTTCGACCTTGGACCTTCCCCCTCCCTCTTGAAAAATTCCTGTGTGCGCTACGGACAATAAGATAAACAGGTGTAGCTTTGGGGAATTTTGCAGCTTGTCCTTGGGAAGAGTCTTATTTTCTGATCATTTCCTGTCTGTTTGGAGAACGTCGCTTCGCTAACCAAAAGTATTTAGTTTTTAAAGAGGAGGCTACCAGTACGACTATTTAATATCTTGATTTACGCTTATAATGGAAATACTTACATTTCAGGCTGTTAATTATTTAACTTGTAATTTAAAATTTTTTTTTCAGGTACTTGTCTCTATTAAAACTATTTAATTGAATCTGCAATTTAAAGGAGAGGACGAACCTCAAAACCCTTAAAGAAGAATATTTTTAAAAAAATCTCACAACTCTTCATATTTGTCGTTTTTCTTAACCAAACTTTTGTGTGAGATTCTTATTTTAATATTTGGTTATTTTTACGCGTAACAAAAATACAGCAATTTCGTGCACAAGAAATATCAGTTACACAAATAAAATCACTTAAATACAAGGATTTATATTTTTAGCGCGCGTGATCGTTACTTCAGCAGCAAATAAATCTTGAAGTTTTTATATATATTAATATTTATCTCTTAGTAGCAACATAAAAAAAAATGATTGTTCCAGGATTGATTGAAAAATGGTCAAAAATCGATCATCAAATGTGAAATTGAGCGAGTATTTGGAAACAATTCCTCAGGCATCAGCTAAAATTGAGAGCATTTTCCACAGCAGGGTTATTCATAATACTTGTAAAGCTGAGGACTAGGCTGAGGAATAAAAGCGTAGATTGTTTATATTTTTTCATATCACACTCTAAAAAGGAATAAATAACTCTTTTTTTATAATATTTAGATGAATATATAAATGAGCATAAATTTTGGAATTCATATGTATCTTTATTTTATATAATTATTACAGATATCAATTAAATATAACTAACTCCCTTATTGAAATTTTTTTTTCAAAATTTAATGTTTTCCCGGGGAATGACATTAGACACAAGTTTTCCCCGGAAATGGGAAAAGTAGGGAAATCAAAAAACCCTATTTGGGAGCTAGCAAGCAGTGCTTCTAAAAAATTTTAAAAAAGAATAATTATTTCCCAGGAAAACAATGGACCGCCATTAAAGAAGGCAAAAAGAGTGCATAAGACATGTACCAGATGCCCTCATAAAAAAACTAAATTTAGTGTGAAAAGTACGATAAACAAAAGATGAATGCAGCACACGGAAAAGCATTTTTAGAAAATGTGCAAATTTAGATGTTAGTTTTTTAAAAATATATCTTCCTTTTTGTAACCCCTTTTTCCCCCCCTTCTTCTCTGCACCCCGGTACTAAACCCTTTATTTCCTTGAGCCCTATACATATGTCAGCTATTTCAGGGAGGCCCATACATATGTTAGTTATTTCACGGGGTTGCAAGAAGAGGATAAATGAGAAGGGGGGGGAAAATTTTTAAGACTAAATAACATTGGCAATTTAAATTGGGGAAAAATTAAATATAAAAATATTATAACTTTTTTTCCTTCTTTTTATTACTATATATATATATATTTTCCACTAACACAAAAATTAAAAACATTTAAGAAACCTTTCACAATTTCTGCACCCAGTAAACGGTTTCATATGATTCCCAAATTTAAAAATAAACATATTTCATAGTGTGACGAAGCATATTCTTTTTCCCTATTTTCCAATAGACCCCTTTTCCCGGAAAGAAGCTGCAAAAATTTGGGGGAATTTTAATTCCCGGGGAAGGGAATTTCGTAGCGGGGTGGTCAGTTTCGGCCCCCCGGGCCAGCTGCCCGGGGTTTTGTAAAAAAGGGAGGCGCCTTATCATTGTGTTTCTTTTTTCCCAGAACTCGGGACGCCCCCCCCGCGTGGGAGCCAACTGTACACCCAGTCTTGGCGTCTCTTTGGGACTAGCGGAAAGGGCGACCAAATTTTCCAGTTAGAGATGTATGACATCAAGGGGGGGGAACCGGAAGGCGGCAGCGGGCCCGGGGGACTAAAACCGCAAAGATGATCGGTGGCGGACTAGGAGAAAGAGATGATGAAAAAAGGGCGAGAGGGCCCGGGAGGGGGAAAAAAAAAGACTGTATCTTTGGAAGGGGGGAGCGGTTCCCGCCCCTAAAGCGATGGGAAGAGGATAACGGAGCCCAAAAAATTACAAGGGTTCTACTGGTTTAAAAGATCGAAAAACGGGGGGAGAAAAGTAGGGAAAGAGACTCGAAGTGTTTCGGGCCGAGCCCGCGAAACAGCGGTCTCCTTTTTTGGGAAAAATCCGGAACGGAAGAGGGGTGCAAAAAAGACTCTAAATTGATATTGAACTTTAATTAGAATACAACTTTTTTTTTTTTTGATGAATTTCATGTTGAAATAAAAATTTAAAAAAAAAGAGCTGAGTAAAGTCTTACAGTTATACTATTTATATACCTGGTGGAGGGTTGCTTTTAAATGGAAAAAAATGCGGGAATTTTTACGCCTGAATAGAAAAAAGGTTAATTTCCCCGAATCGAGGGGACAGACCCCTTTTTGTGTGTGTGCGGATATACGAGAAAAAAACTGTCCATCAAGAGTGTGGACTGTTTATACCAGTGGAATTAAAAGTTCGTGGAAGGAAAAAAAGGGGTGTGGTTCACGTAGTGCTTCAAACGCCCAAAAAAAGGAAGGCGCAGCACCCCATTGGGGCTAGGGGTAAGTCATTTTTTTTTGAGATTATGCTGGGAGCAGAGTAGAAAATTTATTTATTTTTTAGATAGTTTTTTTTGGAAATCTAAGTAAATTTTTTGTGCTCGCGCTAATGAATTTTTTTTTACGAGTCAAAAAAAGAGTTGTTTTAGTGGGGAAAGTGGTTTTTTTTCTATTATGTTAATTTGTGTACGGGCCCAGAATCATGTTGTTTTTTTTATTTTATGACATTGATAGAGGCGTAGGTTGTAGTGAAAAAGAACTTATTCCCAAATTTTTTGCATAGTTCTTTACGGTTTTTGGGCAATACCAATAGGATTGTATTTTTTTGGGGGTAAAAATGAAAATTTTTCATTTTTGTAGCACTCTTTTTTTTAGTTGTTTATTGTGTATTTTGCATAGTTACTTGGGGGTTTTAGTTGTACTAATAGGGGTTGTTTTGTTTGGGTAAAATATGCGTGTTCTCTTCAATTTATTGTAGTACCTTGTTTAGTTGTTTATTATTGCATGATGTTTCCCCTTTTAAAAATTAAGAAAAAAGGGGACTTGTTAGGGTAACAAAGGGGAAATTTGGCGTAAAATCAACGGTGATCTAAGAAAAGTAGAAATTAAGGATAGAGTTTTACGAAATGAGAATAACCCTTTAGAAACGATTGAAGCGGTGGGTGGAGGGGGTTTTTTGAAAAAAAATGAAAGGGAGGAAAAAGAACGGGGGAAAAACTAATCAGGACCCGAGAGTTTGAGGAGCGTAAGCAAAATGAGAGAAATTGGAGTTAAAAACGACCGAGAGGGTAAACTCAGAAATAAGTTGAAAGAACAAGTGTTCAATTTTGAATGCAGGTGATAAAAGGAACAATCTTACAAATGTCTGTTATTTTACGGGGAAAAAAATACCGCGGTATTCGGGAACCGGTTAGCAAGTGTAAGTCGTCAATTAACGCGTTAGTTAATGAAAAAAGGGAGGACCCCCCCTCGGGGGTTTTTTAAAAAGGGGAATTGTGACCCCCATGAGATACACGAACATTTTCAACCGGGTTTAAATAATGGGTTAGTAAAAGGGGAAAAAAAAAATGTGTAAGATTGGGGAAGGGAGGGAAAAAGTGGGTATAGAATTAGTGATGGTAAAAGGAAGGGGGGTACCATTCGAGAGAAAAAAAAAAACCCTTTTTTGTTATTATTGCATTGAAGTCGGTCACATAAACCCTCTTGCCTTCTTTTCAAAAAAACCCTTTTGAAACAGTGGCTAGTTTAAAAGGAAACTCCGGGAAAAAGAGGACTCTTTTTTAAAAAATTTTAAAATTAGATTTGAAATAAAAAGACGTAGGCGCCAATGTTTAAAAGATACCAGATCTATCATGGGTTTGTGGAGTAGTTGGATAGACGATAACAATTAATTGGGAGGTATTTTTTGGGGCAAAAACCCATTGGTTGACGTATGCCATTGTCTACCTCTCGCAAGGGTAAAAAATTTAAGACCAAGGGGGGCGGGGTTTACACGGGCCCGCAGTCAAAGCAAACAGCATCCGGGGAACCTTTCTTTTTTGGGAAACTGCACAGCCGATCAATTTAGTCAAGCGGAAAGAGCGTGCTTATAATAAATACGACTGTGACTCAAAACGTTAGTGAGGTAGTTCCTTTCGAGAAGGAAAAAGGGTTTTTTAAATCGGGGGCGACTTTTTTAATTGAAATCCCGGGTCCAGATTTTAACGATAGAAATTCTATCATTGAACCAACGATAGGGTTTCCAGCGTTTGTCGAAAAAAAATGAAGGGGAATCAGGTCAATTAAAGAACTCCGATTTTAGTTCAGAGCGACAGAAGTGCAAAGACCTCAATGTATTTGGGAAAAACCCAAAAATTTGGTTTTGAAGAATGTTGCCCAAAAAAAGGGGAAAGGGAAAAATAAAAGGCATATTGGGAAAGGAAGAAGGGGAAAGAATTCCGAAAAATAGGTGTTCCTTGAAATTACACTAGAATCTAAACCAGTTGAGCCAACCGGGGGGACACATTGGGAAGGGTTCAGGGGGTTTTAAAACTCGCCGAAGGCTTTTTTCGCGGAAAAAAAAACGAATTCTTCAGCATTATTTGCGTTACGCACCGTTTCGCATGTAAACAAAGGTTTTAGCCCCTCTGAATGGGTGATAGCGAGGAAAATTAAGACCCATCAAACCCTAATTTACGAGAAGAGGATTGACGGGAGAAAACTTACCCGGGACAAAGTTTGCCAGAATACGTTCGCGGAATTGATAGGTAGATTGGTTTCGGAACTTATTATTTTCATCCCTGAGTTCTCGAGAAATTTTATTGTACAAATGGAAGAATGTCAACAAAAAAGGAAGTCTTGGTACGATCGGAACTGCGTGGAAAGGAAATTTCTAAAAATCGATCTGGTAATGGTAATGGCCACCTCCCTACGGAATAAAATGGATGGAAATTGCGCTACGGACAATAAGAGAAACAGGTGTAGCTTTGGGGGAATTTTTGCAGCTTGTCCCCTTGGGAAGAGTCTTATTTTCTGATCATTTCCTGTCTCTTTGGAGAACGTCGCTTCGCTAACCAAAAGTATTTAGTTTTTAAAGAGGAGGCTACCAGTACGACTGTTTAATATCTTGATTTACGCTTATAATGGAAATACTTACATTTCAAGCTGTTAATTATTTAACTTGTAATTTAAAATGTTTTTTTCAGGTACTTGTCTCTATTAAAACTATTTAATTGAATCTGCTATTTAAAGGAGAGGACGAACCTCAAAACCCTTAAAGAAGAATATTTTTACAAAAATCTCACAACTCTTCATATTTGTCGTTTTTCTTAACCAAACTTTTGTGTGAGATTCTTATTTTAATATTTGGTTATTTTTACGTAACAAAAATACAGCAATTTAGTGCAGAAGAAATATCAGTTACACAAATAAAATCACTTAAATACAAGAATTTATATTTTTAGCGCGCGTGATCGTTACTTCAGCAGCAAATAAATCTTGAAGTTTTTATATATATTAATATTTATCTCTTAGTAGCAACATAAAAAAAAAATGATTGTTCCAGGATTGATTGAAAAATGGTCAAAAATCCATCATCAAATGTGAAATTGAGCGAGTATTTGGAAACAATTCCTCAGGCATCAGCTAAAATTGAGAGCATTTTCCACAGCAGGGTTATTCATATATTTGTAAGCTGAGATAGGCTGAGGAATAAAAGCGTAGATTGCTTATATTTTTTCATATCACACTCTAAAAAGGAATAAATAACTCTTTTTTATAATATTTAGATGAATATATAAATGAGAATAAATTTTGGAATTCATATGTATCTTTATTTTATATAATTATTACAGATATCAATTAAATATAACTAACTCCCTTATTGAAATTTTTTTTCAAAATTTAATGTATTCCCGGGAATGACATTACGTACACAGGATTTCCCGAAATAGGAAAAGTAGGGAAATCAGAAACCCTAGTTGGAGCTAGCAAGCAGTGCTTCCAAGAAATTTAAAAGAATAATTAGTTCCAGTGAAAACAATGGACCGCCAATAAAGAAGGCTAAAGGAGTGCATAAGACATGTACCAGATGCCCTCATAGAAAAACTAAATTTACGTGTGAAAAGTACGATAAACATAGATGAATGCAGCACACGGTAAGCATTTGTAGAAAATGTGCAAACTAGATGTTAGTATTTTGAAATATATCTTCACTTTTGTGCAATCCCTCTTTCCCCTGCCCCCTTCTTCTCTGCAGCGGTACTCAACCTTATTTCCTGCTGAGCCCTATACATATGTCAGCTATTTCACGCAGGCCGCATACATATGTTAGTTATTTCACGGGGTTGCAAGAAGAGGATAAATGAGAAGAGGGAAGGAATGCCTAAAAGATAACATTGGCAATTTAAATTGTGGAAAATTAATATCAAAATATTATAACTCTTGTTTTCCTTCTTTTATTACTATATATATATATATTGTCACTAACACTAAATTAAAAAAACATTTAAGAAACACTCCTTCACAATTTCTGCATCAGTAAACGGTTTCATATGATTACCAATAATATAACATACTTCATAGTGTGACGAAGCATATCTCTTTCCCCTATTTTCCAATAGATCCCTTGCCGACAGAAGCTGCGAAAATTCCGGAATTTCCCTAATTGCTGGGAAGGAATTTCGTAGCTGGGTGGTCGAGTTTCGGCACCTTTTTGCCCAGCTGACCGACTGTCAAAAGAGGCGCCTTATCATGTGTGTTCATTTTCCCAGAACTCGGTGACGCCGCCGCGTCGGAGAACATACAACTGTACACCCAGTCTTGGCGTCTCTTTGAGACTAGCGGAAACGCGACCGAATTTGGCGCGATAGAGATGTATGACATCAAGGTGGCCGAGACCGGAAGGCGGCAGCAGACCCAGAGGGACTGAGGCCGACAAAGAGATGATCGGTGGCGGACTAGGAGAAAGAGATGATATAAAAAGGGCGAGAGGGTCCGGACGGGAGAAAAAAGACTGTATCTTTGAAGGGAGCGGTTCGGCCGTCCCTTGAGCGATAGGAAGAGCGATAACGAGCCCGCGAAGTACAACGGTCTCCTGGCTTGAAAGATCGAGAAAACGGGAGAGAGTACGGAAGAGACTCGAAGTGTTTACGGACGAGCCCGCGAGGTACAGCGGTCTCCTGGCTTGGAAAATCCAGGAACGGAAGAGAGTGCGAAAGAGACTCTAAATTGATATTGAACTGTAATTAGAATACACCCTTTATTTATTTTTTTGATGAATTTCATGTTGAAATAAAGCGTTAACCAAGAGCTGGAGGAAGTCATTACAGTTATACTATTTATATACCTGGTGGCGCAACGGGTTGCATTTTAAATGGAATAAATGCTGAATTTACGCCCGAATAGTAAAAGGATTAACTTCCGAATCGAGGTGACGGACCTTCGTTTGTGTGTGTGCGCGATATACGAGAGAAAACTGGGCTGTCAAGAGTGTGGACTGTTTATGTACCAGTGAGTTAAAAGTTCGCGGAAGGAAAAGAAGGGTGTGGTTCTACTTTGAGTGCTTCAAACGACCAAAGAAAGTAAAGGTGCAGCACCCCATTGTGCTAGAGGGTAAGTCATTTTTCTTTGAGATTATGCTCGGAGCAGAGTAGAGATTTATTTATTTGTTAGCATAGTATTTTTTGGAAATCTAAGTGAATTTTGTGCTCGCGCTAATGAATTTTGTTTGCCAAGAGTCTAAAAGTGTTGTTTTAGTATGAAAGTGTGCTTTTTTCTATTATGTTAATTTGTGTACGAGTCCAGAATCACAGAATTGTGTTGTGATTTTATGACATTGATAGAGGAACGTACGGTTGTAGTGTAAAGTACTTATTGTCAATTTTTGCATAGTTACTTTACAGTTTTTATGCAATACCAATAGGATTGTATTGTTTTGGGTATAGATGTGATTTTTTCATTTATTTTAGCACTCTTGTTTAGTTGTTTATTGTGTATTATTGCATAGTTACTTCGGGGGTATTTTAGTTGTACTAATAGGATTGTATTGTTTTGGTATATGCGTGTTCTCTTCAATTTATTGTAGTACTCTTGTTTAGTTGTTTATTATTGCATGATGACTTCCCTTTTAATATTAAGAAAAGGTGACTTGTTAGAGGTAGCAAGGGAAATAGGCGTGGAAGTCAACGGTGATCTAAGAAGAGTAGAAATTAAGGATAGAATTTTACGAAATGAGAATAACTATATATAGAAAATCGACGCCAGCGGTGATGAAGGGAGTTTTTAGAAGAAAATGAAAGCGGGAGGAAAAAGAACGGGAAAGACTAATCAGGGCCCGAGAGTCGAGGAGCGTAAGCAAATGAGAGAATTGAGTTAGGAACGACTGAGAGCTAAAAACTCAGAAATAAGTTGAAAGAACAAGAGTTCACAATGTGAATGCAGGTGATAAAAGGAACAATCTTACAAATGTTCGTTATTTGACAGGAAAACGTACTGCGGAATTCAGGGAACTGGTTAGCGCGTAAGCCGTCAATTAACGCGTTAGTTAATGAAAGAGTGGGAGGGACGCCACGTGGTGGGATTTCAAAAGGAGAATTCAGACCCCCTATGAGATACACGGGCATTTTTCAACCGTCTGAAGTAATGGGTTAGTAATAGAAAAAAATAAAATGTGTAAGATTGCGGAAGGAAGAGGAATAAGTGGGTATAGAATTAGTGATGGTAAAAAGGAAGGGGAGATACCATTCGAGAGAAAAAAAACCATTATTTGTTATTATTGCATTGAAGTCGGTCACATAAAACCCACTTGCCCTAAACTTACAAAAAACCATTTTGAAACAGTGGCTAGTTTAAGAGTAAACTCGGAAAATGAGGACTCTTAAAAAATTTAAAGTTAGATTTGAAATAAATGACGTAGAGCGCCAATGTTTAAGAGATACCCAGACCATCATAGATTTGTGTGCGAGGGAAGCGCCGGATAGACGATAACAATTACTCGGAGAGTATTTTGGGTCGTGCCCATTGGCTGACGTATGCCATTGTTCGCCTCGCAAAGGTGTAAATTTAAGACCAAGGGAGGCGAGTTTTACACGAAGGCAGCAGTCAAAGCAAACAGCATCTCGGGCGAACCTTACTTGTTGGGAAACCTAACAACCGATCTAATTGAGTCAAGCGGAAAGAGCGTGCTTATAATAAATACGACTGTGACTCAAAAAGTTAGTGAGGTAGTTCCTTTCGAGAAGGAAAAGGAGTTATGTTTAAACTCAAGGAGCGACTTTTCAATTGAAATCTCGGATCCAGTTTTCAACGATAGAAATTCTATCATTGAACCAACGTAGATAGGGTTTCCAGCGTTTGTCGAAAAAATGAAGAGGAATCAGCTCAATTAAAGAACTCCTGATTTTAGTTCGTTTAGAAGTGCAAAAGACCTCAATGTATTGTGGAAAACCTAAATTAGGCTTAGGACGATCGTTGTCAAAACAAGGGAAGGAAACCAGGAGAGGCATATTGGAACGGAAGAAGGGAACGAATTCCGAAAACTAGGTGTGTGTCCTTGAAATTCACACTAGAACTAACCAGTTGACACCCGGGAGTGACTCATTGGGAAGGGTCTGTGGACTTTAAAACTCGCCTTGAAGGCTTTTTGCGCGGAAAAGTGCTGGGAACGAATTCTCTCAGCATTATTTGCGTTAAGCACCGTTTCGCTTGAAAACAAAAAGTTTTAGCCCCTCTGAATGAGTGGATAAGGGGAGGAAAATTAAGACCCATCAAACCCACTCGGCCGAGAAGAGGATTGACGGGAGAAAACTTGAATTCGACAAAGTTTGCCAGAATACGTTCGCGGAATTGATAGGTAGATTGGTTTCGGAACTTACTATTTTCATCCCTGAGTTCTCGAGAAATTTTATTGTACAAATGGAAGAATGCCAACAAAAAAGGAAGTCTTTGTACGATCGGAACTGCGTGGAAAGGAAATTTCTAAAAGGCGATCTGGTAATGGTAATGGCCACCTCCCTACGGAATAAAATGGATGGAAATTGGATCGGTCAGAAAAGTTTTTAAATAAAATTTTGGAGACCAATCATGTGGTAGATTTACCGGGGAAAAGGATACAATTTATCATGTCAACCCTTATGAAACCATATCATCGGAGTGCGCGCCAGAAGCTGTAAACCTAGTAATAGAAGATGTTTCGATAGATATTGAGAAGGATGCGGAAATACCTTACCCGTTAAAACGTAGCACTACGTTCGATTACGAGGAGGTATGTAAAGAGAGCCATTTATTAGACAAGTTATCCACTGATCAGATTATAGAGTTAAAAAACGTAATAATTAAAAATAGAGAAGTGTTTTCCTCGGACCCAGGGACAACTCATTTAATGAAAATTGATAGCGAGTTAATTTCAGGAAAACCCATTAAAACGAAAACATACCGCATGTCCCCTAGACAACTCAACATCTTAAAAGGTGAAATAAAACGACTTTTGGACTTGGGAGTGATCGAGATAGGTCAATCTGACTTTACGTCAGCTCTCATTCTAGTTGAGAGTCCATATTGGGTTCCCAAGGCCATGTATAAATTATCGCCTCCCTAAATGGATTGAACAATGCGAGTTTTCTTCCCTTTGCCGAACATGAAGAAAATGGTGAAGGCTGGCGCCGCACCCCATATGCGACAGGATTAAGTAGATTAGAGTGATGCCTTTTAGTTTCTTCTTTTAAATTATTCTTCTTTTTCTGTGTGTGTGAATGTATGTCTGTGTTGTATGTAAAAAATGATTAAATCGTTTGTTATTAAATCTTGAGCCTCTTGCAGTGCAAAATAGAAATGGGATAAAAGGGAACAACTGGTAAAACCCCGCGGAGAATTGACAGTGCGTTATTTTAGTTATGTGTATATTTAAGTTAATTGCTCTGCCCGAGGATGGTCTCACTGCATCAGGACCGCTCGCAGAGTTGCCAGTAGTGTGATGGAACTTCCTAGTGTCCCATGAAATGGGCACTTGAATGGGGAGGCAGCTGTGACGAAGCATATCTCTTTCCCCTATTTTCCAATAGATCCCTTGCCGACAGAAGCTGCGAAAATTCCGGAAATTTCCCTAATTGCTGGGAAGGAATTTCGTAGCTGGGTGGTCGAGTTTCGGCACCTTTTTTGCCAAAATGACCGGATTGTTAAAAAGAGGCGCCTTATCATTGTGTGTTCATTTTCCCAGAACTCGGTGACGGCGCCGCGTCTGAGAACATACAACTGTACACCCAGCCTTGGCGTCTGTTTGGGACTAGCGGAAACGAGACCGAATTTGGCGTGGTAGATATGTATGACATCAAGGGGGCCGAGACCGGAAGGCGACAGCAGACCCAGAGGGACTGAGGCCGACAAAGAGATGATCGGTGGCGGACTAGGAGAATGAGATGATATAAAAAGGGCGAGAGGTGTCCGGATGGGAGAAAAAAAGACTGGATCTTTGAAGGGAGCAGTTCGGCCGTCCCTTGAGCGATAACGAGCCCGCGAAGTACAACGGTCTCCTGGCTTGAAAGATCGAGGAAACGGGAGAGAGTACGGAAGAGACTCAGCGATTACGGACAATCCCGCGAGGTAAGAAAGCGGTCTCCTGGCTTGAAAACCAGAACGGAAAGTGCGAAAGGAACTCTAGTTGATATTGAACTGTACTAGGGAATATACACTTTTATTTATTATTTTGATGAATTTCATGTTGAAATAAATAGTTAACCAAGAGCTGAGTGAAGTCATTACAATAGGATGTTTTTGTTATCGCTGTGATATTACAACGGAGGAAGCACACACTTTGTTGCTGTTGCAAAGATTATTCAAAAATATTTATCACCTCTTGAAAGAGATCTTCGAAGAAAAGTGTCATTGAATGATTGATTCATGTTTATCGGTATTTTTAATTACAGCACATTCGTGACAAATGAAACAATTATTGATCCAGGTTTATTTGTCACTACAAAATAGTCAACATCACAATAGTCTTGGAACGATATGTTTTCTTCGAATATTTTTCTCATGCAATATATGAATGACTGTTAAAAATTAGTTCCACTCATAAAATTGTCGCTACTTAATTGTTGACTGATATCACTAACTGCAACCGTTCCAAAAAGAATATCAATTCGCACCGTACTATACAGAACGCAAAAAGCAAAATTGATATATTTTTTTTCTTGACAAAGATTTTCCCCAAAATTTTAATAATTTTAAGCAACTTTCAGAGCAATGGGCCATGAAAGGGCCACTTAAAAAGGCTAATTGGGCCGCAGTTTTAGTATCAATTCTCTAGGGCAATGGTCATCAATTTTTTTTTAATTTTGATTCATGGAACCCTTAGAACAAGAAAGTGTTTCCCTGGAACCCAATTCACATACAAACTTAAACGCGAATACATCTTAAAGTAAAATTTAAAGAAGGTCAACATGTTACAGCTACTTTATGCAAAGGCAATTGAAAAATAAATATTGTACTTATTATTAAAGGAATTTAATGCACAATTTTAATGTAATTTACTCGTTAATAGTATTAATTTGTGATATCCAAAGGCCGCATACTTATGCATATTTAGTAACTGGGATATATGCTGGCAATTTTTTACACAAAATGTCAAACTCTAGATCTATTGAAATTATTTACAGTTGCATTTCATATTCCGTCTTTAGTTAGTTTAAAATTGTGTAATTTATCCTTTCACTTTAAGAATGATTTTTCTCTTATAAATATATTGTACTGAATGGTATCGAAACGTTTAAAGGTGTAGGAGGAATCCTTTGTATTCTACATGAATTTGCAAACTAAAATTTAGGAACTGTCCCAGTTTAACTTAGATTCTAAAATTGAATATGTTATATATCGATACATTGTTCCCTTCACAATTATTATAGGCATTTTTTCCATAAATCAGGGGTGTCCAACACGTGGCCCGCCATTACGCAAAATGCGGCCCACCGAAACTTTTTTTTAAAAATTTAAATATTGGGTTTTTGAAGTTTTTTTTTCATTTTGAAATTCATTTGAAGGGAAATTCACATATATGAGATTTAATTTATATATATATATATATATATATATATATATAAATCTATACAATTTATTTGCTTGTCAATGGTTCTTGTTTTAAAAAAATTCCTTTGATAATAGAATTGTGCTTTTAGATTAAAATAGATTTATATTTTATTAAGCAGTTACCTTTGATTTTGCTATAATAAATTACGTATTTAATAAATTCCGAATTGCATTATGCATATCCATTACTGTGGATGGTACATGATTTTGTGTGTGTGTGACTTTCTTTTCTCCTTCTTCTTTTCTGTTTAAAGTGCCCAAAAAGCAAGAGGCATAGTCAGAGATATTTTATAAAGTTACTAAAAAGGAAGCGTGTTCAGGTCGATTACGTAAAAAAAAAAAAAAAAAGAGCAATGTATACTTAATCATTTATGTGAATGAAAGCACAATCACCCCTTCAATAATGAGTAGCGAAAAATTAAATTCAAAAGGAAACACCTTAATTTTCAGTAAAGCAAAATGTAATATTTTAAACATTATTTGATCATTGCACTGTTGTATTATTTAAAACACATTATATTATCTATGCCTGTATACATGAAAAAATGATAAAAAAACTATAATAATAATTCATCCTGTGTAAAAATTTTCACTGAATAAAAGTTTTTTGTTTCCTGAAATCTGATATAAAGATACATATTTTTATGCGTGGCCCGCGAAACTGTAATATTTTTCCGAAGTGGCCCTCAAGGTCATTTGGGTTGGACACCCCTGCCATAAATGATAAAAAGTACATTTTCTACTACAGAACTGTTTAGTTTTGCAAAACATTCTACTTTCGAGTAGAAAAGTATTTCGTAGAACCCGGGATAGTCAGTAATAAAATATCGATAATATTATTGGTAATAGATATAAAAAATGATGTATAATATTACCAGTAGCGCACAAGGAATTTTTCAAGGGGAGGGGGTCCGAGGTTGAAAGTTCACCATTCTGTTATCATGCTCCTTTTTATTTTGTCGATTTTCGCGAACAAAACACAGTAAAAAACTAATTATTGAATAAATAATTAGAATTAATTTCACTGAATCGACACACACTAATTAATTTTTTACGTTTTATGTACTTAGAATTATAATCAATCGTTAAAAGAAATCAAGGGTTTTGAGGGGGTGGGGTCCGGACCCCCAGGACCCCCCCTTTAGTCGCTACTGATTCAAGCACATATGCCAGTTACTAAATATAATGCATGGCTAGGGAAATTTGGGTCACAAGTTAATACTAATAATGATTAAATGATATTAAAATTAAATTTAAATTTTTAATAACCACACACAATACTTTTGAATATTCTTTACACAAAGTACCTAAATCCTTTCTGATGTAATTTTAAATATTATTTTTGTTGTATTCTTTAAGGGGAAAGGGGTTCCATGAGTGAAAAGTTTGAAGACCACAACTGTAAATACTAGTCAATATTTCGAGAATCCCCTATCTATCTCCTTTTCAGGGTCATTTCTTACTTCATTCCACCGTGATGTATGGTCTCAACCCCTCTTTCTTGGTATGGTTTCTCTACTTCCTGTTGCTAAGGTCTCATAGCCTAACGATGACGTGTTCACCACTTACTTCGAAATTGACAACTTATACTTGTCGCTCTCTTTGTAAAATTTAGATACAATTTTTCATATAATTGGTAAAGATACATCAACAATATTTTAAAATTGTCAAAAATATCTTATTTTATTTGTAAACTTTTAAATTACCCCGGTAATGCTCATGAGAAAAACACAAACGAAAATTCTAGCGCAGTGTATCTCATGGTCTAGAGCAGGGTCGACGAACCTTTATGGATCAACGTGTCATTTTTTTTCTAAAGAAATGTTTAATGAGGTATAGATGTGCCGTCAAACAGTTTTAATTATACGTGTAATTCAAGTTAAAGTAACATTGGTGTGACTTCTGTGTTGGAAATTAAATGGCAAATAACTTATATTAAAATTGTAAGATGTTACTTTTAGTAGAATGCATACTGAACACGAGTCATCTGTAAAACGGTTTCCAAACGAGTCTTTAACGTTATTCATATATGAAAATAATGACTCGCAGGCATAGGTATATGAAATGGGGGTTGGTGTAATAGGCATGAGTAATCTTCTGCAAACTTTTTAAATGTATCTGGAATAAAAATTCGACTTTTTCCAAACTTTCATTACTGCATTTTAACTATATATCATTCCAACTTTTTCTTTGTTTCAATAAATTTTAAATCCATATTGAACAACACTGGAAACCAATCAGGAAATCATTCTACCCTGGAATTTAAATTCTTCAATTTCCATCCAGTCGAACTCGGACAAGTTTAGTTTATAAAATGAAATCACAACAGGGTACAAAATAAACTTGAGTGCGTTTCCGGTAATTCTTTGAACTGAGAAAATCTCGCTGAAAATTCCTCGATTAAAGAAACAAGAATTTTTCTTCGTCTGGTTTCATGTATATCTAAATTTTTGATATTGTTTAAAAGTTTGGGTAGTACATGCAGTTTTTTGTCATAATATCATTTACTAAAACATGCAGTTTAGCTTCAAAAGAGACAATAAGATGCCTCATTAGGTTTACTTCACATTGGACATTGTTATTTTGATCTAAAATGCAAACTCTTTTGATCTTTAGCGTGCTTAAAATATTGTGTCGCGCGCGATCAATAGCACGTGTGCCACCGGTTCGCAATCCTTGCCCTAGAGCAGTGATCTTCAAAATGTGTTCCATAAAGCCCTAGGGTTCCACAAGGGACAACCAAGAATTCAATGAGTCACAATAAAACGAATCAAAAAGAAAATTATAAATGTGTATGAATAATGGATTCATGTTCTCTATAGCGTCAAGTACCACAGTCATTAAAACTAAAAAAAAACTCTTATTAATGATATGATAAAGTAATGTTCAGTGGCGCACACAAGGGGTGGGGTGAGGGGGGCTTGGGGATCCGGAACCCTCCAAAGTCCTTGATTTTTTTTCCGATTGCTTATAATTCTAAGTTTAAAGTATGTAAAATTTAATTAATTATTTATTATTAATGATTAATTTTATTAATTAATGCTAATTATTTATTCCATAATAAGGCTTCAAATGCTGCGCGGTACACAATTTTAATAATTACTCAGACTAGGGGTCCGAACCCCCAAACTCCTTGACTTTTTTTCGTTTGGTTATAATCCTATGTATATATTACGTAATATTTAGTTATGTATTTGTTATTATTAATTGATTTTATTTATTAATAGGCTAATTATTTATTCAATAATCAATTTTGAATTGTTTTTGTTCCCCAAATTTATCAAAATCAAAAGATTATGTTAGGCGGAGAATTTTAATATGATGCTAAAATGGTGGACTTTCGACCCTGGACAACTTCCCCCCCCTTGAAAATTTTTGGGTGCTTTACTGCAACTGGTGTACAGTTCTCCCCTTCACTCGCAAATTGGGATCGGTCATTTTAAGGCCACACATAAGAGTTGCTTTTTGGCCATTCGCCATCTTTTTTAACCTTCTACCCCTGTTCAATTCCAGGAAACCTCAACTGGTTTTACATTTGGTACGACTTTAACCGACACGTGTTTGGCGCTGAAGAAGGTCGTCTCTAGTAGTGTTATCGCTGCATATCGATTTAAGCCTACTTGAGGTGTGTTGTAAATAACTCTTGGATAACTTTAAAAAAAGTCCTTATTAGTTTTCTTAAATTTCTGTTTATGTATTTGAGTACATATCGTAGTCTCAATGCATTGCCATAAATTTCACTGTACTTATATAATGTTTTTGTACTGTGCGGTGCGATAAACAATGATATTTTTCTTTTTTACTTGATAATTCTCTGATTAGGTTTTGTTGAGCAATTTCTTATGCTTACTCATTTAATGATGATAGTTAACTTGATAACTTGTTTTAAAATATGATATTGGTACATGTTGAAAAATGGATAATTCTTTGTGATATATAGGAGCTTTAGGTGTTTTAGAAGTGGGTATAATTTCTTTTTAATCTTGAATATAAATCTTTACATACATCTCTCAGAACATAATTTTAAAAAAAAAAAAAATTAAAGCATGTTTTACATTTTAACTCAAAAAGTTCTCGTTAGATTTTTGCCTAAAATTTCGCATTGAGCTTTAGTACCATGGCGCATATGTTGTGATCTATTAATTTAAATCACAAGTAACTATTAAATTATATTATATGATTATATACTACATAATATAATTATATATTAGTTATCTAATTTAGGTTACATTAAATTGATATTAATGATTCATTTATATTGTTTTCTTACCATTCCCTATATTTTTGTTTGAAATATGTACCCCAAAACAGTTCTTCAAAATTTCTTTCCTTACGATTTGTTACCGACAGGACCCAATCTTGGATTTCTTATCACTCGACAACAAGCGCTGTTTGGCGTAGCACTCGCATATCAAATTATATATAGTCCCGTTTATGCTTGCTAAGTCTTCAGACGTAATTTATTCGTGCACTAGTCTTAACTCTTTGAATTTGAAGATATAAATTACTAGATTAATAAATGTTTGGAAATTAATTATTTATCAATGTTATGTTTTAAGCTTTCAAATCTCATATTTTTAAGAATGCGAAAATTTTTGTGTGCATTTATATATTTTATAATATATTTTTATATATCTAAATTTTTAAGAAATACTAAGCCAATTAATGTTGCTGAAACCATGAAGGAGAAGAAGTTCTAAGTATTCTTATGGGTTATACATTTCCATGGCTTCCACTTTTCCTTGATACATTGTTTCTCAAACTTTTAATACTAACGATGCAATTTTCAATTATAATTTTCACCAAGACTCCCTTCTATACAATAACAATGCATTGAATTCAATATTAACATACTTTGACTAAATCTACAATACAATCTTAGTAATAAACCATACAAATTATCAAGATAAGTATTAAATTTTGTATGTAATTGCATGCCATGCCCATACGGTCGCTGGTAATTATTACAATTGTTCTTAACTTAGTACTGTTAAATTAATTATGAAATACATCGTGCTACATTGATGTATTTTTGAGTATATTATATCAGTATAAATGTGTATTTTACTTTTATTATATCGGAATGTATTTTGTTTTGCTTCCTTTCAAAAAATTAATATATTTTTTTTATCATCTTTTGTTTTCGACTTTTCGATATACTTGCGCCTTCACGTGGGGCGGTCATGCCCCGTAGGTGGACGCGCCCCACAGTTTGAGAAATTTGCCTTGATACCTTACGAATCTGAGAAACCCCAGTGTTTTTTAAAGACATCATTTATAAGTTTCTGAATATTGTCATGAAAAAAAGAGCTGGTATGAAAAAGAGAAAGAAATACATGCAGAATCTG
The DNA here is from genome assembly GCA_019973955.1 of Trichonephila inaurata madagascariensis. Lineage (NCBI taxonomy): Eukaryota > Metazoa > Arthropoda > Arachnida > Araneae > Nephilidae > Trichonephila > Trichonephila inaurata. Next base: position 4,993 of record BMAV01005572.1, on the reverse strand, counting down.
GCAGAGATTGTGATAATGCAAATGTTTTACTTACTCTTTTCCGTTTCATTATTTTTGCTTTTGGAGAATCTTGCATTATCCGCTACGTATGAACAGGGATGTCTTAAGGCTGACGCCCGTATTTTCAAAAACTACCTTTATCCAACTAATGGCGATTATGCAACTCGGATGACTTCAAAGTGATAATGCATGCAAAAAGATAACCCGTCGTTACTATAGCAACGAGGTGTGGTTAAGAAATGATTGACATATATAGTCGGTTCCAGAACGCATGCGCAGTTGCAGAAAAAAACAACTATTCAATTTTTTAAATTTGCCAAAAAAGGGGTGCGCAGCTTTTTTTATAAACCCCGGGAAATATATTTTGTGATACCCACAAGTGAATAAAAGTACGTTTAATTTTTTTTTGGGTTTTAAAAACTTTTCCCATGGGGTTAAAATAAAATGGAATATTTGTTTTAGCGTATTTAATTCATTTTTTGTTTGATGGGTATGTAATACTTTTTTTGCCTATCTTGATACTTGTTTTAAAATTTGTAAAGAATACTAACGGAAATAATCATTTTCAATTTGAGTCTTTCAAAAAGAAAATGTTACTTTTCAAAAATAACCAGAGAAATTTTTTCCAAAAATTTTGTAAATTTCTGAAAAACACATCTATTTTTTTTTTATAAAATAATGTTATTTTTTGAACCCTGAAAATATGACAAATATTTCATAAATTACAGTCGTCACTAAAAGAAAAATTCTTTTTTTTAAAAAATTTCGTGAAATGATTTATCTTTCAATATAGTTTAAAACCACTTAAAACAAATTTAAAAATTCAAAAATACATTATTCTAAAATTAATTGTTCACAATTTTTTTATAAGTTAATATCTATTTATTTTACATATCTTACCTATCAAGAAGAATTCGGCTAGAAAATGGGGGAAAAACATTTTGTTAAAAATACTCAGTATTTCCAACTTTTAAAAAATATTTTATAACCAGAAAAATTTTTTAAGAATGGCGTCCTTCAATTTAAAACGGTTAAGTCATTAATTTTGTTTTGATTTTTTTCTTTTTTTTTTTTAAATTTTTTTCTCTCATTCCCGCATCTTTGATTTCGCGAAATACCTCATCAGGCTTTTTTTTTCCACACAATTAAGTCTAATGGTTTCAAATGTTTTTAATTGCTCATTACATCACATGTAGGCCCCGTATTTCAAAACAGCGAAAAAAAAAAATCGAATACCAAGGGGAAAAGTTCGTAAAGGGAAAATCATTGCTTTTTGGGAAAATTTAGGACGCCCCCTTTTTCTTCAACATAACTCTGTTTTGAGGGCCCGATTAATGGCAAAATTTTCCCAAACCCCAATACCAAAAAGGGGAAAAACGAACGAATATGCAAATAGATATACTTTAAAAGGATAAAATTTTTAAAAAAACGGCAAGCCTGGGAATAATTTAGTACGGAATTGTTCGAATAAATGTTAGATCCCGCTTGAAGAAGGTACGATCATCCTTTAAATTATAAAAAATTTAAAGAAAGTTTATTTCCCACCAATAACATAATGGGAATTTCTTCAACCTAGGAAGGAAGGGACTCTATAAAGGTAATATTTTGTATAGGAAGTTATATTGACAGTTAAATAAATATAATTAATATAAGTGATCTAGTTTGCATCGATTTTGGAATATAAATTTTAAATTGGTGGCTTTTTCCCTCATTTTAAAAAGTTGTTTTTGAATTAAGTAATTTAAGTTATTCTTAATAAAAGTTGTGTTAAGAATTACAAAATGTCTCATCATTTAGATAACCCCACCTTATTGCAAATCACCCCAGAATAGTTATCACAGGAGGGCTATGTCCGGGCCCCCGGGAATTTTTTTAATTTTGGGTTGGGTAATGCGGGGGATTAGGGTTTACCAAAAAATTTTTTCGGGTCGGAGAAATTACAGATTTCCTTAAAACAAGGGGCCCAAATAAGTTCGAAACCCCAAAAGCTTCTTGCTATTTAAAAAAGTCATCTCGGGAATTTCAAGATTGGTACCCAAATTTGGATGGGGTTTTAGTGCAAAAACAGCCAGGGATTTCTCCTGGCGTTAAAAGTTTCCCCCAAAAAAAAAGAAAGAAGGGGAAGCTGATTTTTGTTCAAGCAGGGGAAATCAGGAACCCACTGATTTTTTTAATGTTTTTAAAAAAATAGAGAAAATTTAGAGCAGGAATGTCACAGGCAGAATTGGGGGATCATATTTTAGTTCGACTCGAACCACAGACCCCGGGACTCTGGAAATGAATCCGCGGGAAAACGGTCAAGTTTTGGGAAATCTTAGCAAACCCCGGGGAGGTTTTTTTAAATTAAAGAGGGTTACAGAATAATGATAATGTGAAAAAACGAGGTCAAAAACGCATAGGATGCCAATTTTTATTTAAACGTAGAAACTGGGGAAATTCTGAGATTGACGAGAGCAAATAACGGTAGAAATGATTTTATAAAAGTCAAAGTAATAAAGGGGTTTGAGAGGAATAGATTTGAATAGTGATCAGAGATTCAACAACAGGTTTCCAATTTGAAATGAGCAAAATAAATTTTTAAAAGGGGACCGTAGAAATAGGGGGTTTAGGAAAATTTCACGAGGCGATGGTAAAGGGGGGGATTAAATATTTGTTAAAGTCAACCTCAAAAATATCAAGAGAAACCCAATTAAGCCCCATATGTATATCCCCGTAGAACTTCCCCCCGTTCCTTTTAAAAACACATTTTTGAAAGCGTATCACCGGGGCAAAAAATCATTTTTAAGAAGTTTTAGAAAATATTTTTTGCAAATTAAAAAAAGGACCCAGTAATAACAGCAAGGGGGGGAAAAAAGCAAAACATGGGGATTGTAGAATTAAAAATTCGCATCAGACAATTTAAAGAACGGGCATTTAGTGTTGAAAAATTTAATACCCCTTTTTGGGGTTGTTTTTAAGTGGATCAAAGATTATTTTAGATTTTGACAGAAATCGTTGAAAATTCAAGATTCGCTGATTGAAGTTATAAAGTAGATAAAGGAATTTGCGAGTTAATGGGTCAGAAATGAAATTAAATATTGTGGCTAAAGTTTTTTTCGAAAAAACAATGTGGAAAGTATAAAAGGGAAAAAGGGTTTAAATTTAAAAAATCAGGATTTGTACTTACTTTGCGGGGAACAGAATAAAAGAACAAAAAATCCCAGAATTAGGTCATATCTATAGATATTTGAAACCCAAGTAACCGGAGCAAACGATATTTTGAATTTGTCCCCCCACTTCCTCTAATTGGGGTTGTTTTTTTGCGAAACACGCAACGTCGTTGGGGGAAATGCGGATAAATTAAAAACTTTAGGAAAAAAATGAGAGAATTTTATTTCGGCCAATTGCAAACTTTTGGGAAAATTTTAAAAGTATCATAAAAAATTCGGGACGTTTGTTATTTATTCTAGAAAATTCATTGATCAATATGTCTCTACAGCCTATGTGCCAAGTTTAATAATAAAAAAGCGACCGCTGGCGATTAAACCAATTTTATCAAATTATCCAAAAAGAGATAGTGACGTTAGATTTGTTAGGCCCCTATCCTAACGAAATAAGACGTAATCCTATTTTTAGTAATAACCGACTTTCAGCAAATGGGCTGAAATTATACCCCTTAAAAAAGGGCCTCATCTCTATAATAGGATATTTTTTTGATTTTATATCGGTTTGGAGCCCCAAAAAAAATTTAAAAAGTACGGTCCCCAATTTTATCCGAAATTTTTTTAATTAAGTAAAAAATTAGGCATGGCATGTGGATTTTTGTATAACCCGCAAAAAACTGAAAAGTTAATGAGATATGCAAAAGGAAAATGTTTGATCAAAACATTTTGGGACAATTTTCGTGATTTTTACGCTATTCGTAAAAGGGGTGAATGAAACAACGGGAAAATCACCTGCTGTTTTTTTTGGTCAAAATTACCCCCCCTTTTAAAAAATTTGTTAATTTCGGGGTGGTTCGGGGAATTCAAAGCAAAAAAATAAAAAAATATTCAGGGGAAACGCTAAGTAGAAAACTAAAAAAGGAAAGGTGGGAAAAAATTATAATAGACGAAGAAGAGATAATAAATTAAGGGAAATGATTGGCTTTTAGGGAAAAACCCCCAAGTTTAGCAGCAAAAAGTCTGCGCTAAATTTAAAAAAAATTTTAAGGACCCTATAGAGTATTAGAAGTAAGAAATAACAATAAATTTTTAATAAAACGGGAAAAGATTAACGGTTAACGTTGATCAAATAAGAATATATATCGTCATGGAAATGTGACGAGGTCGAGTTAGGGAAAAGGTGCCCCCATAGTATAAGATCACGTCAGGAACGAGTACTTCGAAAAAGTACATCAAAGATTAAATGAGTCACATATGGGGAAAAAAGATCTGCGGTAAAGTGGGAAAAAAGGATTAATCGCCAATCAAAAAAAAATTTAAAAACAGATAACAAAAAAAAATAATTGTCAGATGCCCAGCAATGACCCGGGAAAAAAAAAAGCAAAATTGTAAAAGAAGATCATAAGATAGGGGAAGTGGAACGAAAGGGCACAAAAGGGCACTAAAAAAAGACCCGATCCGACCCAAAAGAGGGGAAAAAAAAGACAGGGGCAACTAATTCCAAAAGAATTCAAAGCGCCACGCCGAAAAAGACAGGGCAACCGGGGCCCGGAAGCAAGACCAAAAAAAACCCAAAGGAGTTCAACCCAACCAATTCAAAAAATTAATGGCCCAAAGAAAAGAAAAAGGGAAGAAAAGGTTTTCCCCATTGGGAACTTTAATGGGGCAAATAAAAACTTGATTGTTTTATTTTTTTCTTTAAAAAAGTTGGAAAATTTTCCAAAGAAAGAATCTGGGCGGTGTTTAAAAGTTTATGAAAAAGTTGAATTTTTAAAAGTTATATTTATTTTTGAATTTGACTTGTTAAAAAAAATTTTTTTCTTTTTGGGGAAAACAATTTAATTCATTTT